>JANRMT010028174.1:59123466-59169380 GCA_026402145.1 Polypterus bichir lapradei | reverse complement strand
ATATATGTGTATATATATATGTATGTGTCTATATGTGTGTGTATAGCTTTGATCACTGAGTGCAAGGGAAAAATAATAAAATGTAGTCTATAAGTTATTAAACAGTAAAACATTAACGTTTTATGAAGTAAAGTTACATTGAGCACTACTGGAGTGGTTGCGGGTAAACTACATTTTAAAGACGGTATAACAGAAGAGGTAAGTAGTACTAACAGCAGCTAAAATGTATATGGATCATCTCTCGGTAGTAGATCCCTTTTGAAAGGCGCTACACGACGGCTGTGGTATAGAAATTACATTTTCTATGTGAAAGTCCAAATTTCTGCCTCTAATAATGTGCCTTACCAGCAATTAAAGAAAATTAGTTTTGTGTTCTCTGCAGTGTTAAGAGAGAAAGGCTTTGGTTTGGGATAAAAGGAAAAAAGATGTAAAGAAAGGAAAGTTGCATTTTTCTTTTATATAGTATAGAGAGATGTGTTCGCTGACGATATGAGCGCCTTTTGGGGACAGTCGCGGTGGGTCTTGTGCAGACTGGTGAGACGTCCCAGCTATTAATCGGCTGTGATGGCACTGTCAGTCCTTCACTCCTGTGCGTGTGTTCATAATCCGAGCTGACGACCTCATAATCGTATACGTGCAAAATAAAGTGCGAAGCGCCTTAATATTATTTTGCCGCAGAAGCGCAGTCAGCTTGTTAAAGGCCGGCACAGCTATGCGCGCGCGCCGGCTGCTCGACTTTTGCTGGGCAGGAGACGCCAGTTTTTGCAGACACGTTCACATGATCAAAAGTCTCCGCGCTCTTTGGAGGTCATTCATATACAAAATACCCGCGCCTCGCAGCGGAGAAGTAATGGGTTAAAGAAGTAATGAAAAAGAAAAGGAAACATTTTAATAATAACATAACATGATTGTCCTGAGTGTTGCTGTCATATATATGCCTGCCTAAATAAGTCACCCTCGCTTCGCTCTTACTTTTTTACCGTTCATTTAATCATGGCTAGTGGCGGAAAAATTATAAAATGGAAGGAGGATTACACTGAGTATGGCTTTACCAAAACAATTATTGATGGCGAATCGATTATTCATAAAGCTTGAATTGGTGATCTGTTTTTGTGTGTTAACCTCATATTTTTTCATACTTCTTCTCAAACCAAGGTGGTGCGAGGCTAAAATGAATTGGGATGCGCTGATCAATGTAATCGGTGTACCAGGAAATCATGCATTGACAAAAGTTCCCCTTTGATTGTAATGCAAAGTGTGATTAAATGCATTATTTTTTAACGTGTTATAGAGCACATGCATCGAAGCTTCTCAGCTGTGCTTGTGCTAAGAAAATTAAACATTTTAAAAATAACGTAACACGATTGTCAATGTAACCTTTTGTAAGTAGTGCCTGGAGGATTCAGTGTGGAGAAAGTCTAGAGACAGAGTGTGTATTAACGTGGATTTCTCTGTATTTGGTGGCAGTGTGACGAAGTTGCTTCGGAAGACGGCGTTAGCCGCGGAGCTCAGCTCAGAGCGAAATGAGGTAAATGGGAGGGGAGATGATGACGTGACTCCCCCACCCGCCTTAACTGTCAATCCTCCACAAACACAGTCTCTCGGAATTTGCATAAGCACACCCCTTCACCTGCAATTTTAACTTAGTTACAAAGTGATCAAAACTCTCGTTTATATCCTGCGTCCTCTCATTAAACTTGTATCCCGCATTATCCTTGGGCACGAAAAGCACCAGCGGCAGCCTGTCTATTAAGTTAATTTAAAGTTTAGGTTTATACCTCGCTTTGTTTCCGAAGTAGCTGTACTGATGAATATGGTAGTATGTCACTCGCTCGCTTCTTAATGTTTCGCTGCCTTCTCAATTATATAATGCATGTTTTGTTCAGCGTATTTTGGAGCTCTTCCTGGTTTTCTACATAGTGCGTTGACAGTCAGTTCACGTGATTACGTGGGCGGCGTAATGATGTCACACGAAACTCCGCCCCCACGGCGGTCAAGCTCAACTCCATTACAGTAAATGGAGAAAAATACCTTCCAGTTATGACCATTACGCGTAGAATTTCGAAATGAAACCTGCCCAACTTTTGTAAGGAAGCTGTAAGGAATAAGCCTGCCAAATTTCAGCCTTCTACCTACACGGGAAGTTGGAGAATTAGTGATGAGTCAGTCAGTCAGTCAGTCAGTCAGTCAGTCAGTGAGTGAGTGAGGGCTTTGCCTTTTATTAGTACAGATTTGAGCTTATACTTCTACCATAATAAAGCAATTGACAAAAGGGACATTTTCGGATACTGTTTTTAACATTTTCATTTTAACTGCTCAGGCTCTGGGCACTGAAGTGAAATACATTGTCATGGAGAAGTGTAACAATGAAAGTTAACTCGATGCAGAAACATTTCTATCTCTAAACTAAATACATATTTGTAATAAAGACACAAGACAAGACGTACACCAGCTTCAGGAAAACAGAGAGAATGACTGACAAGCATTTAGTCATGTTGATGTTTTCCTTTTATTTTGTCATTCATTTATTAAAACAGTTATTCTCCTCTGAATTACACTACCATATTGGCAACACGACAATTAAGAAGTGTAAAATAATGATTGCCAAGTCCAAAAAAGGTAGAAAGAAAGCAAATTAGAATTTCTTCAAAAAATAGGCCTACTTAAAATTTTCTTCTTGACTTCAAATTTTCTGAGTAAATTTACCCCCAGTTGGGAACCCCTGTCCTATATTAAACAATTTGTATACAATAGTTTGCTGATAACTGTTAGTTTTATCACAGTATGTGTGACACAGGACTGGATAAATACAATAAAAGCTCACAATATCATCAACAACTTGTTGACCTCTTATTTGCTTAAAGAAATAGTCTTACCTACTGGTTAAACAAATACTCTGGGAAGCTAGCATGATGCAAGTAAAATATATTTATTAGATTCATGCTTAATGTCATTTTACATATTAAAATCGAATTAAGACAGTGCAAAAACAATGGTATCAACAGATGTGAGGGATGGCCAGGATCCTGGCCTGGACAGACCAGGGGATATAGAATACACAGGACATTATCCGCCTGGATTGGCAAATTGCAGCCCCCCTGTGTTGCAGCAGTGCCACGTTTTCCCACAGTGCATCATGGGAACACGAGCTGACAATATAAAAACAAGTATAATTGATATATACATTGTGTGTTGGCTATTTTAAAAATAAAGAATGATTGGCTGAACAATTCAAAATCCAGATGATGGAGTTACTGTATGACTGACAGAATATTTATACAGTATATAACTGTATATATTTTCTCCTGAATTGTTAGTTAATGAGTATAGAGTAAAAAAACAATGCACAAAATCACAGGAATAGCCATCCATAAACGTATTTCTTGAAGTCCTAAAATAAAAGAAAAATATTTCAATATCTTGTAATAGTTGTCACAAGGTTCAGTGTCCCTTTTAATGAAAACATAGCTGAATTCAGTTGGTTTTGGCATGTCTCCCACAGTACTGCAGTAGCAACAGTAGACAAAAAACAAGATAATAAATGCGAACATTGAATGGAATGTACAAATATAATAGACTCCATATATGCAAAACTCTCAAAAATGTCTCTGAATCTAGTGCATGAGTGGCAATGATCATGTATCATTTTTCATAATGGAAGAGGGAGCAAAGTAACTTTACAGGATGACTTTCTAAGATTCAGTATATACTGCAGATATTTAATAATTATTCATTCATTTTATAGGCCTACTTTTTCTTGTACAAGGTCAAAAACCTGTCTCAGCAGAATAAGGTGAAAGACAAGACCCAACCCTGGAAAGGACAAAAGTCCATCGCAGGGCCCATTCACATAAATGCATATGGGTCTCTTTGAAATCACAAATTTTGAAAATGCACACAGAGTTTTACCTATTCACCTTTGATTCTCTTTCTAAATATCTCAGTATTTCAACACACACTACTTCATTTAAACTAACTTTTGAAGCCTAGATTCCTATGCCCCTAAAAAAGGGTCAGTGTTTATTTTTCTTTCTGGGGTTTATTTCAAGGGCAGATTTATTCACCCATATATCTTACTGGGCTCTTTTTATTTTTTTCTAATGGAGTAGGATAGCATGAAATGGGAAGATGACATGATGGGACAGTGCTGTTTTTTTTTCAGAATTCAAGATAAAAGTGGCCATTGAGTACTGTTAGCCCATTACTTTTATAAGAATTGCATGTTAGATAAAAGACCTACTGCAACCCCAGAGAGCTATAATTGCTCTATTTTAGTGCATTACTGGTGTAACTACCTAGAGATATGAGCTTCTCAAATGTCCTTTGTATTGTGTCCTTTGCTGGGTTCTGCTTTCACTACACCAACCAATGTTATGAGGGAGGACTCAAAAATTCCTGGAATCAGTCAGAAGCACAGGATTAGGGTGTAGTTATCGACTGGGCTGCTAAGTGTCGTATGCCTCCAGTCTTGCTAATCAGTCACCGAGTGGCATGGTTCTGATTTGATCGAGTTAGTATATCAGGCAGTTTTATTAACATCATGCTCATGACTTTGATGATTTTTTTTTTCACTCCCCATGTCAGTTAACTGATGTTCCTAGAGAATTTCATAACAGGGTACTGGGCATATGCTGCATTAGTTCTGAATGGGTTTGACTTTTCACTAGTGTGGATTCTTCATGCATACCACTAAATAGTGTCCCGTTGATGTTTATTCTACTCCTAACGACTGTGCCATTGTACAGGCAGAACACAGCATTACATTCCCCAACCAGTTATTCAAATTCCAGGATGTGATGAAGGTGGGGAAAGGGCGCTTGTTCCAGCAACACAGGGCAAGAATCATACCTGAATAGGGTGCTTGTTTATCACTTTGCCCAGTCAAGCTCACAACTATACTCTCACTCACACAGGAACCAATTTGGAATCACTATTCAATCTGAAATGCATGTTATTGTGGAAATGTGAGGGATAAACTGGTGTCCTAAAAGGAAAACACACCCAAACACAGAGGAAATATACAGACATTACACAGACAGAAAAACTTTGCATTACAGTGCCCTATACAAGTGTAACAATAGAAGATAATAAACTTTACAAACCGTTGTCTTCGCCATGTAGGTTTTCAAAATGTCCATAATGTATTGTACTCCAAGCTTTATGCTGCACATTACAAAAAACATTTTCTAGTGTTTCATTAGCTGGTATAATGACCCAGCTTTCCACGGTAATGGTTCCATTGGAGTTTGTAGTGTACTTTTGAGATGCATTTTTCCTTGGTGACCAAAAAATGTTTCCAGCTGGTTTTGCATTGGCTGCTTGACAAACTAGCATGAGCTTAGCATCGGATGTGCGCTTAATACTTGTAAATATATCTGGAGGAACTTTGGAAACATCAGAAAATCATTAATCATGTTATAAAATAATATATTTTTAACAAACTGTACTTCAGAATAATGATAATGACATCATGTATCTATGTATCATTTATTTGTTATAGATTACAAATTTATTTTGAAACTTTTACAAAAGTAGTTTACAGTATTGTTTTGTGCAGAGGTTGTTCAATCTAATTTACTTTTAGTAAAATGTTATCAGCATATTTGTCAGCAAATAGTAGCAAAAAGTCAATTTGTTTTGTGTTACTTTTGCTTTTATACAGAATGTTGTCATAACACATAGGCTAACATCTCCAGAGAAATATTTATACCCATATTCTACTCTTATCTACTGTATATTCTAATTTGATTAAAAAGTATGGAATTACAGATATTGTGTACAATGTAAAACTATTTTGTAGCTCTTAAAGTGTTATTAAAATACTTTGGCTTTTCTAAATAACTTTGTTGTGAATGTGTACATGTCGCTTGACTGGCATTCTTTTTTTACGTAGTTGCTTTATCCTCCCAATGTTATTGCATAAGTGAATTTTTTAAAGTTGTAAAAATGTCTCCTTAAACTGCCTGACCTGGTAGTTTCTTTTTGATTACACTAACATATCCCCTTCATTTTTGCCAGTGTTATTGAGTGCATTATCTATCTATCTATCTATCTATCTATCTATCTATCTATCTATCTATCTATCTATCTATCTATCTATCTATCTATCTATCTATCTAATGAAAGGAAGTCTCATGGATCTGTTTTCATAAAAGCCATTGAGAATTTCCCATATGTGGATTGAGTCTCAGAAATAAATAGGTTTAATTCTCTTACCCTGTCAGAGCAAGCCATACTGTACCTTTTAGTCCTGAGATGCTTTTGGTTGCTACTTCTAGAGCAGTTTAATGTAGAAAAGTGCTACATGTGAGCAAAAGGAACATACGTTATAAATACAAGATGGGAGACCCTGACATACAGGAAGCAACCTCTGAACAGCATTTAGGGAGTTATGTTGACACAACATTTTCATCCACTAAGCAATGCAGAGAAGAAATTAAAAAGGCAAATAATTTAAATCAAGGGACGTTATGCTCAAACTGGAGTATTGTGTGCAGTTCTGGTCACTGTGGTACAAGAAAGACACTTGAAGCTGTGCAGAGGAAAGCAACAGATTTACATCCCATGATTTAAGAACATGTCCTACTCTGACAGACTCAGAGGATTAAACCTGTTTAGTTCTGAGCAGAGGAGGCTGTGTGGGGACCTAATCCAGATCTTCAAAATCCTCAAAGGTATTGATAAAGTAGATTCAGTAATATTCTTTCAGGTTAAGGGTGAATCATGTACTTGAGAGCATCAGTGAAAATTACGGGGAAGTGCATTTTAAACTAATGCCAGGACGTCAAAGTATAAGTACCCTTGATTTACAAGGGCTGTTCATATGACTGCATGTACTCATTTATTTAATGTCTGTCTCCTACAAAATCATTGGCACTGTTATCAAAAATCTTTACTTAAATGATGTCTTTCATCAATACTTGCTTTTCAGTTACCACCTATGTAAATGATTTCACATTTGTAATTTATATTTAAAAATGTTTATGTCCAGAATTTGTTTATTAATCATGTCTGATCACACTATGACTTACCTGTGGCATTTAAATAAAGTTGTTCTTTCCAGGCACCCCCATTGTAAACAGCTTCACACTTGTAAATTCCTTCATGCCTATATTCCACTTCAGGGATATGCAGGTAAAACTGCTCTTCAGTATTATTTCTTCCTATTTTACTTTTAACTTGTCTTCTATCCTTACAGCTATCTTCAGGTGGGTGTATTTTGCTCTTTGCAAGACAGCAAGATTTTCCAACATATGGTTCAATTTCCCATATCACATGCAAAATGTCTTTATTAGTGAAATTACCACATGTCAGATTAAATGATTTGCCCACATCAACATCCATATGATATATGGCTATAATTAAATAAATAAAAACAGAAATTATGTATATATTTTAATACATAATTGCGGTTATTTTTTTATTTGCTGGGATTTAGAGAGCGCATTAAGACACTGCATTTACCCACTTATCTTTATTTTCAGCCAAGCCAAACACTTTTTGAAATATAAAGTAAAAACTATTATTTCATTAACATTTGATGACATATTTATTATTTTATGATTATATTATATTGAAGTAACATTTAATATTGAAGTCCTGTTGATGAAAGGTTTATGTTTCAGTATAACAATAAATAAAGAATGACTACTGCACTCTCCATGTCTGTTATGTTTTAAATAGAGCTTATTGTGTTCAGAATTACTGAGTGCTATCACCAGTTCTAAAAGTGGAAAAAAATAATGTGTAGGGGATATTTAAATGCAAAATACCAAATCATTTTAACTTCATTTTAATTAATAAGTAATATGTATTGTAAACTTGCAGCTGTTTTCAGGAGGATGTTTTTTACTCTTTGCAAGACGACAAGATCTTTCATCATATGTTTCTATCTCCCATATCACATGCAAAGTGTCTTTATTTGAAACTCAACATTTATGTAAATGTTGGCTGCCAAAAAAATAATAAGTAAATGCCATGTGTTAATTTAAACCTAAAGTATATCCAGTAAATTGAAAAACTGCATTAAGTGATTTTTGCTAGAAAATGAATTACAATATTTTAAATAATATGAACACATGTTAATCAGCATACTATAAGTACCAATAATAATATAACTGACACACTCTGTAGCCAGTATAGATTGCATGCAGTATGTGTTTTGTAGGTATAAGTATAGTAGCTGCAGAAATTGATAAATGGTTGTCTGGGAGAATTGCATAAAATATCAGTACAATAATCATTGAGACATGAGGTGGCCCTATATCCTACATCATAATTTGACTTTTACTGGAATTTCAATAATACACTAATGATCAACCTTAATTAAATCCTTCTTAACATCATTGACGAGAATTCATGTATAGTATTTGTATTTAAGAAAAAAAAACTGCATGTGGTTCCTAAAACATACTGCATCCAGTTTTGTAATTGTAAAAAACATTTCCTTGTTCCACTAATCTTTAGCTGTGCCTAAGCCACTCTCTCACAAATACTTTCACACTCATACTAGAAACATGGTAGGGCAATAGTGTACATAATATATTTAAAGGTGAAAACAGCCCTTCCCAGGAAACCCTTGTCATAGTTGTGCATATTGGAGGCAGCTAAAGGGCTTGAATGAGAGTTATTCTGAGCCAGACTGGGAGGTAGAGGAGTGTGCTGACTCTTTTTCTTGCTTTTCTGTAGACCATTCATGGGAAATTCCACCTGGCCCTGATGAAGTCATTCCTGGTTCCTGCCCCTTTGATGTCACTTCATATGCAGTACTGGCCTTTAAAGCTGTCACCTTTCCTCCATCCCCTCAGTTCTATTCTGGACTCCAATTTGTACACAGCAGTATAAACCTTTAAACCACTTTACCCTCAGAGAATAATATACAGGTGACTACCTCAAACCTTTCTGTGGCTTTTTTTGATTTTTGTGACAACAAGCAGTATTCATTATTTTAAGGGCTTAAATTCTGTACTGGGTTCCATTGCCCCTTTGACTTTTTTGCAGTGTACTTGTGACAGCGAAGTTAAGAACATTCCAGAAATTAACAACATTTTGCAAAATGACAATCAATAAATACACATTATGATATGTGAAAAATCAAAATACACACCAATATCAGTTTCTGACAAATAGCTTCAAAGTTCCATCCCTCTTATGACAGGCGGCAGTGGTCCTTGTGAGGTGTCCCTGTTTGGACGCCTGCAGGGGTACGTGGGTGTTGGAGTCTGGAAGGACATGCCCTATTGGGTCTCCTGGGTGCTGTTAAGGGCTCTGCCAGGGTAGGAACTCCCTGGTTGCCACATGCTTTCAAGAGCACATACTACTGCACTTGAAGTGTTCCCAGGTTCAGCTTAAAATGAGCCCACCGCCTCACCTTGGGGAGTCGGAGTTGTGAGGCAGCAGGTGACACTCAACAGGAGGAGCAGAAGGAGAAAACAATGATTCACTTGATTGTATTTGTGGTTTTTTGTTTGTGCACACTTGGTGAGCTATTTGTGCAAATAAAATCTTTAACTGAACCAGGGACGGTATTGGGTGATATTGTGCCTGAGGTTTGGAGCTCAGTGGTGGTAACTATATTTATATATCGTAGGGGACAGCTGGCAGCCCAACCCAACTGGGACACCCAAGAGATGGAAGGATGGGGGAAGGCAGCTTCTTTAGGGCACTGCCTCCCCCAAAATGCTAGATGGCAGCTCCCCTGCATTGCAGCAGAGTCCTGGATTTCCACAGGGCAACATAGTACTTAGAGTTTTTTTTACCTCAGTTGGGTACTGTGGGTGCCGCCAGGGGCGCAGCAAAGAGCCATATGGCATAGAATTTCCGCCTTACCTGGAAGTGCTTACAGACCATGTGGATGGAAGAGTAGAAGCAGTTTAGGATTGGCCAATATAACAGAACTTGCCCGCCTCACAGAATTGAGCCAGAGTCAGGTGGAAGGTGGAAGAAGCTTGCTGGGAGGAGCAGAAGAAGCAAAGACCAAGAAACAGAAAGAAAGAAGAGTCATTGTGTGCTGTACTATTCTTGTATTTGTGGCTGTGGAGGTGGTGGAAAATGCTGGTGTGAAGAGTTTCCCATGCAATAAAAAGGCTCTTTTGTGCTTTTAACTTATGTCCTGCGTCTGTTGTACTGGGTTTGGGGAACTGGAGTGTTCTCAAGTGGCCACAATATATATATAAATTCTCAATCTGATTATTAGGTGGGTTCCAATCAGGTAACACTTTTGGTTGATCAGCCAGTCGGCAGACATCTGCCACGTCCTCTCAGTTGCGAAAAGCAGCTCAAAGATATGTGATACAGTATCTGCCCAACAATATAAAGAGTACATGACATGTATTTCGCCCTTATTGGGGCACGTCGGGTGTATGCACTTTTCCATCCCCACGGGGATCAAACCTCAGATGTCAGTGCCTGAGGTGATGTCTCTAACGCTGCATCAAGGTGGCTGGTTTGCTTATTTGGTAGAATGAATAAAGATGAAACACATGTTGTGTACTTTTTGTATGGTTTGGCAGATACTGTATCACATATCTATGAGCCGCATCATGCAACTAAGAGGATGTGGTGGATGTTTGCTGACTGGCAGACCAACTGCAAGTGTTACCTGGTAGGTAATCGCCTAATAATCAAATTGTGATACAGACTTAAAAAAGAATGTAATACTCCAATCTTCACTCTGCCAAATAAGTGAACCAGCCATTATGGTGCAGCTTCTGAGAGATTGATCCCTGTAAGGGGATGCAAAAGTGCGTACACTTGACAATAATGTGTATATATATATATATATATATATATATATCAACTGGGACAATGTACAAATAAGATTTAACGCCAGTACTAAAAGTGCCAGAGAGCTGGCTGAATCTTGACTATCAAACGAAAATGCCATTAACAGACATTTGGACATATACCCAGCATATGTAAACTTAATAAGAACATGTTCATAATAAATAAAACTTTACGACCAATACTTCTCCCAATCCCCACCTCATTACCCAACCCCAAAACACAAATACATTGACCAAACCTCACATACATACAGGCTCTTAATACGTATGTAACTTTTACCATTGAAACTTAACTTTTTTTAACTTAAGGTTTGGTACTATTATTTTTTAATGTTAAATAAAATACTTTTGTTGGAAATACCACTCTATCTAAAACAAGCAATTGATGCAGTTATCTACACACCACACATCTCTGCACTGATTCTGTTTGGTTCTAGCACAAGTAACATGTTCAAGTGCAAGTACTGTATCCTAGTGAAAATGATGCTAAAGGTCCTTACATCATTCAATCCATGTTTACACCTTGTAGCTTAACATTCATCTTTAAGTACATTGGATTATTGAAGTGTGTAGTCCCTAAAGTACTAAAGTTGCCAGCTAGGTGTGGACCATGGTTTTAATCTACCACGCTGATTCATCACTCAGTGCAATAATAAGATTTTTCATTTTTACATCCCTAAGCAATGGGTCACAGTTAGGAAAAACTGGGAATAGTATATTTATTATAACTGACCTAGTGATCCAATTCAGTAGCACATTAGTGGTGAGAATCACTGTATGGTAGTCTAGTAGGATATAAATCAAGGGAAAATATCCTCAAGTGTTTCACTGCCATGTTACTGTGCTTGTTTTTCTAAATAAAAGGCTGCCATTCTAATGTGTTGTTTTCCCTGTCCCAAACTGCTGTGGCTATTTATTTGCATCATTCACATACAACAAGTCACTATAGGTGTTTCCACTTAGCATAAACATCCACCCTTAATATAGAAGAATACCTGTCATAACTAGAGTGATTAAAGGAGTGGACAAAGTTTTGACCACCGAAGAATGGGATGTAAAGATTTCCCTAACCAAGTTCTATCCATCTTTGACAATTTTAGGGAACTTACATTGTTAGCACATCATCAACCTTAGCATGTCAGCAGTAACCATAAAAATGTGTTCTTCAGCCACGTGGAGCTCACTTTCTCCCTCTCTGTCTGTCATTGCATCCATTCATTTATCTCAGCTTTGGTATGCTTTTCTTCCCACTTGCTTCAGCACAAAATTTTACTGCTGCAATACCTCAAACTGCTCATAAACCTGTCATATGTGCAAAACAGATTCCTCATCATCACTGAAAACAATCAGGATGAGAATTATCTGTCACCTGACTAGTGGCCCAGGGTTCAGCATGACTAACACAGAAAGAGATCTTAATGGAAAAGCTGTTAAATATAATAAGAATGTTAGGTTATATAGCGCCCTGATGTGTGGAGTACAAGTCCAAGGAGGTTATGCTGAAGCTTTATAACACACTGGTGAGGCCTCATCTTGAGTACTGTGTGCAGTTTTGGTCTCCAGGCTACAAAAGGGACATAGCAGCGCTAGAAAAGGTCCAGAGAAGAGCAACTAGGCTGATACCAGGGCTACAGGGGTTGAATTATGAGGAAAGATTAAAAGAGCTGAGCTTATACAGTTTAAGCAAAAGAAGATTAAAAGGTGACATGATTGAAGTATTTAAAATTATAAAGTGAATTAGTACAGTGGATCGAGACTTTTATTTTAAAATGAGTTCATCAAAAACACGGGGACACAGTTGGAAACTTGTTAAGGGTAACATTCGCACAAATATTAGGAATTTTTTCTTTACACAAAGAACGATAGACACTTGGAATAAGCTACCAAGTAGTGTGGTAGACAGTAAGACTTTAGGGACTTTCAAAACTCAACTTGATGTTTTTTTTGGAAGAAATATGTGGATAAGACTGGCAAGCTTTGTTGGGCTGAATGGACTGTTCTCGTCTAGAGTGTTGTAATGTTCTAATAAACCAGAGTCTATGGAACAAACTGATGTTAAATGATGAAAGAAAAATAAATTGTATATTTCCTTTATTAGCTTAAAAACTATCAAATTAAGCAGCAATACATTAAAAAAAATTCTCTGGAAACAGTGCCTCAAAATAACCATGTACAGTGGCTTGCAAAAGTATTCGGCCCCCTTGAACTTTTCCACATTTTGTCACATTACAGCCACAAACATGAATCAATTTTATTGGAATTCCACGTGAAAGACCAATACAAAGTGGTGTACACGTGAGAAGTGGAACGAAAATCATACATGATTCCAAACATTTTTTACAAATAAATAACTGAAAAGTGGGGTGTGCGTAATTATTCAGCCCCCTGAGTCAATACTTTGTAGAACCACCTTTTGCTGCAATTACAGCTGCCAGTCTTTTAGGGTATGTCTCTACCAGCTTTGCACATCTAGAGACTGAAATCCTTGCCCATTCTTCTTTGCAAAACAGCTCCAGCTCAGTCAGATTAGATGGACAGCGTTTGTGAACAGCAGTTTTCAGATCTTGCCACAGATTCTCGATTGGATTTAGATCTGGACTTTGACTGGGCCATTCTAACACATGGATATGTTTTGTTTTAAACCATTCCATTGTTGCCCTGGCTTTATGTTTAGGGTCGTTGTCCTGCTGGAAGGTGAACCTCCGCCCCAGTCTCAAGTCTTTTGCAGACTCCAAGAGGTTTTCTTCCAAGATTGCCCTGTATTTGGCTCCATCCATCTTCCCATCCACTCTGACCAGCTTCCCTGTCCCTGCTGAAGAGAAGCACCCCCAGAGCATGATGCTGCCACCACCATATTTGACAGTGGGGATGGTGTGTTCAGAGTGATGTGCAGTGTTAGTTTTCCGCCACACATAGCGTTTTGCATTTTGGCCAAAAAGTTCCATTTTGGTCTCATCTGACCAGAGCACCTTCTTCCACATGTTTGCTGTGTCCCCCACATGGCTTGTGGCAAACTGCAAACGGGACTTCTTATGGTTTTCTGTTAACAATGGCTTTCTTCTTGCCACTCTTCCATAAAGGCCAACTTTGTGCAGTGCACGACTAATAGTTGTCCTATGGACAAATTCCCCCACCTGAGCTGTAGATCTCTGCAGCTCGTTCAGAGTCACCATGGGCCTCTTGGCTGCATTTCTGATCAGCGCTCTCCTTGTTCGGCCTGTGAGTTTAGGTGGACGGCCTTGTCTTGGTAGGTTTATAGTTGTGCCATACTCCTTCCATTTCTGAATGATCGCTTGAACAGTGCTCCGTGGGATGTTCAAGGCTTTGGAAATCTTTTTGTAGCCTAAGCCTGCTTTAAATTTCTCAATAACTTTATCCCTGACTTGTCTGGTGTGTTGTTTGGACTTCATGGTGTTGTTGCTCCCAATATTCTCTTAGACAACCTCTGAGGTCATCACAGAGCAGCTGTATTTGTACTGACATTAGATTACACACAGGTGCACTCTATTTAGTCATTAGCACTCATCAGGCAATGTCTATGGGCAACTGACTGCACTCAGACCAAAGGGGGCTGAATAATTACACACACCCCACTTTGCAGTTATTTATTTGTAAAAAATGTTTGGAATCATGTATGATTTTCGTTCCACTTCTCAAGTGTACACCACTTTGTATTGGTCTTTCACGTGGAATTCCAATGAAATTGATTCATGTTTGTGGCTGTAATGTGACAAAATGTGGAAAAGTTCAAGGGGGCCGAATACTTTTGCAAGCCACTGTACTGTTATTTTAGGTTTAGAATAAGTATATACAATATTTATTAAAGGGTAGTTAATTTTTTTTTCACAAATATCTAGAGATACAAATTTATTTGACTGTCTATCTATTTGATATTTTCTTAAAGGAATTTTTGTAACAATACATGATGCTTGAATTAATAATTACCTATGAACTCCTCCTTGGTTGTTATAGAATATGCTGTTGGTCCAGGTAATTGTGCAAATGGGGGTTCTACAGAAAGAAAAAATTAAGTTAGATATAAATACATCTTTGCAAATAAAGCACCACCAATCACATAGGAAATGTGTACTTCTTCCAAATTATACAGAAAGTCTACTTAAAGATCAAAAGCACATGACTTTTAAAGAGAAATGGAAAATGTTTTACTTTGCATGCTGTTAATTTCTGTGTATATGTGTGTATCCTAGCTTCCAGTCAATCATCCATAAATGTCTGGTTGCAAAATGTAAACAAAACATAAATAGAAAATCTGAACTTTTCACTAATTTTACATATTTACTTTAATAATATGAAGAACATATCTTATGTTTTAAAAGCTTCCAGTCTAATGCAGCTAACTTTGCTCTGAATATACATTGCAAAACATCCGTACCAAGATGGGAAGATACTGTAAGCTCTATGCAAGAGATGGCATCTTTTTGTATCATTTTATACCAATAAGATGCATTGAAAATTTCTGAGTGGTCCTGCTAAATTAAATGGATTATACAGTACCTTAAGAGAGTAGTAGTAGTAGGAATTACAATACTCAATTCAATACACAATAAAGCTACTCTTGTATTGGCTTTATGTGCACATCTCTCATTTGGCATCTGTGGTTCATTACATTCTTTCCATCCTGTGGTCGCATGTTATGTAACTTGGTGTACCCTGTAGTGTTCAGGTTTGTTGGTGTTGGCCTGCTCTGGCTCCTGGTGTGGAGCAGCTCATAGGGTGCAAAGTAAACACAACTTCAAATGCATTACACATGGTCCTTTTCTCTCCACATAAAAGAATCATTACAGTGAAAGGTGTAATGTAAAGGTGAGTGACAACTAAAAAAAAATGGCCAGAAAGTCCCAAGGATAGTTAGGGAAATGTCCACTCTTTCAGGTGACATCTGTTTCAAGAATACTATAAAAAAGGGGAAGCCGGACAGCAGTAGCATAAGTTCACAATAATTTTTCAAATGGGAGAAACTCTGTTTGTGAGACTTCTTCAAGAATCTTAACACTAGAATTACAAAAAACTCGTAAATCCGGCCCACCTTAAATCCCTTCACACCTCTCCATCAGTGTCTTTTGTCTTGTAAATGTGCCGATCAAGACAAGCAGCAAGCAGCCTACTATTCCATCCCCCCACCGCCGCAGAGCATGCACAAAGTTCTCCCAGTTCCAGCATTGATTATCTGGGAGTGCTGGAGTTTTAGAGTGGAAATATTAGATCGTTATTTGGAATACATGCATTTCATGTGTGTTCCGTTTCTACAATTATCTGTGTAAACACATTGTTAAAACAGAAACGTATTTCAGTAATAAATGGCAAAATGTAGGCATAAACTATACAGTATAATGTGTGAAGCCTGAAGTACAAACATCAAAATAACACTTTCAGAAAAGGTTCAAGGAAGATACAACAGTTTCAGTGGTGCAGCGGTAAGAATTGCTGACTTGTAATCAAGAGTCCTGCGGTTCGATCCTGACTACCTGGTATATTTACCGTTTTGGGTAGTGAGTTGCTCTTATTGTTAATATTATACAATAAACACGTACATTTGGATTGTGTTCACTTTTATTCTCTCAGTCACGATCATGATACATACTACCGCCCCCCAGGGATCTGACGCTGATAGTTTTTTTGAAACTGAGAATAACTGTAGATGTGAGTGGTGTTTACAAAGATTACTGTAGAAACGGAACACACATGAAATTCATGTATTTCAAATAACGATCTATTATTTCCACTCTAAAACTCCAGCACTTCACTCCCAGATAATTAAGGCTGGAACTGGGAGAACTTTGTGCGCGTTCTGTGGTGGTGGGGGGGATGGAATAATAGGCTGATTGCTGCTTGTCTTGATCGGCACATCTACAAGACAAAAGACACTGACGAAGAGGTGTGAAGGGATTTAGGGTGGGCCAGATTTACAAGTTTATTTGTAGGCTTTAGTAATTCTAGTGTTAAAGGAGATTACAGTGTGGAAACGGAGATTTAGGTAATAGAAATACGACATACCAACATAGATGGGATTGAACATTTTTTGTCAAGAGCCCTTCAGTGATCAGAAATGGCAGAGTACAGTTCCTGTAAAATGTATTAACCCTTGGAAGTTTTCATATTTTATTGTTATACAACACTGAGTTGATTAAATTTGGCTTTTTCAACATTTACAGTATCAACAGAAACAAACTCTTTAATGTCAAAGTGAAAACAGATCTCTACAAATGAAGTAGTGTAAATTAATGAAAAATATAAAATCCTAAATAACTGATCTCATAAGTATTCTCCCCCTTCAAGTTAGTATTTAGTAGATTTACCATTGGCAGCCATGACATCCTTAGGTCTGTGTGCAAAGGTCTCATTTAGCTTTGCACATCTGGACATTGCTATTTTTGCCCATTCATCTTTGAAAAACTGATCAGGCTCTGTCAGGGAATTGTGAGTTAACAGCTTCTTTTAAGTCTAGCCTCAAGTTCTCAATTGTATTTTGCTGCATTCATTTTCCTCTTTATCCTCACAAGCCTTCCAGATCCCGCTGCAGAGTAGCAACCTCAGAACATGATCCTGTCACCTCCATGCTTCACAGTCGAGATGGCGTGTTATTGGTAAAGGGCAATATTTGCCTTATGCTAAACATGGTGCTTAATATGATGGCTATAGAATCTCAATTTTGGTCTTATCAGATCACAGAATCTGATATTCTCCAATTTGCTTTTTGTGTTTTTTGTTTTTTTTCAATAGTGGCTTTCTCGTTGACACAATCTCATAAAGCTGAGACTGGTGAAGCACTCAGGCAACCACTGGAGCTTGTAACACTATCAGAGATATCATAAGTCTCATGGTGGCCTCCCTCACTGGTCTTCTTGCACCATTTCCATTTCTTAACCATTTAACTGTACACCTAGGGATATTCATTTAATTGGAAATTTTGTTGTCTCTAGCCTCTGACTTGTGCTTTTAATTACAATTTTCACAAAGTTGCCTGATTTGTTCTTTTGGTCATCATTATGTAGGTTAGGCCACAATACTGACTCACCAGGTATTGGAACTTCCAGATCAGGTGCATTTATACCACAATCAACTAAAAAGACCTTGACTACACACAGGTGATCTCCATTTAACTAATTATGTGATTTTGAAAACCACTTGTCTGCACCTGTGAGTTATAACTGAAATCAGTTTGGCTCACTTTGCAGCGATCTATTGTCACTTTGACATTAAAAAGTCATTTTCTGCTAATCAGTGTAGAAAACCCCAAATTAAATCCACTGTGATTCAATGTTTTATAACAATAACATAAAATTCTCCAAAAGGGAAGTACTTTTTATAGGCACTCCAGGTAAGACTATGATTAGATTGCTGCAGCCATGATGACACCTCTGCTAGGAAAAAGCTGCAAGACGTGGACTTCCAGGATCTTACCTTGAGGAAGCCTAAGAGCAATGACCTCAGAAGTCTATGCTGGAAGAAACTTTATTGACGATAGCATGCTTTGCAGAGAAGCTACTGTAATGGCAATTCAGAAATTGACCAGGTTGCCACCAAGAAAATGGCCAAAGCACTCAGTAAAGAAAAAGATAGCGGGTCATGGCAAAAATACGGCAGGTGGAGATGCAAGCAGCCTCTTTCCAAAAAGCCTGTATGAGATAACTACAGTTGTAGAGCAGTGCTTTTAGCATTTGCAGTTGTCTGTTCTAGTTTAACCGTGTAGACTAGAGGTGAAAGTCATACACACAATGATCAATGATCATTTGATGCTGAAACATCGATCAATTGGAACAAACAGTGGTATAATGAAACCAGACAGCTGAGGTGTATAAATTGCCCATAACATCATGATTATTTTAATCCAAACAATAACATTAATTAAATGATTCTTTCTTTCTTTTCATCCTGACTACCTTGTGCATGGAGAGGCATCGGGTTAGTGTCAGATTGCTGTTCTCAACTTAAAGTGGACCCGCAAATTACACAACCCTAGAGCACACATTCTAAACACCAACTAACAAACCAGTGAGACCCAGTCATGTGTCACTCGTTGCCATCATGTTATCATCTTACCATTTGTAAGAACTGCAATAGATTTCATCAGATCACCAAAAAATGTGGCCAAACGTCTGGCGTTATTAGAACAAAAAAGAGGGTCATTTTCAGGGCTCAGAAAACACTTTAAAATCTTTTCCTTTTAAATTAACTGTATTTAGGTAATGTGTTACAAAAAGTGACTTTTTGAGGGGTTTTCAGAAATGGATTAGCTCCTTAAACCAGGGGAGACCTGCACGCCTCACTTATTAGAGCCAACCCCACTCAATTAATATGCACTTATTATAATAGCAACCTATCCTCAATGTCACTGCTTGAAGTTGTAGCTACTTGGCTCATACTTTCAAGATTGTAATATAAAACACACAAAAGGAGAAGGCAGACTGAATTATTTTAAGGTTGTAAGAACCTTGTTTTGACTATATGTAAACCAGGGGGAGGTACAGCAGTGTAGTGATAACACTGAGGCCTTGCAACAAGGATACTGGGGTTCAAGTCCTGGGTGCTCCCTGTATGGAGTTTAAAGTTTACACCTGCTCCATTTATCCACTCTGGTTTCTTCCAGACCCTTTGGTTTTTCTCCTACAGTCCAAGGACCAATCAGGTGGATTGACGATAATTAAGTGGCCTGAGGGTGTGTGTGTGTTCATTCTGTATTGGGTAAGCACCCTACCTACAGATTTTTCCAGCCTTGAGTGCAATGTTTTCTGGGAGAGACTTCAGCTTCCCAGCACTCCTGCTCTAGATAAGCAGGTTTCAGAAATAGATTGATGAATGAATACGAAAATAGAGCAGAATCCTACTTGTACTTAAGTTCAATTAATATCAGAGACTCTAAAAATTCTTCTTGAGTAGTTTACTCATGGGTGTATTTTAATTTTATTCAATTAACTTTTTTTTCTAGTTTTACTCAAGTGTGGCATTATACATTATACACTGCTTGAATCTTTTCCATTTCAGACTGCTTTTGCAAAAAAGTAATTGCAAAGGAATTGATGGATGTGTTTTCACACACTTGTATCCAAAAAGATATATGGACTAATCAGGCACCCAGCTCACAGCAGATTTGTTGATAGCATTAATTAAGATGCTAAAAATAAAACATTTATGCATATCTGTTGTGATGGACAGCTGGAGCCCATGCCCGGCCGGGACGCCCCTTCTCTATATTTTTCAGGGGAGCAACTATGGGCTGTGCAGTACCTCCCACAGACCACTTGGTGGCAGCCGCCCTGGGTGACGGTGGTGCCTCAGATACCTGCAGGACTCCATGGGAGATGGAGTTCTCTACAGCCCTGTTGGGATCTGGGGTGGACACCAGGAGGCGCTTCAGGGGTTCCTGGGCCTGTCTGGGCCGTAGTTCAGCCACATCAGAGAGAGCAAATCCATAAATGATAATCAAAATATGCGCCATAAACAAGAAACAAAACATTTTCCAAAAAAATAAAACATAATGTAAAAAACTCTCTACTTCAAGCAAAAGAAAAAAATTCTAAACACGAGGAGCTATGGACTGACTTTACATCAATGTGAAGCACAGCGCTAAAGCAAGCTCACCAAAGTTATGCTGTCTGCCCTTCCATTTCAACCCTGCTCTGCAATAATCATTGTACTGCAGCAACAGATGTCGATGTAGGAGGCCAGGATAATGGGCAAGCATATGGTGTCCTCTGCATATTCTCCTCACTATGACAAAGCTTTGTCTTTCCACCAATGAAATTCTTTCCTTCTTTCTCTGACAAAACTCTCAATCTCCTGCATTCAACAAAACTCCATCCTCCCTCCTACCACTGCCAAAATGATTCCTCCTCAACACCATCCACTTTCTGCTGTTGGAAAACAATGGCATCTTCCCTCCTGTCCCCCAATTCCACCAAAACCTCTATCCTCCCTTCTAAATAGACACAAAAAAATGTTAAAAACCAGTGGGGCTGAGGCAGCCGTCAATCATAAAAGCAGCTAACCTGCACACCTGTTTACTACAAACCAATCATTAGAACAGTGATAAGCATCTGTTAATCTATATTTTATGCTACTTCTCACTTTTGATTTATTTGGGCAGGAGTACGTTTTAGACAGCTAATTCTATTTATTGCTTGTATCCCATTGTAGCAGTGCTATATTTATGGGACTAGTTGAAATGAAAAAAGTCAAATTTCCAAACTAAATTGAACAATTTCAAAATTTCACTCATCTGTGCTACTGAGACACCGAAACTTTGATTTTTAGTATTTTCACTTAGTACAGGTCATATAATTACTCACTGTATATATACAAACATACACGCAACTCTCTATCTATCCTTAGACTGCAACTGATCAATAAAGGCCATATTTTACAATGCATGCTGCATTTTGTGAATAACGACACATTGCCCTCACATACACCATAAAATGTTTCTTTATAATGTGAAAAAACATTTTAAACAAATAATACAAGAACATTATAATTTTTGAAAGTACTGATTGTCCCTTACCTTCAACTAAGGAAACTTTCTCTGGAATGATGACTGTCAAAGAGACATAAAAGAACATCCTACATGGTGTGAGAATCATTATTGTCTTTCAGGGTGAAACAAGTGTCTTAGTCTGGAAAATAATACAACTTTAAAAAGGTAAGAAGTGTTACATTTTGTAGTTGCCTGCCCAAAGTCCAGCTCATAAGAGGAAACTGTGGTTTTAAATGTATAGTATGTCTGATGAGAGTTTCAGGAAGTCACAATTTATAACACTGTCCACAGTGGAAAAAAACTAGATGCAGATTACTGAAGCTCAATGCTCTCTCTACTTTTTTGTATTTTTACTAGTTATTGTTTCCATTAATGTTAGGACTAGATTTAATGAGGCATCTGTCTTGTCAATGAAATTACCCACTGGAAATCACACAGAACAGACTTTAAATTTACAAATGATTTGCTGATGTCACCACAAATTTGACCCATGTCTCATCTTAACTGTCTTTCAGATAAGCTCTGCACTTGGGAGAAGTCACAGGGAGAGCATAGGTGGTTTGAAGGCTACCTTACATCTGCAACATCTGAAAATGTAAGCGACACTGAGAAACTAATATTCTTGTAATTAGCTGCTAACTCTGCTCTCCTGAGAGTCTATTGAAGGACTGTTTGTCTAAAGAGGGGGTGAAGACACAGGGTGACAATAAAAGTAAAGAGTAAAAGATTCAAAACTGGCCCACCATAATCGGAAACATTTGATTGTTTTGAAATGAGTTAGATAAACTGTCAGCTATCATAGTGAGCTTTGGTGCGTTCAGGTAATAGAATTTTTGTATTAAGGAATCCGAGCTTAATCCTGATAATCCTGATGCTGTTATAATGCTGGATGGACTTCATTGCATACAATCAGAAACAGAACCACTACAGAGTTCAAAAATACAGGAAGGGGGCTATGTGAATGGTGTAAATATTACAATAAAATCTAAAATTTGTAACCCATACATTGAATTCATCTATTTTATCTGCCTATGGATGCGAGTTCCATCATCCTAATTATTGTTTATATTCTTTCCCCCGCAAACAGCGACTCACCAACAGAAACTACATAGGACTGCAAAATTACACTAATTAAAAATTGTTTAAATTATGAATAGTTATTTTTATTTGCATCCATAAACACTATAAAAAATATAATTAGGTTTCCATCACATCACATTTAAGTACAAAATTTAAAAAAAAATAAAATTTAACAAATAACATAGTTTATTTACGCATTCAACATTGTTCTAATTCAATTTAACATTAAAATATGTACTCAATCTATAATTTTTAAACATACATGCAAAGAAAACAAACATTCTTAGTTTTTGTCACTTCTTAGTTTTTTGATCCTAAACTTTGTTGGCCCATCATAAGTCAATTTTTCTGGTATGTCCCTATGAATCATCCAGCAGTAGTCCATCATCATGCTGACATCCCAATGTCTCTGGTACCTTCTTACCACCTCCTTTATAGCCTATAACTTTTCTGGGAAAAATTCCAAATACAAATACAAAAAATTAACATTGAGACTCATATTGCAACGCAATTCCTTAAATTTAACTAATGCATTTTTCACAATGTCACAGTTCTTCATAACATGAATCTTTATTGTTGCATAAAAACTTGCTCCAGGTTGTTCATCACACAATCAAATTCTACATCAAAAATCAGTTTTCTAATATCAGGTCAAGCAAAAATGCCCTCTTTTAATTTAGCTAAAGACAATCCAGAAATTCTCAGCACAAACATATAAAACTGGCTGCATCTTTTGATGGAGCTTTGACAAACTGCTTCTTTAAAGTAAGCTTGATATGAAATGGTGGTAGCTGTACTTTATCTAGATCCACCAAGCTAGGTCTGATGATATTTTCTTCATGCCAATATGTAGTTTTTTTCTAGCTGGTCATTACTTCTGAACCCAATATAAATTCTTGACTCTGCTATCCCACTCACAGAGAAAGCAATGGAGTCACTCCTTTTAGGCTTCTTTCAAATGAGTCTACAAATAGTTTGCAGTCTTCACAATTTAAATCTCTGCCAAGTTTCTGCTCTAGGCCACTTATATCAGTGCAGTAAACCAAAGTTTTGTCTTTCTTTGAATATGATGGAAAGTTGCAGAAAGGCCTGTAATTCCAAAACAGGTTTAAACACTCAGAGTAGGGCCTGAAACTCAAGGAAGCCAAGGACTATAAGTTCTAAATGGGAGGGAGAACAAAAAAATCTTTAATATTAAATGTACTTAACAAAAGGTAAAAACTGTACTAAATATACTCCACAATGTCTTTACTGAAGACCCTGGGTTCTGAATGTCTGTTGATTAAACCTGACTTGACATTCATAACGCTCTATAGTAGCATTTCACACACCCTCTTCCTGCTTTGCTTGTAACATGCTGCTGAAGAATCTACAGGCGTTTCTTTTTTGTCTGTTCTTGTTCTTGTTGTTATTTTTTTTTTTTTCTTGCTTTCTTATGTAGACCACGGTTCAAAGTCTTGGGATGCCTAAAAAAAGCACAATTGTGCCACAGTTAGGGTTAGTTACTTGTAGTTAGACAGAAATTAAATCAGCAAGTTTGTGGTTTAAATCCACAGCATGTTTTTAATTGACTATCCATTAATTTATTTTCTAGTAATTATCTCCATTTCATGGAACCAGACAGCCTACAGAAGATAAGATCTAACTCTAGATGGCATGCCTTTCATTTGCAAGGTATACTCACATACTGATGGTTTGGATGCCAGTCTAGCCAAAGGTAACATATGCAGATTCCAACCAGCAATGACTGGGCCAGAGACTGAAATCAGCATGCTTGAATGAAGCAGCAGAACTTGCCACTGAACCACCCAATTTCAAACTGTACAGTTAAAATATGTGTTTAATGTGTGTAAAACCATAACATATATGCACTCTACCTGTTTTTTGTGCAAAATCATCACAAACAATGACTGGAAGCAAATCCTGTAGAGAAGTAAAGTAAAAAGAAGATATTAGTCATGTTGTTTATTATTAATACTTTAAGAGTTGCTGGATTGTATTGGTGTAATTACTGGACTTGGGCTCAGGTAATAGAAGGGAGTATGAATAAGGTTCACCCTGAACACATTTTTTAATAGGGCTTCTCCTCTTTCACAACCATCTTCTTCCAATGACCAGTCTTCCCACACCTTTCCTACTGCATCAACAGCTACTACCACTTCAAGTGGAATGGCCAATGATGAGTCCACCTCTGACCATCAGTATGAACTATCAATAACTGATAACCAAGTGAGGAGACAACTGTGAAGGCCATCGAACCGGATGCAGTCAGTTCTTGAGTTCTTAGGACCTGAGCTGGCCAACGTTGTGATATTCTCTGGTACCTTACCAGTCTGTCTCTAAGGCTTGAGAAAGTGTCAACGCCTCAGAAAACATCCTGTATTGTTCAAGTTCTGAAGAAGTCAAATACTTCACCTAATGACTACAGACCAGTGGTCCTTATGTCCCACATCATAAAGACCTTCATGAGGCTGGTCTTATACTATAGGAGTCCTCTTCTGAAATACCACTTGGGCCGACTCTAGTTTGCCTAGACTGGAGTGGAAGATGCAAATATCTATCTGCTCTATAAAGCTTATTCCCAGGTGAACACAATGCGAAAATTAGTTGTTTTTTTTTTTGATTTCTGCAGTGCCATCAATGCCAACAAGCAATTCCTATTAAGGAATAAACTTCGATACAGTACATGCAGGTGGATGAGCCTATGGTGTCCTGAATAATGGACTACCTATCAGACAGACTGTAGATTGTAAGGCTCAAGGATTGTGTCTCTGATGTGGATCTGAACAACAATGCAACAAAACAAGCAACAGTCCTGTCTCCTTTACACTTTACCTAAAACATGTAATGCCGGGTCATGTGATTCTGCACTAATGGTGTGTAATTACAAGGTGAATGACTTTGTTTCTTGGTGCAGAGCACATTGTCTGCAACTTAACATCAGTAAAACAAGGGAACTGGTTATTGAACTTGGCAGCACCAAAGTGCTTCAAAAATTTGATCACTGTTCAGTGTGTGAATACGCTACTAGTACTTGGGGGTCCACAAGTGTGAATTTTATGCAGACTTACCACAAGTTACATGGGCAGCAATCCACTGCAAGATTTATTTAAGCTATATTCTTATTTAACAAATTCTTAATATGACCCTGTGGAAATCAATAGCAGTATACAGGTTTCATTAATTTGTATGATGTGTAAAATACATCTTCTGCATCCACAAAAATCATCAGTTATTGTTTAAATAAATTTTGTGCTTGTAAATATCCTTTTGCCAAAACATGACAATAATATATATTGAGGTTTAGATATAAGTAACTTGATTTTGGTTGATTCTCACTACAGCTATAACAGACTGATCAAAGACAAAAGCATTGGATAAGTTCTACACAATATTCTGCCATTGGTTGATTATTCAATACATCCTACAAGAACAAAGGCTGAGATTTCCATATGGTGGTGTTCTGGAATTAAATTAACAGTTTCTAAGCTGTTGTGATGTGATCATCAAGACTAAACTGTTACATTAGGTTCTCTGAAGTTTCCATTATTTTCTATGACTGTATATTGAGTGCACTTGTTTGTCTGCTCCAGTTTGATAAATTTGTCATTTATGACACCAGGCCAAACGTTACAGCATCATGGTCAGCGTATGTAAATGTGTCCACTAATATGTGAGCCTTTCAACATGGACACCACAATGACTGGCATAACATTCTTGTATCACACCAGTTGGAGCCTATGATCGTAAGATACTAGAAAGTCTGCCCATGTGCACATCTAGATTTCACACCTGCAACACTGACTTAATGTTGAGCTTTATTAAGAGTTGTTTGGAATGCAGTAATAAGAAGATTTCTGCATTGTAGGTACCTCCTCTTGTGCAGACCCTTTTGACCACCAATTTCAGAAATATCAGCATGGACAATACTGTACAATGAAAGGGGGGAGTGGGGCATTCCTGTGTCATACCACCGGAGAGCTTCTGGGCTTCTGAGGTACTTGAAAGTCAAGAAATGTCTGCATTTTTTGTGGAATATTTTCTCCTTTGGTTGCATGTGTGGATTTTTGGATTTCTTTTGGTGTGAATGGTCCCATATTGTAATCTGGATTTCACATCTAAGACACTGAATTAATTTGAACCTTATTTAGGTGTAACAAAGGATGTAATACTGATAAGCAGATTTCTCCCATGTGGGTATCTCCTCCTTCTCTACTGATGCATAATTAGCTACTAATGGACAGCACACTGAAATGGCTTTCTCGACAGGTTCAAGCCATGAAGAACTGCAAGGTCAATACATAACTGCAAATTTTGCTGAACATTTCCACCTTTGGATGCCTATCTGGAATTATATTAGTGCAAGTGATGTATCCAGGTCATTTGAAATTCACATCTGTGACACTTAAATTCTTTGGTGTTGCCTGAGATTTACTGTAATACTGATAAGTGGACACCCTCCGTAATTTTAAAGATGTCTGATATAGCATTTTGCTGGAATTGTGTAGCTACAAAATACAAACTTATGCAAAGCAATTCACTTTTTTTAAATTATTTACTGTACATACTCATTTTCTGTTTATAATGAGCAACAACCCCAATCACATTAATCTGGCATGTAAGTCAGTGTTGAGTAAAGGGTATTTACTACCATGATTTTTATTTTTATAGCAATTGGTAAAATCTTTGGGTAATTCATGAGTTCATGGTACATAACAATTTTTCACTTTGCAAAATTGTGCATATTGCTCTTTGCAGGGCCATATTGTAGTACTAGGGTGGTACCGTGTTAGCCATTATGAATGACACCTTTTATTGGCTAACTGAGAAGATTGCAATATGCAAGTTTTCGAGGCAACTCAGGCCCCTTCTTCAGGCAAGATGTAATCGGGGCCTGAGTTGTATCTCTGGGTTTAGTCACAATGTATCAATTGTGATGCTTTTGAAATTAATATTTAATACAGAATCTATATTTTTGTGGGGTTTTTTTTCTCATCAAAGGAAAGCTTGAGTTCTATATGTGATACTCTTTTTATTAAGGGTTTTTATCCAAAATATTTAAGAGGAAAGTATGATGATACTAGTTTTAATTAGCAAAATAGTAAAATCTAATATAATTATCAAAATTATGAAGTTTAGTACCTGTGGTCCGTGTAATGAGAATAGAGATATACAGGCCCACTAGAGTCAACAAGAATCTTAGGTTTAGATTAGACATGCTAAAAATAAATAACACCTATTTACCTGTTAAGTGTGTATTCTTGTTATGCTGCAGATGTTGGTGCATCATATTTTTCTTTAATAAACAAGTGGTAGAGATTGTTGCTACATGGCATTTAATTTGGTTAGGTTATCTTAAGATAGATTTGTTTAGATTAGGTTAAGTTAGGTTAGATTAGGTTAGTTAGTGTCCTGCTGAAAGAGTCTACCTTGACGTGGTGGCAGGCTTTCAAATCTTTCAGCCAATGTCTTTTACTCGACAGAAGTATTTCAGAATTTTACCTAGTATGGGCCCAGAAATTTCTGATGGCGGCCCAGGGCTCACACATACACCTATGTTTGCAATATATATGTTTGCAAATTGCATTCACACAGTGTCCAATCAACCTAAGCAGCACATTTTGGCATGCATTTCAAAAACTAGCAAACTATTTAACAGTGGTGTGGAACAGTGACATTTGATCAAAGTGTGGGTTTAGGAGGGGCAGCAGGATGGCATGGTGTGGCATTATTCAGGAACTATCATTCTAAGCGTGGTCCCTCGTGAAAGTCTGCATGGTGTGTTTCATTGATATTCTATTAAGAGAATTTGCTGGATCTTCACATGAAACTTCAAGGAGTATGCTGAGAATGTGAAACTGGAAGGGCACTGCTCAGAAATGTAACAGGGAGAATGTGCAGCAGACATTTGCAAATCTTGAACTGCATAACTAAACACATTGACCCTTTAAAGTTATAGTATATCAGTGCTTGGAAATCAAGTGTAACATCGAATCCTTCAGCAAACACACTGTTCTCAAAAGAATCAAAACTGACTCTTAGGTCTTCATATTCTGTATCACTACCACTTTTCTATGACTTCATCAACAGTATGTTTTTGCTTTTTTGAAGATGAAGACATTTCTCTAGTGAAAACTTTGTATTGCATATCAAATAAACAATTCCCATGCACTCTCACAGAAGCTTGTGCATAAAGTTGAGCTGTTGCATACGCAATATATTTCCTGCCTTTTACGCACCGCTTCTGAAATGTAATACAAATGATCAATCACAGACAACTCTACATTATTCAAAAGGTCTGAACTTCAGCTATCCCATGGTAATGAGTCTTTCACTGTATATTTCTTGACTTTGGTGGGATCTTAGATAAATGTAGATTCACTCAGTTGGGATGCACTGCTTGCAAATTGCATGTTTTACTAATGAATGAGAGCAGACAACACAAAAGCTTATGATTTATTTGAAAGAAGAAACCTTTGGGTGTGTAAAAATATCATTTTTTTTGACTGACATATGGTTTTATTTCAACATACACAAGCAATGTTTAAATATGGCAGTGTCTTGCTGCTGATACATCTCATGCATAAGTGGCAAAGCAGCCTGCTGAGCTAAAGGAACACTCCTGTAAGTTGAGAGGCTTCTATCACTTTACAAAAAAGGGATGCTCTACTTAGTTTATCTATGCTCAAAACTTAGCTCTGCTAAATTATTTGAATTTCTTTTCTGTTACAATTTTAGTTTAGCTTAATTTAATCAGCTTGTTGTTTTTAATTAGGTTGTACTGTAGGTCATTGTATTGCTCTTTTATGTTTATATAAATTATATAAATAGACTACAAAATGTAAATGTGTCATGATTTTTGCTATTATATATTGACTTTAAATGAAAATGTTTGAGTTATACTTCACATGACTGCATGTATTTCTTCAGCTTTTTGCCAAGTTAAATATTATAATATACCTATTATGCATTTGGTAAAATCTAGAAATCCCAGCATTAGTTGATAGCTGCTGATATTAAAAGTTATACAGAGAAAAAAAAAATGCTTACTTGTAATGCAGTTTTCATTCTTATTTTCTGTTATTGAAAACTCAGTTAGTTCAAGTACAGGGTAATTGGGGGAACATCAGGTTCAAAGTAAGAACCAACTAGGAATAATAGGTAATCTAGGAATTATTAAAATAATATTTGATAAACAGATAAACAACCATAATGTGTACTTTTACACTGCTTAGGATAAATAGTTCTTTAAACATATCTGAGTTAAAAAAAATTGAAAATAAAAAAATCCCTGTAACTCTCACCTGAGCAGAACCAGTCCAATTACAATGATGGCAAGAAAACCAGCAATTGTTAGAATTTTCAATATGGATTTTCCAGAGGGCCCTATAAAAAGAAGTTAAAATATTTCAGCTATGTTAATGTACGATTTAATAATCTACAGGGAAGCTACATCTGAGTATTATGAGTAGTCATACAGTCAGTCATTTTCCAACCCGATATATCCTGATACATTATTGAGATTTCCTGTACTAATGAAACATCCATAAAATGCTTCTTTAATTGTTCTTTTTAGTAAAAATGTAAATAATACATAAAAGTATATTTTTAAGAAATTTTATGTCTTGGGGAAGGTTATCAAAAAAGTGGAGGAACCTAACGAATAATCCACCCTTAATAGTCTCTATCCAAAAACAATGCTGAATATGGATGGGATAAAGGAGAAAACTGAGCAGGCAGCAGTTAAACTTGACTTAAACAGCTGGAGTTTACTTCAATCAACTATTTAACCCTTCAGTTAATGTTCTTCTCTTGGACTTTCCTTTAAAAAGAAACTGTTAAAAGGGAACCACAAGATGTCAAATAGTAGAGGTGGGTATGGGGAATGATTGCTGAGGGCCAACTGGGTGATTTGGGGGCCTCAGAGCCTGGATGGATCGAGAGGAAGGGGCCCTCAGAGACTGCTTATATATTGGACCCAGAGCTCTATGCTACACCCCTGTATTCAGATATTAAAACTCACTATTAATTTGAATTTAATGAATGCTGTCCAAATGAAACATCCTTTTTCACTAAAGGCAAGTGGATCTCAATGTGATATAATCACAGGGTATTTGGCACATATTTTACATGGGCTATAACTCCAGAGCCTGAGGTTTCAAGATGCATTGAGAACCATGCAGAGGTGGACAATAAGACACCTCTAAAAACCATTGCCTGACACAGAAAGGTAGCCATTGCAAAAATCTCTATTATTAGGGAGACACGGACAGCTGGTTTTGGACCAGGGATGGGCTGGCCTGCACTCATACCATGTACTGCTTTTCTTTACACAGGCCAGAGTTTGCCCTAAGTACTCCTGGCTACTGTAAGGATCCTGCTATGAACCACCCAACAGGAAATGTTAAAAAACATTAAAACTCAACCCAAAAGAACCTGTTAAACTCTGATCCATTGCACCAGAAAATAATTGTTTAATATGTTAAGAAAACATTTACTAAGAACCAAAAAGGAAAGCATTAAAGAAAACTAGAAGAAATTCTGCAATAAACCTTTACAAATCAACAAATATGTAAAAGAAAGAAACAATCTCTTCAAAATAAACAAAATAAAAATTCAGAAGCAACAGAAAATATAATGGATCTCACAGTGGATGAGTTATGTGAGAAAGAAAGAAAGAAAGAAAGAAAGAAAGAAAGAAAGAAAGAAATTACCAGTAGAATGTGAATAAAGAATACATGAAAAAAAGTATTGTTAGCACTTCTGAAACCATAAGAATGGCATCTAAAACAGAAATTAAAATGGCAATTTAAAATATAGTTAGCAATTCAAAAGGTAAAACAAAAGAGGTTCTTACATTTTTTGGAAGTCAATATACTGTCAAAAAGGAGGAAAAGTATGTAACAGTAAGTTATTAATTAAGTATTACAAAATGAAATTGAAATTATGCTCTATTTGTACGTTTTAATTTTACATTACTTTGAGATTTCATGTTCTACTTGTGTTTGCCCAGGATTTCTCTAATAACTGAGGTTTCCTACAGCATCTGCAGATTAGAGAGTGATTGTGCCCTGTGAATCCATGACATTACTGCATCTGTTGTCTTTCATTGGCGGATTCATTTTGGTGACTGGGTCGCTTTCTTTCAGCTTCATGCTGTAGCCTCATACGTCTTTCTTCTTTCAACTCGTTAACTTGGGGCCACCTTGCCGGCTCTTTGAGCTTTATGCTGTAGCCTCACTCTTTTGGGCCGCCTGGTACTTCCGGGTTGGACAGACACACTTCCACGTGTAGAAATTTATATATAAGATTACAACTAATGAATTTTATTTATTTATTTATTTTCCAAATAAACACTTATTTTGAAAAAAGTTTGGAAGGTATATAATTTGGTCTCGTCCATATTGGGAGATGTACATCTGAAGCAGAACTCCGTTAGCAGCAGTGTTATTTTTTTCTCTTATTTTTAATCATCCCGAGTTATCCTGTATTTACTCAACCCGAGGGGGTTGAATTACAGTATATGCAAGCATTGTGAGTCGCATCCTGTCCTGGTATGGCAAACAAGATCTTACTGGCTGTTGGATCCTCTTGCAATGATACTGGTACTGTAATTATACATCCATTTCTCTTCTCAGCCACTTTTTGTTTATGCTTTAATTACAATCATATGTGTATATATATGTATGTGTAAATTGTTTTATTTTTTTTTTAAGAAGACCTTTTAACATTATACCCTCGGTTTATTGTATTAGGGCTTTCTATGCTTTTTCCAGGGCTACTGTTTAACATCATTCCCTGGGTGTACCCTCTCAAAACTGTTTAAGATTACACTTTATTTTAGTATTTGAACGGTATTCTCAATAGATATCTCTATTTTAATCCTTAATCGCCGCTGCTGGGGGGCTTGTTTTGTTTTGGACATGCTCTGTCTCTAGGTGTGTCAGAGGACTAGGACTTTGTGAAGTGTGCTCCAGCCTCAAGTGGGGAGGCAAAATAGGGGGATGGGAGGACTAGGGTGGAGAGAAAGAGAGCAAGCTATCTCTAATCTATCCTTTTACTCCTTTTAATTATAAGTGCCAAAGGAACAATAGGCTTCATGGCAATAACTCCTGGGAAAATTGGAAATTAAGGTCAAAGCTGTCTTATCTTAAGTTAAGATTACAAAATGACAACAAAAGTTCAGAAGCAGTTTCTCCATGACCGAACAGTTAACTTTGTGAGCTGGAATATTAAAGGTCTGAATCAAGAATTAACGAGGAAGAAAGTATTCTGTCACCTGACAGGTCTAAACGCTAAAATAATATTTTTACAGCAGACCCATATATTAAGCAAGGATCAGTTGAGACTGGACTGGCCAAATACTCCTTTCCAGCTTTACAAAGAAAACTAGAGGTGTGGGAATTCTTATACATAGAACAGTCTCATTTGTAGTATGAGATGTAGTGTCTGATCCTGAAGAGAAATATGTGCTTGTCATGGGTAATTTATTTAACTGTAAAGTGACTTTGATAAATATTTATTCACCCAATGTGGATGATAGGGACTTTATCCAAAATGCATTTGCACACATTCCCTGATGGGAACACTCATAAAATTATAATAGTTGGGGACTTTAATTGTGTTTTAAATCCAGACCTAGATAGATCTGTCGCAGGGGCAATGACATCTAACACTGCAAAGGCAATTACACAGTTTGTAACTCATCACAACTTATCAGACCCCTGGAGATTTCTAAACCCAAATTCAAGAACATATTCCTCCTACTCACCAGTGCATCACTGCTACTCAATAATTGATTATTTTTTTGTAGATAACAAATTCTTGCCTACAATTAAATCTTGTAAGTACGATGCTATTGTTATCTCCGACCATGCCCATTTGATCATGGAGCTAAAATTATTATGCCCCACATACTCATCTCGCAGCTGGCATCATAACCCACTTTTATTACCAGGTGAAAACTGTACAGGATTTATATCCAAGCAAATTAATTTTTTTTAGAGACAAATACATCCTCAGAGGTTTCTGCAGGAATACTCTGGGAAACCCTGAAGGCTTTCTTGAGATGACAGATTATCTCATATCTTTCCCACAAGAGTAAATTGGAAACCAAGAAGGTATCAGAGCTAATCAGTGAAATTACTAGAATAGATCAAGAATATGCCCAAGTGTCCAAATGAGACATTTCATAGGAAAAGACTCTACAAAGCTCTACATTCAGAACTCAACCTCCTGACGACTAAACAAACATATCTCATTTTTAAATCAAGACATCATTGCTATGAACATGGAGAGAAAGCTAATAAGATCTTAGCTCAACAAATCCACAAGCAGGAAGTTTGCAATGCAATCCCAGCAATCACCAAAATAGGCGGAGACAAAAATCGACAATAAAAATATAATGCACACATTTAGAGACTACTATAAGTCCTTATATTCTCCTGAGTTAAAGAAAACAAGAGACAATCTAATACATTTCTGGATGCATCACAGATACCACAAATAGATACTCTCAGTGCAGAGGAATTGGATAAGCCTCTGGCACTATTAAAATTACTAGACGCTATAAACTCACTTCAAAGTGGGAAAGCAGCAGGCACTGATTGCTACCCTGCCGAATTTTGTAAAAAATTCTCAATTAAGCTAGCTCCCCTTTTATTAGCAGCATTTAAAGAAGTTAGAGACAATAAAATTCTACCTCAAACTTTTCGCCAAGCATTAATTACCATCTTTCCTAAGCAAAATAAGGACTTATTAAAATGTACATCATACAGACCCACTTCACTTCTGAACAATGATGATAATATACTCTACAAGGTCCTAGCTAGAAGAATTGAGAAAGTGCTTCCTTTGGTAATATCACAAGACCAAACTGGGTTTATTAAAGGCAGGCACTTAGCTTCCAATCACCTTTAATGTAATATATTCACCCACAAAGTCTAACATCCTGGAGATATTATTATCGTTGGATGCAGAAAAAGCATTTGATATGGTTGAATAGAACTATGTTTTCAGTGCATTGGAAAAATTTGGGTTTGGCACGAACATTTGCACATGGATCAAACTACTATATACCAGTCCAGAAGCTTCAGTTTGTATTAACAACATTAATTCAGACTACTTCAAACTAAAACGTGGTACTAGACAAGGATGTCCCTTGTCACCACTGCTTTTTGCAATTGCCATTGAGCCACTCGCAATTCACTGTCAAAATGCTATTGGGATAAAGGGAATTATCAGAGAAGGACTTGAACAAAAAATTTCTCTATATGCAGATGATATGGTACTATATACAGTATATCCATCCATCCATCCATTATCCAACCCGCTATATCCTAACTATAGGGTCACAGGGATCTGCTGGAGCCAATCCCAGCCAACACAGGGCGCAAGGCAGTAAACAAACCCCGGGCAGGGTGCCAGCCCACCGCAGACTGTATATATCAAACCCACAAAATACTGTGCCTGCAGTCCTAACAGCACTAACAGAATTTAAAGAGATTTCTGGTCTCAGAATTAATTTGAATAAAAGTGTGTTGTTTTCACAAGTTTAGTTTGGACACTTTCCCTTTTATCATCGCAGATCAGTTTAAATACCTAGGGGTAAACATCACAAGTAAACATAAAGCTCTTTACCAACAAAATTTTGCCATCTGTATGGAAAAAATTAAGCAAGACTTGCATAGATGGTCTGCCCTTCATCTCACTTTAGCTGGAAAAATGAACATTGTCAAGCTGAATATCCTTCCTAAGGTTTTTTTTCTATTTCAAAACATTCCAATATACATCAATAAATTATTTTTTAAGAAATTAGATTCAACCATAACCTCATTAATTTGGAATTCAAAACATCCACGTATCCAAAGGGCGACCCTACAAAGACCTAAGGCAGAAGGTGGCATGGCTCTATCTAACTTTTAATTTTATTACTGAGTAGCAAATATACAAGCTGGACATTGACACAAATAGATGAACATACACAGGCTTGGTCCGAAATAGAAATAAAATCCTGCAGTACTTCTTTATATTACTTGCTTTGTACCCCAATAAGTACAAGTCATCGCCAATATACTAACAAATCCAATTGTGCATCACTTACTCAAAATATGGAACCAATGTAGGAAGTATTTAAAGATAGTGAAGCTTTATCTGTGGCACCTTTGCATGAAAACCATTGTTTTCCACCCTCTCAAGCATACACAGTTTGAAAAACATTTGGGATTAAATCACTTAGAGATCTGTACATAGACAATGTCTTTGCATCCTACAAATTTAAATTTAACTTTTCCGCAACACATTTCTTTCACTACCTTCAAAATAGAAACTTTATTAAACAACACTTGCCCAATTTTCCTCACCTACCACCTACCTCTATGCTGGAAAACATATTGATCAGTCCTGAGGACTTGGACAGTATCTCCCTAATATATAAAATCATTTTATAGTCCATCCTTTTCAAAGATCCAAGAGTACAGTTGAAAAAGTATCTCTCACTCATTATCTCAGAAAAGGAGTGGAAGGTAGCAATGCAGAGAATTCACTCGAGCTCCATATGTGCAAAGCACACAATTATTCAACTTAAAATTATATGTCGAGTACATTTGTCTCATTTAAAATTGTACAAAATGTTTCCAAGGAAGGATCCAACTGGTGAACATTGCAATCAAGTTCCAGCCTCATTGGGCCACATGTTTTGGGCCTGCACCAAATTAACATTATTCTGGACCAAAATCTATAAATGCCTTTCAGATAGCCTTGCTATCGCAATCCTTCCTATTTCACTAACAGCTGTGTTTGGTGTACTTCCAGATGGGCTTAAAGTGGAGAAGGACAAACAAACTGCAATTGCCTTTACTTCACTACTGGCACGTAGACTTACTATATCTAGCTCAACTGGAAGAATCCTAACTCACCTCTTTTAAGTCAGTGGGTAACTGATGTTAAATACTATTTAAAAATGGCAAAAATCTAATTCTCACTTAGAGGATCTTTACAAAACCTTTTCAAAACCTGGTAGGATCTGATCAATAACATTTTAGAATAGGCATTTAAATTGAGGAAGTGGATTCTCTCCCCTCTTTTTTATTCTATTTATTTTTATTCATTTATTAATTTATCTATTTACTTATTTTTACTAGTTTAAAGTTTTACTCTGCTGGTCTAGCTCTCTTTCCCATGGGTGGGGGTTGATTTGTTTCGAACCTAGTTTTATTAAACTTGACTTGCTTATATGGATAGTTATTTGATTTTTATAAAATCAATAAAATGCAAAAAAAAAGGAAAAAAGAAAAGTTTGGAAGGTAAAGGTTTACCACTTACTAACAATGCCTGGGTACTAAAGACTTTCTGCTAGTGTCAGTATTTTAATTTCTCGTACATTTCTTGTCAGTCTTCTTGTTCTGGAATGTCACAGCAATGGCATTTCCAAACCTAAGTTCTGCTATTGAATGGGAGAGCCTACCAGTCTTGTAAGTCAACCTTAACAACGTGTTTTTGCACTTTCATAAGAAAGTGGAGCTCTAAAAGGAAAATCGAGCAAAAATGTGGAGAGCATTTACAAGAGGCAGGGAATGAAGTGGCACTATTTCTCAAGTCTGAAGAAGCCATATAGAATATAAATATTACAATGTTACAAAGAATGCATTCACCCATCTATTTTCAGGCTTGCATTCTTCTACCAAGGATCATAGGGAAGGCTGTGGTTGCCCAGAAACTGTGGCAATGGGGCACATACACATACGTCCAGACTGTTTTTATACCCTTGGGTGGAAATGCACAAGTATAGGCTACTTTACCGTGCCTAATATTGGTCTAATTGTAAACACAATAAAATTTCCTGGAGGTCTTTTTTAATTTTTAAGACACAAACTCAAAGACACACACATTGAGTGTTTTATTATGATCCTTACCATTTAAAATGAAAACAGCTTTGTACAGTCCAGCTTGATGTCTTCTTTCACATGTGTAATTTCCTTCATTTTTGTCTTGAAAATTGGTTATTTGAAGATGTGACTGGTCTTGTTTAAAATACAGAACAATTTCCTTTGTTTCATTGCAAGTATTATTTAGAGTGTGATTTCTTATCCTAGAAATAACACATTCTGTGTAATTCTTAGTTCTTATGTTCCAATTTTCAGAAATAATTTCACCAGATTTTTGATGTGAGCAATTGAGAGAAACATTTTTTCCAAACTCTTTGTTTACATGGTAAATGCCTGTGGAAACAACAACAAAATAAAAGCATTAATAGTATTGATAATGATTTTTAAAATTCATTTAACATTGCAACATTTGTGGTATGGACTGTACTCAAAAGCAGCCTAACCATCAAAACGAAGAAAGGTGTCCTTTAGCCGGTGTGGCTAGGATCATTTTATCTGTGGAGACAATGTAGTAGCTTCACTTTATTGAACTTGAACATTGAACAGTACTAAGAACCATTTTAATAAGGATTTGTTTTTCAAACTGCTAATAATCATTTTTACTCAAGCATTGAGAAACACATACGAGTAGTAGTATAAAAAGTTTCAAATTTTAAAGAACAGTAACTAGTTTCATAATGCTGGAATTCACAAAATTAATATAATATCATTTTTTTTCATTATAGTGATTTATTAACCTTATATAATAAAAAAATAATAAAAATGAGATGATAAGCAGTTCACTTAAAATGGTTAACTGATCCAGTCTGTGACCCTAAGCAGGAAAAATCCAGTAAAGAAGTTAATTTGATGAATAAATGGCTGGACAAATTTTAAATGTGAAGAATATAACTTTTGATGATGATGTGCTGACTTTGTTTTCCAACTTATAGCGTACTTGTGAGATTATTTGAATAATTTGTAATGTGAAGGCTATTTTTAGTTAGGACAGAGAAGTTGATGCTTCTGCCTCACGGCTTCAAATGACTGGGTTCAAATCCTGTGCAGGAAGAATGTGCAAATAATTTCTATTGCTGCTTCTATAGTTGCTCTGGCTTAATACTTACATCCTAAAAACATGTATATTGGTGAGTATGTGTAAATGTGGGTGTGTGCATTAGTGTTACCTGTGATGGAGTGGCACCTCATCCAGGATTGGTTTCTGTCTTGCAGTTACACATTAGACCTGGTTATCTCCCGTGGTCTATCTCAGATAGGGGATATTGGTATATCTAATCATCGTTCTATTTTCTTTAATGTAACAGTGCCAAGAAATTTTGTAGCACCAACCAGGTTGTCCCTTTAATTTTCCGGAGACAGAAAATCAAACAAATATTTAAAGTCCCTTTGACGGGGAATTCAAATTAATGCATAGTGGTAGTAGTTGCTCTAGCTGAGTTCTCTCCAGCAGCTTGCTGTGGCCAGTAATGATGCCTCCCTCCAGGGTGCCCAGGGTTTTATGGCAGTTGGACCAGAAGGAGCAAGGCTAATTTCCTTCATCGAGTAGCTTCTCGGCACTTTAGGTAAAGAAGGAGATGACAGTGTTTGCGCCAGAGCTCCCCTTGTCTTGGTGGGTTATTATATCCCTCGCTGGAGCCTGCAAGGAGGTCCTCTGATGCACTTGTGTGACAGCAACCTACTAGCACTAAGCAAAAGCGCATGTTTAAGAGTCATTTTTTCATGTCAAAGTTGCCTGTACCTTTTATAATATTATAAATATTTTGTTTTACTCTAGAATTTACTCTAATACAACTAGCAATGTAAATACTAAGGTTAGCAATTTTAATGCAAAACTGAAGGGTGTGGCAGACATTGTAGCTCTCAGAAAGCCTGTTAAAAAATCAACCACAACTGTAATACCATGGAGGACAGAGGCAATTTGAAATTTAAGTGAGATTGGTGTAAGGCTCTTATCTTGCAGGTAAGAGTAAAGCTGTCATAAGAAGGAAGTATAAAGACATTGTCATCAAATAGATTACTGTAAGTGTCTCAAATAAATAAATCATTTATCTAATACAAAAGCTAAGTTTAATTTTTTACCCTAATTTGGCAGATGAGAAACTCTTTTATTTTGATATTTTTTCACAACAATTTATATTAAAATATCACAACGTAATTCTAGATCTCTTTCAAATTGCAAAGACTGTTCCTTATTTCCTGATACTGTACACAGTTTAGGGTACCCTTTCTCTTGTTACGCCATCTTTCTTTGCTTGATATTTGAGTGGTATTAAATGAGCGCATTTGGAAAATTGATCAAAAACTATTAAAACTGTTGTCTTGTTCTAAAATTTGGACAGGCCCGTCACAAAATGTGTCTGTTTTGCCTCCCAAAGGTGACTAGTTTGTAAAATAGGCTGAAGTAACCCAAAAGTGAGCCTCTTGGAAGGTTTTGCCTTTTGACACACTTCAGAGGCAAACACAAAATAATGTACCACCAGAGTGTTGAAAGAGGATAGGCCTCTTCATCTTTAAATTCTCCCCAATACATGACTGTGAAATCAAAGAGGCTAAAAGACAGAGCATATCTTGCTTGTCTGGTATTAAATATTTGTTGTTCTTTTTAAATAAAGTTTTTATGGGCAAGGTAAATCTTAATAGGGTAAAGTGTCTCCTTTCTTTCAATGACAAAATAATCGGAACATTTCTTGATCATCAACATCATAATTCCACTGAGCTGTGGTTCCATTTTTGGAAAAAAATGCAGAAGGATGTATTGTGTTAGTGTAAGGAAATTCCTGAGAGAGGACCACTCAGGCCCTACATTTGATGTGTCTGTTTCAAGACTGAATTGCAGGGGTGCATCTGAATTTCTCAGTACTGAGGCAATTATGAGTAATTGCTGAAATGCTACTTAAACTTCATTAATCCATGAGAATTGTTTATGAGATTTTTCTGTTAAGGAAGTCATCCAAAGAAAATCATATTATAGTTTCTGATGAAGTGTCTACAATAGTTGGCAAACCCAATGAATGTTTGCACCTCCTTAACAATTTCCTGGTACTTTCCAATTTAGAATAGTTGTGATCTTACTAGAACCCATCAATAATCCCATGCATGTGATTTAAAAATTAAACAAATAATGAGAATTTCTTAAACATTGCAGTACTGCTTTAATGTGGAGAACACGAGTCTGGAGATGTTTAGAAAACATAAGTATATTAATATAAACAGGGACAAAAATTTCCAAAATTTCACAAAAATATGCCAGTGCATAGGACAATCTGTGGTTTTCGTCATGACAATTGCTAACATTAAGTACATTTTTCCATTTATTACCCTCTCTAATGCAAATTAAATTATAGGCTCTTTGCAAATGTAATTTCATTAATAAGGCATATCCTGTCACTTGATTTAATAAGGCACATATGCAGGGAATAGGGTAAGTGTATTTTTCTCTGATTTGTTCAGTTTTCTCAATTCAATACAAGGATGTAACCTTCTGACATTCTTATTAATGTAGAAAAATTACACATCTATAGGACTACTGAATGGATCATAGTAGCATTAAGAAGCCGAGGTTATAACTGGGAGGATTAGAGTTAAATAGGCAAAAGCCAGGACATGAAGCAAAATTGTAGTATGATAAACATAGCAAGAGGGTCAATAACCAAAATAGTTCATGGTGCTTGATCCAAAATGAAAGACATACATCAAAGCCAAGACACAAATTAATTCATAACAATAGATCTGTTTAACAAAAATAATTTTCTGTTATTGTTGTTGTTTTTATTTTTCTAATTTATCCATAAACTTAAAGAAACAAAAACACTGACCATTAAATCTTTGGCCATCTTTTAGTGCTTCTCACTAAACTTATGTTTGCTTTCCCAGGAAGTCTAATAATAATACATTTTATTTTATAGCACCTTTCCCATGCTCAAAGGGCTTCACAGAAATTTAGAAAGAACAAGAGGGCATGTATAACACTGAATACAAATAATATCTGCTTATATACTAAATAAAGATGAATACAGGATTATGCAAGAATTGAAATGTAAAAGGAAACAATAAATCAGAATAAAATACAACCATATGAATACTACAAGAAAACCCTGAACAAATAACATAATTTGTGGTACAAACACAAATCTTCCTTAGCATCTGAAAAAGAGGGTAATTGGAACACTCAAGTTTGCACAGTGTGATACACTCTCTGTGGACTACAGAGCAGCACAATAATAGAGTGGAAATGCTTTCTATTTACTGTACATAAGCAAATTCATTCTCTAAAGGTGCCTTTATAGCATAGCGTCAGCACTGACTGCCACAATGGATCGATTCTCTGTTCTTTGAGGTGACTCACTATCCTTGCCTTTTGCCTCACTAGTTGGAAAAAGCACCTGCAACTGTGCAGAGTTGCCGTTTTTGTAGGCTGTCCTGCGCTATAGATGATGTAATGCCAGCTTATTCTTTGGTGATTCATCCCTGACTGATGTAACTTGTCCAGCACTGTTGCAACTGAAATGTGCATGCAGTTGACCGCTCCGGTTACATTTGGAAAACTTTGATGTTTGCCTGTTCTACCACAGTTTAAGGAAATCTTATATATCTGGATGACAAACAGATAACACTATCCTATTTAGCTGGCATTGCGTGACTCACCAATCGGTAAGCAAGTTCACATTGAAAAACTCCTGTGGTTAAAAACCTGAGCGTGGACAGCTGATTGCACCAATTATAATTGGAAAACCGGACATTGCTGAGAATTGCACTTTTATATTTGCCCGTTCAAGCACACTGTAAGGAAATCTGATATATCTGGATGACAAGCGGATAATACCATCCTAAACAGCTGGCATGGCGTGACAATAATGTTTGTGAAATACCCAATCGGTCAGCAAGTTCACATTGAAAAGCTCCTGAGGTTAAAAACCTGAGGGTGAACAGAACTTGCAAAGGAGCGGGGTAGAGCACAATTCCTCAGTCTGCCTTTGTAAAGCCAGCACCAGTTCAGCACACAGCTCCAATAGGATAGCTGTTGGAAATCAAAATTGACTTATAAGCTAGTCATCATCATCTACAAATATACGCTCTCTTCTAATTCTTCCATTTGCAATGTCTTCTAACAACGCTAAAGCAGTCACGGTAGGAGGAATAGTTTGTCCATTCCGCGCACCATTATATCGTTACAAAATTATTATAATCAAGTGAGTTAAACTTGTAAACGATATGCAGTGAATTTCAGTTCATTTGATAAATCCCACATCATTGATTGTGATGGAGGCCACACAGAAACAGTAGCACTGCTTTGACGCTGGGCGCCACCAGTTTGCAAAACCGAGCAGAAATTTGCATACGCACAGTGTGAAGCTGCTGTGAAAATGTGTGTGGCTTTATGCCAAGTTTAGTTTTTATACATCTCGAAGTGTGTGTGGAAAACAGGAGTACGCAACATTTCTGTGCATATGCACTGTTTATACATGAGGCCCAAGGTACAGAAGTCCAATGCACTATGCTCTCCATAATTGTAAGGCAACATCACTACCGCTGTGTCATTTACATGCAACATATACCAATGCTAATTTAAAGAAATCACAGTGAATTTAATGGAATATAATTCTTATACAGTATGAACAAAATTAGAAATTTAACTTACCCCATAAATAGTACTGTATCGCAGCCTTTCCACCACTGTAAAGTGTTTCACATGAATAACTTCCTACATCATTTGGTTGGAAAGAAGGTATATAAAGATATGGAGTCAATTTTGAGGTATTTATTCTTATGGTAGTACAGTTATTTGACATTCTTCCTTTATGAGTCACATTAATGTAACACTTTTCTTCATTCATATTTGAAATGGTCCATTTTTCCATTAAAAGCTGATGCCAAGTAAGGTTTGTGCAAATCAGAGTCACACGCTTGCCAAAGTCATTTATCATTTCTTGTTGGACTGGGTTACAAGGGAAAAAAATCAAGAAATTGAGATTTGTATTAGCTAATAATACTAATGTACTCAATTCATAATAAAAAACTCCATTCATCCATCATTTTTTGAAGCTGGTTACTCTGGGGTCTTGAGGAACTGAACCCATTCCACAACAGCATGGAACCAGAGGCAGGAACCATTCAGCATGGGAATCCACCCCATCTAAGAACGCATTCACTAATACATCCGCACATACTTATTTAAGACCAGTTAACTGAAGAAATCTAACATGAATATGGGAATAGTGCTGAAACTCCTCACAAAGACTGGCCATGACTGGACTCTAACTGTAATTTAAATATAAAGAATTTGTGCGCCCTCTAAATTATCATAAACAAAATTCAGCATAGAAAGAAAAACATTAAATTGCACCTCACATTATCATATTCCATATCAGACATGAGAAAAATGTATCACCTTAGGTGCCAACATACTGAAGTTTTTACTTTGATAATTAACTTTCAAAAGAAAACAGTGGTACAAGAACAGATGTCATTTTCTATCAAAAAGGAATAATAAAGAACAATCTTATGAAACAATACTTTGAGGTTTGATATTTTTTTAATATTCTTCCAGGATTATGTTACAAATGTAGTTCCTAAGCTGGTTACAAAATACTGTACCACATCTTACCTTCCAGATGTTGATTCCCAATAAATTCTGCATGGTTACATTTACTCACGCCACTCCTTGGTACACTTCAGTTGTTTGTCTTTACAAAACTGCATTATGTCAAGTACAATATGTAAGCAAAATATAGGTTTGTAGATTATTATACAATGTTGGCAGTCATACAGAGAAAATTAACTTGACCGATTTCTGAAATCATTGCATCTAGAAATGCAAATTCCAAGATTTAATTTTCAGCTATTCTGTTATTGATAAATGTCTCCATGACCATGATAACTCTATTCATTATATTACTCAAGAATTATTTCAAAATGTTTGTCATTTAAAAAGAGGAAAACCTTCAGCAAATGCAAACAACAGAATATAAACTCTTACTTGTTCAGTTTATGTCTATAAGTTTTTATTAGGTTCCATCTCCTTCTTCCAGTCATTCAATCCCCATTTTGTTGATGTAAGATTACTTTGACACCATCCCACAAATCCCATTTCTACATTATTTATTAAAATGCTTTACATTACTATTTTAATACTTTACATTGCTGCATATCAATGCTTTATTTGTCAATGCATTGTTTGTATCATTATTATTTCTTTCTTTTTTTGCTAAAAAGTTCAGATAATTACACCTTAAAAGAAAACAGACCTTAATTCTGATTACAGTATGTATCAGATTGTTTGGCTGTTTCTCAACAAAATGTTATAAAGAACATTTGAAGCCCTTTCAATATTTGTGGAAGACCAACTGTGAGTGAATGTGCATCTTAAGTATTCATATTTCATTCTTGACTTGTTTTCTCCCCACTAGCACTAACATTATAATAATAAATGTGACAAAAATGTGTTTGATGCTAGAATCAGCCATGCATTTAATTTTGGACTTCGCTGCTACATTCAATATGGTCTGTTCCATTCTATGGCTTGAGTGTTTTTAATGAATTCTCATGTCACTGGCACTGTTCAGGACTGGTTTCTGTGTTTTCCATACAGAAGACAAGTAATTGTTGCAATAGATAAGTACCCTATGGTCCCTATTACCAATGATGTACCACTGAGCTCAGCTTGTAGGACTTTACTGTTCAATGTCTACATGCTTATCCTAAATCACATAATCCATACATACATTATGAACCATCATGATTATGCTGATAACCCCTAGAATAATGTAAAAACATGTACATTTTTGCCTGTTTAGCTGTCACTGCATGCTGCAGAAATATCTGGCAAATATAATTTTTTGCTAACATTCCAAAATGAAAAAAAAAAAATATATATATATATATATTAATAGCAGTCTCTTTTGTCAAGACTGATGTATTATTTTTTAAATTTGTGGATGCTGGTTGTCCTGTCAAGGCCTCTGCAGTATCCAGAAATGGGGATATCTTATAGAGAGTCCCCACTAAAATATCTCACTATATGTTATTATTTCTCCATCTAACCAACAAATGTTTCATTCATAGTTATGTTTATGATCTAGTACACATTTGAGAATTTTATGTCTTCAGAGCTGCAGAGAAGAACCCTGGCTCTATCAAGATCCCACAGCCATTACCCTGCACTAATGTTAAGTGCATCTAGATTTTACTTGTCATCCTCCTGTACAAGCACTGTTCCACCATGTTAATAAATTATCATTCACTATCTTACAAAACAGTTCCCATTGAAAAGGGATAGGCCACTCAATCTGTCCTTTTTAGACATTCATTGCAACCCCCAACCTTCACCTTGACAATCATAAGCCCAAACAGACATTGCCAAATTCCCCCCTTGTTACAAATAAAGTTCTATCTAGGATTCTTTAGACTGAATCACAGTTCTGGCAGACAGATGTGGATGGCAGTTTATTTTCAAAAATGCCTTTTGTCTTCCTTCACCTTAATTCCATTTAGCAAGGACATCTCTCTCAGAAGTACAGTAACTTAACAACTGCTAATTCTCTTAGCCACAGCAAGGTCACAGTCCATAATATTACCATGACAAGGAAAAGCAAAGAAAGTTACAGTATAAAGTTACAGTATAATATCTATCTATCTATCTATCTATCTATCTATCTATCTATCTATCTATCTATC
>JANRMT010028174.1:59094356-59123456 GCA_026402145.1 Polypterus bichir lapradei | reverse complement strand
ATCTATCTATCTATCTATCTATCTATCTATCTATCTATCTATCTATCATTTTACTTTGTTTTCCATTTTCCTTTAGGCAGGACGGCAGAACTACTTTCACTCACTGGCAATATATTTCCTCAATATGCATACTGCATTAAGTGGTCATGATAGTAATTACTTAAGAAATGTCTGTCCATCCATCCATTCATACATTTTTAATCTTTTTTTCCAGTCCAGGGTTGCAGGGTGACCCGGCTCTATTCCAGCAGCACAGGGCTCAAGGCTGGAGCTAACTCTTGATGAGGTGACATTTCATCAAAATGCATAATTACACTAAAATTCCTTACATAATTTAGAGTTGCCAGTTACCCTACACATCTTCTAGATTTGGATGAGAAGTAATACCACCTAGAAAAAAAACATGAAAACATAAAAAAATGTGCAAACTTCACACAGGCTTTGCCTTTGTCTAGGATTCTAACTTAGGACTCTGAAGATGTCAAGCAGCCATACTAACTGCCATGTTATCAGATCTCCCTCTAAATTATATGCATTCCTAGATTTTTCAATGATGACTGAGTTGCATTATTCAATGACTGGGTATGCCAGTAAATGAAGATCATTTGCAGACTGGTGTCTCATTGAAAGCTGATAGCTGTAAGTATAGGGTAAAGGTCCCTGCAATCCTGTATTATAGTAATTCAGAAAAAAGCACTCATGGATGGCTGATAGTTTGATCACTCAAATGCTAATTTTGTGTACAGTAATATTTTGCCTGAGATTTAAAGACAACTCTACAAATGCCAAAGTTGTACACAATCATATTTTACCTGAGATTTAAGGTAATTTCTACAATGACATTGGGATTGATCTCATCCAAACAGCAAAAATCAGCTGCTATTGCTTGAAAACTGACAAACACAAACACTGTTAGATATTATACATGGTGTTTCAATCGCATAGACATTTGAACTGTTTTATTATTAAAAATATCCATTTAACTTACCTACTTTTAGATGTGCTGTTTTCCATATAAGGCCACTCAAACAGAATAGCAAAAGCATTTTTCACTTCATTTCTATACAATAAATAAAAGATTGTCTTGTTTCAGCTGTTAAACTGGTGTTTTTTTCAAAGACTGCTGATTTTATACTATTATAAGTGTGTTATTTTAGTGGCAGTAGTTATTTAAAGGACTCACTGTGTACTGGAAGGAAACTGTGGTTTTTAGATTTCATTGCTTGTAATTTACGACAGACGCCTTCAGTGTAGAAGCCACAATATAGAGGCATTATTTTGTAAATAAAACAAATTACTTTTTCATTATTATAGATACAATAAAATAACAGGAATTTATTGTACTTTTTATGAACATGTTTGAAAGAGATGTTATATATTAATCTACTTTTGCATGTATTTTTTATCATTGGATGCTTTCTTAAAGATGATTTTCAAATCTTGACAGGACATTTGCTTCAATTCTTTGACAAATTAAAATTTTAACGTGAGTCAGAGATGATGGCTCACAGGTACGCTTAGCTTTACCAGATAAGTAAAAAGGTATTGTACACAACAATTAATATATGAAAATACCTGGGGTGCTGTACAATGGTTGATCCTGCACTCTGACCCCTAAAGGTCATGCAAAAAGACAATTTGCCCTCGGGGATTAACAAACTATGTGCAAAAAATGGTGGCCACATTTAATAATAATTAATGCACTAAAATGCTTTGGGCAAACAAGATCATGAAAGCATCTGCAGTTTTTTTCAACAACTCTAGAAATCAGCAACTAAACTGAATCTGTGATAGAATGCTTTGTAATATTCTGGTGTGCTGAAAATGACAATTAGATTAAAACAGTACTTTCTTTCTAACTTCTTAAAATAGGAGTTTCATAATTTCATTCTCATCCTAAATACAGTAGTATTTTTCAGAGGTTTCAGAAGTTTGGCTTTTGCCTCTTTGCAGTACTTAGTATCTGTGTGGCCAGCAATATTTTTGTATAATTTAATTCAAGATGATACAATCATTGTGCTTTTAGTTTAGCAGTATATGTTAACTGTTGGCCAGTCATTTATATGACTGAGATCCATACATCCATCAATAATCAATCCTATGACATATAGTATGGGGATGCAGAGTCCAAAGTCTTTCCTGAAAGATCTGACCACACATATTGTATGTGAGTATTAGGAGATAATGCAAAGCACTTTATAGAGAATGGTAATTCTGAACAGAATAAAAATTTTGTCAGCTTAAATCTTACAAGAACTTAATGATTGTTTTGTCAAATTATGTCATTTAGGATTTTCAGGGATAAAAGGAATATTTTCTTGCTGAAAGGAAAAGAAGGTAAAAGGTGAAACATTTTGGCAGTATAGCCTTCATTCAGGCAAGTAAAAAGGAAAAGCAGATAACATATATAGAAGGAACAAACACAGTGCAGACGAAAGGAGAAGAGGTGAGAAAAGGGTACAATTATACATGATGAAGGGAAAGATTAAAAAGTTAGTTGGACATTAAGACCTTGAGGAATATGTGAGAATGAGCTTAGCTTCTTCAGTTTTCATCGGGCATCAATCAAACACAGAAAGCTCTGCAGTCTACTTGTGACTTTATGCTGTAGAAAGATAAGTAAATAAATATAGGTAAACAACATTCAATATGGATTTTCTATAAGTGACATGTTTATCACAAAACACAATCATAAACAGAACTTTGCACGATACCTTGGTGAGCTCTGTAAGCCCTGCTGTTTCGTTAAAGGACACGTAGGGGGCAGACTGACTGGCAGGATGACTCCCGACCTCTTGCTGCATTCAAATGGTGCCATCTTTATGCCTGGTGCAGCTGTGTTGTTCTTATGTGCAAGTGGACATTTCTTGGAGGGAGGGCTTCTGTTCTCTTTCTCCGATGTAGAACCCTCACACTTATCTGAGTTCACCTCTGTCATAGCACGTCTTTATTTGAAAACAGATGTGTCAGATCGGGGGGAGCATGAATGTGATTGAGAGAATAAAACTGAATAAAAAAAAAATGCTAACCTTTATAAGTACCATAAATTTACACCGGGCGGCATGGTGGCACAGTGGTAGCGCTGCTGCCTCGCAGTTAGGAGACCCAGGTTTGCTTCCCGGATCCTCCCTGCGTGAAGTTCTCATGTTCTTCCCGTGTCTGCATGGGTTTCCTCTGGGTACTCTGGTTTCCTACCATAGTCCAAAGACATGCAGGTTAGGTGGATTGGTGGTTCTAAATTGTGCTTGCTGTTGGTGTGTGTGTGTCCTGCAGTGGGTTGGCTCCAGCAGACCCCCGTGACCCTGTGTTCGGATTCAACGGGTTTTAAAATGGATGGATGGATGGATTACAGACTCAAATCAAATGTTTTTTTTTTATTGTACCAAAGTAACAACAAGAGCAGCTCACTACTCAAAATGGTAATTCTGGAAAACGCCCAGAGTCGAACCAGGGGCCTCTTGATTATGAGTCAGCAGTTCTTACCCAACCGGTTGTGCCAGCGTCTTAGCTTAACCCGATTTCTTTTTCTTTGGTTACATTCTTGAATAAAAATGCACTTGTTTTGTTATACGCATATCTTTTGTGAAAGTGTTTATTTGATATTTGGACTTCAGTCTTCACACATTATACACTTCATGTCAAAATTTTGTCGTTAGTACTAACAACGTTTCTATTTTAGGTATGTGTTCATAATTTACTCCATTTCTCGCATTTCCTGTCATCCAACATTTACACAGATTGTTGCAGACTCATGAACTGAATGTATTCCAAATAATGATATATTATTTACCCTATACAACTACAGGAACCTCACACCCAGATAAACAGACTTGAGCTGGGAGAATTTTTTGTCCGACTTGAGCTGCAGCAATGGGGGGATGGGATAGCAGACTACTTGCAGCTTGTGCTATTCAACACATTTGCAAAACAAAAGACGCCAATGGAGAGGTATGAAGGAATTTAAGATGGCCCAGGATTATGGGTTTTTTTGTAGGCTTCAGGGAGTCTAGTATTAAGGAGTGTCCAATGAAATCTTCTGAAAGGATGCACACAAAGAAATTAACGTGGCTATGATCAAGGATTATGAAGTGTTCTACAATAGGTTGTGTAAAGTCTTTGGTTTTAACAGCTGATATGTGCTGACAGAAATGCTAACCATCTTCCTGTTTCACCTATGTAGATAGCTGGACAGTTCCTACAAATAATGTAATAAATATGATGTTTAGTCTGGCAAAAGGTCAGTTGTTTCATATTGAATTTATCAGAGACAGCAGATATTAGGAATTTTTGGTGACACATGTGGAAGAATAATTTTAGGGTAACATAGCTTTCATCTTAAAAGACATTGCATAAAGGGTAAATAAATGTCAGAAACCTTTGCAGGCATATCAGGAAACCAGATAATGGTCAAGTAAACAACAAAATGTACTGAAAGATGACTAAGAGATCAGCAGATGCCCTGTCAAGAACCAGTTGCTCTGTGCACAGTTGTTATGTGCACAGAAATGTCAAGGATTTTGGCTCAAATGAAAGGTATATGGTATGCATTGATTGACACAGTATGTAAATTCAATAAATATATAATATAATTATTATATTATTCTGATTCTGGGAGAATTTCACTAAACATCAGCAGTTTTCGCGCTATATAAATGCTGACACAGCGTGAAAATTCTGTGATAATTTTTCTGACAGTCATTTACCCTTGGTGTTAGAAGCCCTATCTGTGTGTCAGGATATTACTGATATAGTTAAGCTTCTCGATTATCACTTGTACAGATATGCTGGATTTGGTTGCACCCTTAAGGTTAAAGAGAGCCAAGGAAAAAGCCAGTGCTCAGCCCTGGCTAAATGAGGCCACTCATGTGCTCAGACAGGAATGCAGGCAGGCTGAACGGAGGTGGAAAAAGGACAAACTGCAGGTCTCTTATGAAATTCTTAGAACTCGTTGGAAGTCCTATCAAGAGGCTGTGAGATAATCAAAATCACATTTTTTATCGTGTTTAATTGCAAATGCTGCTGCCTCGAGACCTAGGGTGCTGTTTAGCACCATAAACACTCTCTTAAACCCACCTGTTAGTGGCTTCTCTGAGAGTACGCCTGAGACCTGTTAGCTTTATTCTAATTATTTTATAAATAAAATTCAAGCCATTCGTTCCAGCATCACTCTTCCAAGTGTTGATTACTGTGGGAAGAGAACAGTCACTCTAAGGCCAGTGCACAGCCAGTTTACTTCCTTTCAACCTATTTCTTCTTCTCAGCTAGCTGATATAATCCTGCATATGAAACTTTCCAATTATCCGCTAGATATCTTACCTGCACTCCTATTTAAAGATACTTTCAGAGCGTTTAGTCCAATTGTGTTTGCTATTATTAACAACTGTCTAAAATTCCGTATAATGACAGACAACTTTAAACATGCAATTGTTCAGCCTTTGCTGAAGAAACCCACACTTGATCCTACAGCTCTTTCAAACTATAGGCCTATTTCTAGGCCTATTTCTAAGCTCCAAGTTCTGTCCAAAATTATGGAGAAAATGGTTTCTTTTCAGTTAATTTCATATCTGGAGGATAACAGTGTATGCAATGTGTTTCAGTCAGGTTTTAAAAAACTTCATGGTACTGAATCAGCTCTGCTGAAGGTAACAAATGATATTCTATTAACTTTGGACTCTGGCTCTTCTGCAATTTTGGTCTTGCTGGATCTCAGTGCGGCATTTGACACAGTGGACCATGGAGTTCTGTTAAAACGGCTTGAGGATGAAGTAGGCATTCAAGGCTGTGCACTGAATTGGTTCGTGTCCTACCTGAAAGAAGATCTATGTCTGTTATCATAGATGAGAATTTCTCTCAGCCAGCTCCTCTCATACAAGGCACACAGCAAGGTTCTATCCTGGCTCCCCTTCTGTTTTCCCTTTACCTGCTCCACTTGAGGGCCATCTTTTACAAACATGATGTCGCGTATCATTGTTATGCTGATAATATGCAGCTGTACCTCAAAGTTAGTTCTGACATCACTTCATCTGTAAAAAAGCTGTTGAAATGCTTTGAGGATATTAAATATTGGATGGCACAAAATTTCTTGCAATTAAACAAAAATAAAACAGAAGTCATTATTTTTGGTCCTACCACATCTGCAGTTGAAATCAGCATGCACTTAGGACCTTTGGCAGCAATGATTCATAATGATGTCAGAAAACTAGGTATCATCTTTGAGTCATCACTAAGTTTTGAAAAACAAATCTCCACGGTAGTAAAGTTCAGTTTTTACCAACTGAGGCAAAAATCTAAACTAAAATCCTTTCTATCACAGAAGGACTTGGAAATAGTCATTCATGCCTTGATTACATGTCAACTAGATTATTGTAACTCCTTATATGTGGGTCTGCCAAAATCTGCTCTCTCGCGCCTTCAGCTGGTTCAGAACACGGCAGCTAGATTTTTGATTATGTCGAGAAAACGGGATCACATCTCCCCCATTTTAGCCTCTCTCCACTGACTACCGGTGAGGTGTTGCATTGATTTTAAAATCTTGTTGTTTGTTTTTAAAGCCTTGCATGGTCTCGCTCCAAAATATATCTGTGACCTCCTTCACCCCTATATGCCACCAAGAGCACTGAGGTCATCTGGACAACTGCTCCTTGTAGTGCCAAGATCTCGGCTGAAGTCAAGGGGAGACAGAGCTTTCTCAGTTGTTGCTGCTAGGCTTTGGAATGACTTGCCTCTGCACATCAGGTGTTCATCTTTGATAGAGGTTTTTAAGTTGGCTTAAGACCTACTTGTTTTCTTCTGTCTTTCATTGCGGTGGATGTTACAATTGGTTGTTTTATTAATCTGCTTTTGCATGATTGTTTGTATTGTATTTATTTTAATTTTTTTTTGTATAGCACTTTCGTGCAACCTCTGTTGTTTTAAATGTGCTTTTATAGATAAATAATCTAACAATCTAATCATAAAATAATTATAAATATATATAACAAATATATAATATAAAATGAACCTCTATTCTTTGTTTCTCTTTTTTTGCCGAGGAGTAATTAAAAGATACAATGAACAGCTTTTCTCCTGCCTGATTACTGATTTCTCCTGTTAGAGGATGATTCTTTCTTTAATAAGATGTTAAATTTCTACCACATATATTTTCATGTGACACAGTGGCTCCTGTTACTCCTCAAAGTACCTAATGAGGAATGTTGCTCTCCACTATGAAGTGACCTGTGGAGGAGAGGTTTGCGTAGGTTAGTTGGTCAACAAAAGGAGATCAAGGGACGGTTAGGAATAAAAGCTCCTGTGGAAATTTTGTTTAATGACCTTTGGAAGAGATAGCGTTTTAGGGTGGAATGGGTGGACCAGAGGGATGCAGGTTTCATTATTGGGGTTCCTCTTAGAGTGAATGCTACAAGTTCTTCTGCTGCTTTGATTAAGGACACTTTCCAAAATATGAGAAGGGTATCTTTTATCAATGAAGATACTCATTATTTGGAAGGCTTCATTACAGAAGTCACTCGCTTGACTGTAGAGGCACTAAAGACTAAGTAATGGTATAAGAGAGAGCGTTTTTAGTATGCTGGGGATGAAAGGAGCTGTAGAGAAGGTAATTGCATGAATTAGTTGGCTAGTAATAGAACAAGGGTTTAAGTCCTGGAAAGCTGATAGAAAGACTGATGTCTATAAAATGGGAGAAGATGTGGTAGAAGCTTTGACTGTAAACCTGACAGATGGATGGAAACTACTAAAATCATTAATGAATTCCTATAGCTGGCTTCTAGAACAAGAGGCTGCACCAACACAATCATCAATACACCTTTTGTCCAGGTTTGGTACAAAGCCTAGGTACAAGAAAAAAATGCTCTTCTATCCGAAGGTGCTGGCATAGCTAGGTCCCATTCTAGTTACCTTTGCAATGCCACTGCATATCAAAAGAGAAGGCATTGAGGGTAAGAAATAGTCTGATGATTGTGTTTGTGGGAGGATCCTAGACAGAAAATTTATTGAATGCCTGTTTGATGACAATGATAAGACCTTCATTGTGAGGAATGACTGTGTACACAGAAGAGATGTATCATGGTAAAGATAAAAGAAGCTAGGACCATGAAACCTAAACCTGTCAAAGAACTAGAAAAAATGGTTACTATCCTTACATTACGAAGGGGGACCTCAGGATTTGTGTTTTCTGCTGACCTTATAACATTCTCAGGCACTCTTAATTTATTTAAGGGTTGCAGAGAGTTGGAGCCTTTTCGAGCAGGATCAGGCACAAAGCAAAAACCAACCATGAACGGATCTCCACTTTATCGAGGAACCCACTTAGGAACCTTCCTGCATGGCCAATTTAGAGTAAGCAATTTTTGATGATGTAGGGGGAAAAAAAAGAGTTCCTGGAGGAAAACCTACACAGGTGTGGTGAGAACAAGCAAATTCCACATAGACAACAGTTGGGCAATAGACCCAAACCCAGAACATTGTATCTGAACACTGCAACATCTGATACTGATCTGATTAGTTATTATTATTATTATTATTATTATTATTATTATTATTATTATTAGTGCTTTCTTTAATCATGCAAGATACAGAAAATGTATACACTTATTTCAAACAATTCAGTCAGATAAGTCATTTTACTTACTGTTTTCCAGAAATTCAAATTTCCAAATCGATTTTTACTAAAACTGAAAGGTATACAGCAACTCCTGTTCATAAGTTTTGACATCAGTTTCTAGTTAAGACCAATTTCCAAATCTTTCTGATTGAGATACTTGGGTCAATTTTTAACTAGCTAAGTAAATGTGGTTAGAAGCATATCTTGTCTGAAAACATGCTTTTAATTCTTACACATACAGTAAAGTAAAGTGCTCAGTAATTAAACAACAGGGAAATCTGGAGCACTGACATCCACACAGATCCATTGTAAGTCGTTGTAAACCAATTTTAACATAAAACTTCCAGCTGCACAGGCCGTGAATAACTGTAACTAGCGATGAACCACCACAGATTACACCACTATGGCACACGTAAATTAAACTCATAAAGTGATATTGTGACACTTTTTAAATAAGCAGCTGTTTAACCTTAAAGTATTGTTTATTATAGAATCTTGTTTCTCAGTCTCAGGTGCCATTTTGCAAATTCTAATATCATCTGGCCACTCTGCCATAAAATCCACATTAGTAGAGTGCTAAAGTGGTGGTTGCTTTTCTGGACGTTTCTTCCATCTCCACACAGGTTCTTTCGAGCTCAGCCAGAGTAACTATTTGGTTCTTGGTCACCTCTTCTACCTTGTCATTTTTCCCTAATTGCTCAGTTTGGCCAAGCAGCCAACTCTAGGACCATCAATGCTGCAGAAAATCTTTCATAGCCTTCCCGGATCTGGGCCTCAACACAATCCTGTCTCTTAGGTATGAAGGCAGTTTCTTTACCCTCATTGCTTGGTTTGTGCTCAGATTCACATTGTCAACTGTGGCCTTCTATAGAGAAGTGTGTGTCTTTCCTAATCATATAAAATCAATTGAATTGAGTATAGCTGGGCTTTTAACAATATGTAGAAACATCTTCATGATGATCAATAGAATGGGACACACCTTAGTCTTAGTAAAAGGTCTGAATACTTGTGTCGATGTGATATTTTAGGTTTTTATTAAATTGTAAAATTCTGTTTTTGCTTTGTCGTTTAGGGGTATTGACTGTTGTTTGATGAGGGAAAAAATGACTTTTAAACAATTTTAGCACAAGGCTGCAACATAGCAAAATGTAAAAAAGTGAAGGAATTTGAATACTTTCTGAAGGCACCCAACCATAACAAGCTATTTATTGGAAACACTGCCTGCTCTGTAACTGAAAAAAAATTCTATATACGATTTCAAAGTAAGTCTTTCCACTGATCTGCCTACTTTTATATAAACATGGGTAGCTGTCTGAATGTTTTTTTTATGACCCAGTGGTGTATATTTAGAAGGGCCTGCTATGTGGTTTTTGATGATGTTTCCTGTACAAGCTTGCAGCTTATTGTTTAAAAAAATGAAAGATTCAGACAACCCTCACAAGCTTGCACCAAAAAAAACCTCGATAAGCTGTGTGACTACAATCGATGAAAATTGCACGTGCTAACAGAATTGCTGCTCAATGCAAATTCACATTTTTTAATAATAAGTTTGTATTTCTTCCTTCAGTTTATGGTAAATGACTGGCTGCAACTTAAACTGCATGCAGGTGATGCACAGGTATTAAAAGGAATCAGTAACTGGCCGTGCAAGGATTTGCACCATTAATTTTATGAGAAAGACTGAACCATAAATGACAAACAACTTATCTCTTTCTAATTCAGCACTTTCAATAGCAAATAACATCTCCAGGTGATTTGCAAGTGTATTATCTTGTATAACTGTTTACAAACCTTTTCTAAATTTGAAGAACAGGCAGTTTAACATAATCAGGACTATGGTTGAACTGGCAGCCTTTTGGTTAACAGTAAAAATAAAGCTTTAGCCACTAAGATACTCTGACTGTGTATTAAAAAGTCTTAGACTTTTTTTTAGAATTTCTTCTTAGAAATGTTGTTCTGAAGATTTCTTGCTAATGCAGGCAAAGCACTACTGTATATGTCCACTCTTCTAATCAGATGAAGGCTAGAGTTAGGTTTTACTTTTCAAGGGCCCCCTGCTACCACTAAAACAACAAACAGTTGATTCTGTTACTCTACTTTTTAATCCCCTCTGGCTCTTTTTATCTCTACTGTGTTTTCTTCAGTTCAGTTGCTGCTGAATTTCTTGTATGTATCACTTGTTGTCTTCTATCAACATTACTAGTTTCTCTTTTTACTTTTGGTCTGCTTCTTCCATTATAATCTCTCATCCATTTATCCAGACTTGAGCACAATCCTTACCATTGCATTTTGTGTTTGCAGAACATTACATTATACACCCGCAAATCCAAGCTTTAGATGACTCGATATAGGAAGTGACAATGTTTATTATTTGATACTGTATACAGTATTAAGGGCAGTAAACTTTAAAGTGTTCCCTGAATAATGGCTTATTACAGTTATGGTCTAAATTACAAATGAAATTTGAAAAATTGTCTGTGTAATAGCAAAGCAAACTTTAAAAATTAAATATAATGTTAGGTAATTTAATTCAGCATACACTGGATAGCACTGGCTACAGGTGTGGAACATGTATAACCTCTTAATATGAAGTAAACTTGTGAATCTTATTACACTACATGTTTAATATGGTAATACTAATTGATTCATGTAGCATAATTAAATTATATTTAATTTATTGTCATTGTACCTTGCAGCATAATATGGTACATGGATTCAATGCAGCTCAAATTGTTTTCCAAAAACATAAAATTAGCAGCAAAAAATGAAAAGTGCACATAAAAATAAAACACACACATGCTTGTATAACTGTTTAAACAGACATTATTGGTTAAAAAAGATTTAATATATAATGGAGTCCCTGTTAGGATAGGCTCTAAACCCTCATCTGGCCAGGAGGCCAAGGCAGTAAGTGGGCACAAAGAAGGACAAGATGTTTCCTGCCCTTTTCAATTTGCAGGTGAGCACATTGGTTTCCCGTCAAGAATGGACCAAAGATTCTTACCTGGCCAGGAGGCCAGGGGGCTGGAAGGACAAGTGAAGACAACCCAACAGTGCTAGATGGTCTTCCAATATGCTAGGCGGCAGCCTCCCTGAGTGACACTACCTGTGTGGACACAGAAGGACATGCTGGGACCTATAGTTCCATGGAGCAGCCCTGTTGTGTTCCGTGGGGGCTGACAGGGGGAGCTGCTGGGATTAGAAGTGCCTGCATTTATGGAATTCCATTTCACCTTTCAGTGCGCTATACCCTACCACCAGAACTGCTCCTGGGTCATAAATAAAAGAACTTGCTCAACCTGGTTCAGGCAAGTTAGAGTCTGGTGTGGAGGATGGACAAAGCTCGCCTGTGAGCTAACCACACCATAATAGAACAATTTGAATCCACCTCCAATTCACCTGGACTTACTCCCCTTCCATTTAGTCTCTTGCACACACAATATATCAACCTTCCTTCTCTCCATCATATCTGCTAACTCTCTCCCCTTACCAGTCATACTGCCAACATTCAAAGTTCCTACCATCAGTTCCACTCTCTTTACCTTACTCCTCTCCTCTTTTCTCTGGACACATCACCCCCCCACCCTTCTTCGGCCAAGAGTAGCCAAATTTATGCCAGCACCATGTTGGCTAACACTACTGGTGGCGGTTGTTGTTAACCCAGGCCTCAACTGATCCAGTATGAAAATCTGTATTGTTTACATTTTGATCTGCCAAAATTTTACACCGGATGCCCTTCCTGATGTAAACCTCCCCAATTAGGTTCTAAGTGGAAGAGTGGGCACTTGGACAAATGAGGGGATTAGGGCAATGTTTTGAGCCACTATAGTGGCCTCTTTCAGTTAAACAATTGTGAAAAAGGAAAGGTAAATTGTTAAGGCACAGAGTCAGGAAACTACAAAATTTCACATGATATATATGAAGAGTGCAGGCTTAATATCCATACAAAGATAAGTTCAGTAGCTGTGATCATAGCTTTCCACAACTTTTCACACAAAGATCCCTCAACGTCTTATGCAATGATAACAAAAAAAAGCTGTGAATTTGTTGCTCCTCTGTAGAGGCATCATCAGACATCCACTGAAGGCAGACCATAAAGCCCTGACTGATACCTAGGATTTGACCAACTTCGTAAAAGCTTTTCAGACATAATTTTTTAATCAAATTGATTTTTATGGTTGTTGTTTTCTAGTTGAACTCACTAAAAAATATCTGAGACAACCAGATATTCTGACAGTCCAATATGCCATCACCAGGCCTGCTGACTCCAAAGTGGGCTGCAGTTAGTTGCAGGTGAAAGATGATTATGTTGTATGGCAAGACATATGGAACTTTATTGATCAGGTTATTTCATTCAGATTAACCTTTACTAGGTTGATGGTGTAGTTAAGGAGCAAAAGCGGGTTTGAAAAGTCCAAGTGAAGACAGCCATTGCTTACAGGAAGAATTTAAACATATTTTCAGATATAAATTGATCCTGTAGATGTTTTAGATGAGAAAGCTGTATTAGCAGTGTATTGTTTGGAATTTTGCCGTAATAAAGCTCCTTATAGAACCCCACATTGTTTTAATCAAAGAGACTTGCTAGCCCAGCATAAGCAGACCAAACAGTTAAGCAACACATGTGCCAATCACCAAAGCAGTGCCCACTTACCTCGCTGCTTTTACTATTGGAGGAGTCCCCCCTCAGCTGCTAACCCCTGTGGAAATATGGCATTGACCCACACCAGTTGAGTGTTAGGTATTTAATTAACAGTGCTTTATGTATACAGCCTTAGCTCCCTCAAGAAAATAATAGTACGTCTGCACAAGCAGACCAAAGCTACATCTGTGCCAATCACCTAAGCAGGTGCCCACTCACTGCTCTGCTTTGTTTTGAAGACATCTCTTCTCAGCTGCTAACCCCTGTAGGAATATTGCAATCACCCACACTAGGCGCTCTTATTAATATACTTTGACTGAATCAAACAGTACAGAATAAATCAAATATTATTATAAAGCAAAAGTAATAAAATCACAGTAAAACAGATGGTAACAAATGTAGGAAATATATTTGAAAAAGAGTCTTATAAAAAAATTTATGCAGAAAATACAGGGGATGGAAGATGAGTCTTTTCAATATGGGGTGCAGAGTTGCTTCAGATTGTTGTTTACTCCATCAAGGTCATGTCCATTCCTTTGGTTTCTTCTTTCTTTTGTTGTTCCCTTGTCTGCTGTCCTGGGGCCTCATGTATAAATGGTGTGTATACCCAAAAATGTTGCGTTCACCCTCACCTCGAGATGTACAAAAACTAAACTTGCCGTAAAGCCACACACATTTTCTTCCTTGCGTACGCATATTTCTGCTTGGTTTTGCAAACTGGCAACACCCAGCATCAAAGCAGGCTACTGTTTCTGCAGTCTGCTTTTCTTTTTAAGATTCACATCTATGATGCAGGTTTTATCAAATACACCAAAATTTATTTCATATCATTTACAAATTTAATTCACTTGTAATTATTCTGTAACAATATAATGCTGCACAGAATGGCCAAACTATTCCAACTACCATGGCTGCTTTAGCGTTGTTAGAAGATATCGTAAATGGAAGAATTAGAAAAGAGCGTGTATTTATAGATGATGATGGCTGGCTTCTAAGTTGATTTCGATTTTCAAGAGCTATCCTTTTGGAGCTGTGTGCTGAACTGGCACCAGATTTACAAAGGCAGACTTTGAGGAATGGTACTTTACCTGCTCCTTTGCAAGTTCTGTCCACTCTCGGGTTTTTAGCCACAAGAGCTTTTCAATGTGAACTTGCTTGCTGATCGGGTATTTCTCAGTCATCACTGAGTCGCTCCATGCAGGCTGTATAGTATGGTGTTATCCACTTGTCATCCAGATATGTAAGATTTCCTTAAACTGTGGTTGAACTGGGAAACATAAAAGTGCAATTTGCAGCAACATCCAGTTATTGAAATGTAATTGGAGCGGTCCGCTGCATGTACATTGCTATTGCAATGGCGCCAGACAAGTTACATCAACCAGGGATGAATCACCAAAAGAATGAGCTGGCATTACATTATCTATAGCTGGAAAACTTATATGAACAGCAGCTCTGCACAGTTGCAGGTACTTTTTCCAACTAGTGCTGCAAAAGGCAAGCAGTCCTTTTAAAGATAAAGAGCAGAGAATCGATCCGTTGTTGCACTCAGTGCCAACGCTACACTATAGAGACGCCTTCAGAGGATGAATAGCTTATGTAAATAGAAAGCATTTCCACTCTATTAATGTGCTGCTCTATAGTACACAGAAAGTGATTGCTGCATAATGTAACACACAATCGTGGCTTGCCCATAACCTGAAGGGATGCGGTATGATGAACCTGACCATGACCCACCAAATGATCAGCCAAATCGAATTGAATGTAATTAGCAGAATGTAAAAACAGGTAATCAGATGTAGCATTTATTTTTTAACCAATGCATTTAATTTGTGGTCAATATCACATAGTACAGCCCTTATACTCCTTAGTTTATTGGCCACATCTCTTACAGCATCCACTATTGCATTTTGTAACTCCAGAACAGTGTCCGTCAGCACACAGCCAGTGCATGAAGACGTGCTCAGCCCAGCAGCACCATCGTATCATCGGTATGGGGGTGGACTGCAACTTGCATTTTCATGTCGACTGCAATATCTGACCACTTCTTTTTTATTTCAGGCACCGTCTGATTTTCTGAATTTGAACATTTGAATGTCTCCACCACTCTTTTGTTGCTTATACCACTGTGTAAGCCAACAAATAGTACGTTTTTCCTTGCCAACACTTCGCATTTGCTGAAATTCTTTTTTTATGAGCCCTTACCTTTGTCTTTTAACCAAACACTGAATGGAATGTGATATTTGTATTGATTTGTATATTAAAATATACAAAATTCTGAGAGGAGTCGGGGTGGGGTTGTAGGCGTGTGTACGTGGGTTAAATTTCATGTTCATTGGGATTTGGAAAAGGGAAGTGCAGGAAACTTGTCATATGCACAGAATTTATTTATCTGGATTTTTTTGTGCATATGCACATTCCCACTTTTGTCCATACACTATGTTTTAGTGTGAATTCTATGCACCACTTTATACATGAGGCCTTTGGTTATTTTGCTCTCCTGCTCTGCTTTTCCTTTCTATGTTCAGCATGCATCTCAAACTTGAAGGCCTCAATTCACATCTAATTAAGAATGATTACAAGATATTTGTAAATTCGGACCCTAATTGTCAGGCTATTTATAAATTTGGATATTAATTACCCATGGTCTAATAAATTACAAAGAGTATTTGTAACAATCTGTTTTCCTTTTTAAGATTCTAAAAAAAAGTTCAAATTAGAAAAGATATAGAATTTAAAATCAGTCAATAGCAGTCATTTAAAAAGATATACAAGGCTATGTTTAAAATGCGATTTAGAGTACAGAGTTTAAAAGTTTAAGAAGACTCTGTTTAAATAAAGTCAAAAGGACCAGATTTTCTAATTGCTGGCTCTTTACTGAAGTGTCTTATAGCTGGCAGGTTAATCATTATCAGTTCACACGGTTCACTTTTTGACTTGTTTTTGCAGTTCAAGTTCTTATTTTATATATTGTTTACTTCACAGTTCAGTTTTGTGAATGTTGATAATTAAAATCTTCATATGGCTTATTTTTTATGCCATATACAGCAAGTCACTGGTGAGATTGTAAATCAGAATGAGACCCAGATTTTTAGCAATTTTGGGAGCCACAAGAAAGTTTGGCACATGGGAGATGATCTGCATATCTAAAAAAAAAAAAAAAAAACAGTACAGTATTAATAGTTAAGAAGTGGTGTTGAAACAATTTGATGCAGTGATGAGGTGATCATAGGCAAGAGAAAGGGACTCAACTTTGGACTGAACTGTATGTAGTCAAAATGGCATTTTTGAATAGTACTCTGAAAATCTATCAAAGAAGTAGAAATTAAAGCCAAATCATGGTAGCTTCCAGTATATGGGGTTAGTAGAATTTACTTGTGATGGTCCACACATGAATGCCTGACCAGCCAAATGCCCATCAACACCCTAGAGCTGCTTTGCCATGTTCCTGCTCGACACCTACAACCCTCTGAGCCTGAGCGCATCATTTTTATTATAAAAATCACTCGTCGACATGGATCCAAATGCATCTTATTACACTCATTGCCTCACAATCAACCATTTCTATGGATAGGATGGATCAACAGACCAAGTGTGGTGTGGCCTCTCCACACCTGCACCTAAAATCTAATCCCCAGCCCCCTTGTAAAACCAGAACATTTAAAAGAATAACTTTTAAAAAAACAATTTCAATAAAAAAATAATATATAATCAATTAAAAGTATAAGCATTATAAAAAAGTCCTTCCATTCTTTAGGCTTGGGTAACTGGGTCCTTTGTATAAGTTAGTTACTAAATCCTCTTGTCCATCTTCCACTCATCTTCGTTCCCCACTGCCACTGGCTCAGCCCACCTCTGCCACCAAATGTGACTGCCCGCCAACTGCCCATCAACTGCCCTCCGCCATGCTACTGCTCTCACCTACACCCCTCTGAGCCTGAACGCACTGCTTTTATTTATAAAATTGCACATTGCGGAGCCAAATGTGTCTTATCAAACTAATCAATAAAATTTGGTGGTTCATTTCTTGAAAATTATTATTTTTTACTTATCTCCATATGATTATTCTTTATTTTCAATTTAATATTTTATTTCTGCTGTTTACATTAAAGTTCCCCCCTTCTATTTACATTTTTATAAATCAGTTTAAATGTCTAATACTATTTGAACATCAACACTTCATGATATTTTATAAACAATAGCATAAATTCTCAAATTAGCTTAATCCAGCTCTGGGTCATGAAGATGGGCTCAGTGATATGAGGCATATCATGGTAGAAGTGGCCCAAGACAAGAAACCGCCCGGGAGAGAACAACAATCCATTGTAGGGCCCACTCATGCACACATTCACAAAGGGGCCAATTTGGATCTGCTGCTGAACCAAACCTGCATGTCTTTTGGGTTGTTAACGGTGTACCTGGTGGAAACTTCACACAGACATGGGGAGAATGTACAAACTCCACACAGGCAGTGCTTAGGACAGGGTTTGCCCTCAGGGCTCTGGATTATTAACCACTGTCACAAGATTATAAGCAGGTTAAAGGACGACTTTAGGGTTGATTTAATGAGTCACTAATTGTGACTGACAACCAACCATTTTCCTAGTATACTGAGCAACCCCCAATACCATTTAATTTTAATGAGGCAAGCATTCTTCAGGGCTTGGTAGTGAACTAGGTTCCAATAAGAAGAAAATATACCACCTTCTTCTGAAAACCTATTTCCTGCCAAGTGACATGTGTATATAATATTCCTATGTGCTCTCAAGATTAGGTTTTGTACCAACAATGCAACCTAAACAAGATGAAAATGTAGCAAAGATACCCATAAGTGAAGAATTTTAGCTCAGGCCCACTGCAATGTGGAAGTTACCGCATTATACATATTAGGAGGGTGCTGTAGAATGAGTCAGGATTTTTACTAAGAAGCTACAGAATACACGGCAAACAACCTCAAATCAAGTAACAAACTAAGTCAAAATTTATAATCACACAGACCTCACTGACCCAAAATAGTTGTGCAGTATTGTGTTAAGAGCAAAGAGCCCTTGTGAAGAGAAACATTAATGCCAGCGTTACCATTTCAATTAAAGACCTTCAATGGGATCAGAACTGAAAGTGACATCTTCAGTGCGCAGAATAACAGACATCTAACTAAAAACTCCAGTATCTGACTTGTTTTACGTCCAATACATCCTACAGGTGGACCTCTGAAGTTAATAAAGAGCCTGTCAAAGTACATTTGCATACTGCTATTTCTGGTAAATGGTTACAATAAAACAAATGTTTGAAACAAGAGTGTTGACCAAAATCAGTAAATTTAGATTTTTAAATTTAATTTGCAAAGGTAGGTTCCAAGTCAAGAAAGTTAAGACTTGGACTTCAAATGTACATTTACTCCTTTAGAGAAAAAAATGTTAATTTCCTACTATAGACATAAAAAGTGCAAACTAAGTTACAAAGTAAACTCTTCTGTTGAACTGTGTGGTCTATGGCTGGCTTGTCATCCCGGTCAATACCCCCAGGCCTCCAGATGGAGCTCTCCCTGCAACATGGAGGTGCCCCGGATACCAGCAGGGAATCATGGACAATGGTGTTTTCCTCTACAGCCCTGCTGGATACCACAGGGGCCAACAGAGGACGTTGCAGGGAGGCCCAGAGAGTCACATGTGCCCTATAACCCGGAAGTATGTCATAGGCAAAGTGACAACGGAAGTGACGTACTTCTGGAATGAAGAAGAGGATTTTTATCTGACCCGGAAGTGATAGGAGATCACTTCAGGGTCAGGGAATATAAAAGGACTATGGGAAATCCCAGATGGGGAGCTAAGCTAGGTGGAAGGGTGGCAACCCGTCTGGGAGTGGTGGAGTGTATTATTGAGTATTGTGGTGTATTTAATGAGTACTGTGGAGAAGAGGGTGCTTTGTGCACTGTTTTTTAGTAAAAAGTCAACTTGTTGGAATTTTACCTGGTGTCTGACGTATTGTCCGGGGGTTCAAGGGAGCGACAGCGCCCCCTTTCTGTCACAACTGGTAAAATCTGAAAAAAATTAAAAGAATAAAGGATAGACATTTCTGTATTATGGTCAGCATTCTCTTTCCTTCATCTAATTTTTTGTATTTTTCAATTTATGAGGAATTTCTTTATACATAATTTTAATATTTTATCACTCAAATTACATTCTTTGTACAGCTTACATGATTTATGACTGACAACAAAAAATCAAATCCACAGAGTAAAGTTAAATGAGGAGTACACTACATATTTGCATACCAGACATGTCATTGATTCAAAAAGAGATGCCAAAAATTAATTATATAATAAACTTTTCCATTTTCTAGTGTGGTATTTCAGTTTCTTTCCAATTCTACATGCACATTATGTTCAAAGTCATTCATTATGAGTGCACTAATTAAAGAGCTTTCACATTTTACAGCTCTTGAAAGAGAAAAGTAGGTTTCGATAACACAAATTGATTAATTTAGAGATTGTTGCTGTTAACAAAATGTAAATAGATGGTAATGGCTTTATAGGAGAATTATACATTTGGTTTATAACGATACTTTCTACATTTGCATTGTTAAGGTTTTTGTCATGGATGAAAGAGATAATTCTTACATCATGTAGTGCAAGATTTAGAAATTCTCTCAGTATTTACAAGATACTCATATTGCACCATCCCTGCTATAACAGATGAATCCTAATTTTCACTGCTTAAAGTCATTAGCTCAACTTTTTAGTCATTCTCTACAGATTGTGACAAAAAATAACATGTAAATGAAACTCTATGCTGTCCAATACGACAAGAACTTCAGCTTCTACTTTATCATTGCTGATAACTCTTTTTCTGAAGAGTAACTGGGCTGGAGAAATGCAAAAGGCAATAATAAACCTGGAGAGAGAAAATAAATATGATCCAGAGATGTTGTTAGTTCAGCAGGAAGTGATGTAAACATATATTTAAATAAGGAGGAAGTGATTTAAAGATATCTGTAAGTATGCAAGCACTCATTTAAAGATATCTGCAAATCTTTTAAAGATATCTGTAAATATGCAAGTGCTCATTTAAAGATATCTGTAAATCATTTAAAGATATCTGCAAATCATTTAAAGATATCTTTAAATACGCAAGTGCTCATTTAAAGATATCTGTAAATCATTTAAAGATATCTTTAAATACGCAAGTGTTCATTTAAAGATATCTGTAATTCATTTAAAGATATCTGTAAATCAATTAAAGATATCTGCAAATCATTTAAAGATATCTTTAAATACGCAAGTGCTCATTTAAAGATATCAGTAACAACCTTGACTAAAATATTCTAAGCCAAAGTGACATTTGGAGATATCTGTAATTGATTTAAAGATATCTGTAATTGATTTGAAGATATCTGTAAATCATTTAAAGATATCTTTAATTGCTTTTCATAAAGATATCTTTAAAGGATTTACAGATATCTTAATTGCATTTAAAGATATCTTTAAAAGATTTAGAGATATCTTTAAATGTTTTTAAGATATCTTTAAATGTTTTAAAGATATCTCTGAATGATAATTTGGCTTGCCATAAGAGCTCAGCTTAGAATGGAGCAAATACATTACTGATATACTGTACTACTACTGCTGCTGTTGGCAAAAGAGAATACCGTAGGCATGCACAACTAATTTTGTAAAGCTGAACTTATGATGGGTGGTTGAGGACAAAAAATGTATTTTTAACCTGCAATGTTAAAATTGCAGCCTTAGAAGCCTTAGCCTTAGAAGCCTTTTTGAATTCAGACACATTTAGGATGACGACATACAATGCACTGGACCACTTCTGAATGTCAGACAGAGCAGTCTAACAGTTTGCAGATCTGTTCAACTGGCCCTTTAAATGAACAAATGACATCACAGTTTCCAATGTGAATCTTAGTCATTAGTGACTAGGCAAATATAAGATGTTTCACAAAGGAGAGGAAAGCAGTTAGTCACAAACATGTATCTAGAAGCTAAAGTCAAAGTTCTTTTCTTTGTACTTTATTTTTATCAGTAGCTGTACTATCTATCTAAGACAGGTTAAAATCTAAATAATCAACGTAGACCTCAGTATTAACGTGTGCAGTGTGTTATCTATTTGAATGTATTTTGTAATGTGTGGAGTGATAAAATGCATTGCGTTTGTCATTCCAATAGATGGTGCATCACAAACATTTGTAGATATAAAATGCATCACTACAAATATTTGTCATCTGCCATCTGTTGAAATGACAAATGCAATGCATATGTCTCCACTATATGGCATTTAGTATGGGGTTTATAAAAACAGCATTAATGTTTATGATGCTCCACCTTTTGGAATGACACGTGGAATGCATTTGATTACCACAAATGTTTGTATTGTGCCACCTGTTGGCATGATAGAGACATTGTAACCAGATGGACACACAGATACATATACACAAAGACACTTATCCTTTTATTTAGGTGGATAACATCTTGCTGCCATTGGACTGATTTATGTTCCATGTCTATGCTTACATCCAGCCGTATGTGAAAATCACTTCAGGATATGTGGTGCCCCATGGAAAACAATCTTCCTGTGTTAACAATCTCAGTGCCTGGTTGCCTACAAATATCCTTCAACTCAAACCACGCAAAACTAAACTGGTAATATAGGATCACCAGGAAACTTAACAAGCTTGACTTATTCTCTCTAAGTCCCAGTTATTATAAAATTATTCTATCATCATCTGCGAACAGGTTTTTATCATCTATGAAGCATTACATAATCCAATACTTACATGAATCAGATGCTTTTGTATTCTGTCATGGTTTTATCACTTTCATTTGTCCTACTTTAATTCTTTTTTGGTTATATAGACCAATGTGATTGTTTTTAAAGCTTTTCCTGTGTAAGACAGTTGGATCGACAGACACTTTACTAAAGGAAATTGCAAAAATCTATCAATAGGTAACCCCTCAGCTGGCATACCTACAGTGTAGCTCTCAAAACTCTACCACTGACTTAATTCCAACACTCCACAATACTGCTTACATTGTATAACCCAATCAGACAATGAAGGTTTTCCTAATGATCAAAATCCTGTTCTGCAATTTTCAGCAAACACTCACTTAGCTTTGTGGCTCATCCTCTTTTTTTTAATCTGTCTTGACACTTCAATCCATACTGAAGAGCAGTCAAGGAGCTACTGATATGTTTACAGTGTGTTAGTAGTTCCTTGTATTCACTACTATAGTACAGTACTGTTAATACTACACAAATAAGCTCTGTTAACTTCAATTTTTATCTTTGAAACATCCATCCATCCATTATCCAACCCGCTATATCCTAACTATAGTATCATGGGGGTCTGCTGGAGCCAATCCCAGCCAATACAGGGCGCAAGGCAGGAAACAAACCCTAGCCCACCACAGTCTTTGAAACATGCATATTGCATATTCTTTCCTTGACTGATGTTAAAGTAAAGCCAAGCCCTGCCCACGTAGGTAGTCATCACATTATATGTGAAAAAAGTATTGCTTGCCTCCATAACATTAAAAACACCATTTCTTATCTTTGTTGGTTCTGAAATTCCTAAATATCTAATATAACTTATTTTTATAATTTTTAATATAGCACGGTGTTAACAAAAACAAATGTCAAAACAATATTCTTGGCTTCCAATGCCAAGAAAGGAAGGTCCAAGTGCTCTTGGTGAATAAATAGTATTATGCAGGCATGTAAACAGGTAAATCTGTGTGCACTTTATGTTAATAGTTGTTTGTCAGGACAAGAATGTGTGTGTGTAATTGTGTGTAAAACACACTGTATAACCTTTGTTAAATCTTTTATCATTTTTAATTTTTATGTGTAGTTTTTTTAATGTTTATTTAATATTAAAAAATAATCTAGCAACCCTCCTAAATATGTACCCGTAGAGTCAGATATTAGGTATAGAAACGGTGTGGAGAGGAGAAGAAGACACATGATAATAGCAAACATTAGGACAAGAAAAAAATACATTTGGACCCACCTCATGTATAATAATTCATTAAAATGGAAAACATGAAATATGACAAATAGTAAAAGCTAATTCATTCAAAGGGATGAACGTCTCACCTGTAAGCAGCTGAAGAAATTAGAATTAGAATGACAATGGCAGCAGGAACAACACAATATCTAACTGTATCAGCTATGAGAAACGTGGTAATGGCAGGATAACCTAAAATAAAAATTGGTGAAACTATGAAAAAATATATGAATGTGATATTATGGCTGCACCATGCATACCCATAATGAACAATAGTCAACATTCAATATTTCTTCAAAATCATTTGTGACATCTAAAATTATGCATCTCAGTTTATATATAGTGATATTCTTATAACACATGATCAGATTACATGCACAAAATTAGAAATCTAAAATATTTACAGAAAATATAAAACAATCAAAATGTTCATAAAACATATTAATGTAATTGAAAAATAAAAGTTAATTTTTAAGATATTTGTTTATGAATTATTTCCATTCATGCAAAAGGTTCATAAAACATATTCATGTAATTGAAAAATAAAAAGTGATTTTTTTAAGATAATTTTTTATGAATTATTTCAATTCATTCATTCATTCATTCAATCATGTTCAGTCCAGTTTTCCCACACTATCAAAACATTTCCTGTTCCTGGGGATTTACCAGAAGTTCCGTGTAAATCAAGAGATATAATCCCAATGCAGCACTTCTGTTTACCTGGATGGCCTCATGATGATGATACAATACAATATATAGTATATAATATTGTACAAGTTCAGTCATTGACCCCATGCCTAAGATACTCCTGTACCAAGTTCTCTTACTAACAACCTTGTACCTGAACAAGGTGCACATTATGGATCTTTAGTTATTAGCACAGACATACAATAACCATTTACCACTCAGATCAGACAGGTTGTAGCTCTCAATGACACCCAGGCACCCATTTCTATAATTTTTCTACATGAGTATTAATGCCTTCTAGCAGATCTACAATGTCATGAAAATGCTAAATTTTATAAAAAGTATTTTGGTGCATGCCTGCAAATAATAATTAAAGTGTTCCTCTCCAGTGTTAATCTGCTGTAGAATACTGGTACAAGAAACCATACTGTGCACACTGCAGAGTCTGAATATACCTAGCCAAACATTTTCAACCTCAAGATCCTTCCTAAGTTCAGAACTTGTGGTCCACATCCACATTCAACTTTACATTGCTAGGGCTTGTTATGCCTGGGATGTGTGCCACCTTTGCCTGTCAGCTAAATGGCATTATACATGAGTCTTTCCCTTTTCCTCCTTTAACTCTCTTATGGGTAGTTAACCCACATGATGATTTAAAGTGTATTTTTGGCTAAAGTCCAGCCAATTTATGTACACCACCAATCCCTGTCTGGCTTCTAATGAGGGGGTGCCAGTATCCCTGTTTGAGGTGGGTTCTGTTAGATTTTAATTGGAATTATCATGGAATGTATTTATGGATTCTCTTTGTATGACCCCTACTTTAGACTTACTGTGTTTACCAAAGGTAACCTTATCTAGAGCACATACTGTACTTTTGGAAAATGCAGCTGTAAGGATAATTGAAGCACAATAGCCTTCCCAACACATCAAGGCTCTAGTCCTAGAAGTGTGAAATAATTTGACACAATGAAGGGAAGTAAAATGAATATACATAAATTTGTGTATACTTAAGTGTTTTCATTCTTCAAAGGGTAAAAGCTAAAATAAGATTAAGCTAAGAAAAAGAAAAGAAGACATAGCTGATTGCAAATGAAGAAGTGTTAAACCAAAACATCAGCTGAGTGTCCAGTGACAATATTCACCTTTTTTTTCAGCCAGTTTCAAGATTTTCTGACAACTTCCCAAAAACTGAAAGCATTTTATTTCACATATTTCCCAATGTATTGATTAACTGCTAAAATGCTGTCTTGTGTCTTTAGGCAGATTGACTCTGAAGTCATAAGGAGAGTTTGCAGTAAAGAACTCAATTGGCACAAGAAAAAGAGATCATGGTCAAGAGAGTAAGACAGGTGGCAAAGAGAGTGCTTGGTAGTTCTGTGGTAGGCAACTGGGTGATCTGCCCCAGTTCAAAGAAAAGGAACAGTGGCATACAATATATATTCAGGACTACAAAGGTTATAAGTTTGTCACTTTGATTGTTTTTATTTGTAGCTTGTATTCCCCTACTGATCATCCCTCCTTGTAGTGTAGTGCAATAAAGCTGCTACTGCCTTTTCTTACTTTGGTGTTTTTTTGGCTGTGGTAGATTACCATGAGGGCAGACTCTTTCTTTGTCGTCCTCATATCTATTAGCTTGTCTATATCTTACACATTGAACAATCTAAAAAATCAAAAGTTTCACATTAAGTTTTATTAACCATGCATGCTTTTTAAAACTTCTGAAATAAAAAGTTTTCTTTATTGTTATACTTGCCTGATAAAAAATAACAGAGTTTGAATATTTCTTCATTGTAACTTGTCTCACAGGTGTAATTTCCTACATCTTTGAGTTGAAAACAGGGTATGTCAAGGTGTAGCCAACCATCTTTAATGTCTATCACAAAGTCCTTTCTATCTTCACAAGTGCTACTGAGCGTTTGATTTTTTCCAACAGTATAAACACATTCTTCATATTTGAGCTTTGTGATCACTTTTGTAACAATATCATTGCTTGCCATTTGATGGATGCAGGTGAGAGAAACTTTTTCACCAAATGTATGGTTTATATAATGAACACCTAATAAAAAAGCAAAAAATAAATTAATAAAAATATTTTGTTGAATGTACATTTTTTACTAAAATGAAGAGTAAAACTATGGAGGAAGAGTTGTCATATTTTCTATGATCATCAATGCAGACAACATAAGCATGTATAACAAACAGCTGGGGGGAAAAAATAAATTTAATAACCCAATGTGATAAGACGTCCGTAGTGAAGAGCAATTTTTGATCAAATAATTTGGGTCCAAGGGCATGCAGGCTAAGAAAAGGTACAGATGTACATACCGGCACCACTCTGGGGTTGATTGGGGTGTTTGATTGATCACGTATTCATTTGCACATGTGAGCCAATCAGTCAGGTGCCTCATTCACACCTCAAAGTAGGTGCAGGACAGCACATTGTACCCAATCAGGCAGTATATACACAGCAGAGAGGGAAATCAAATCAAAAACAAAAAGGAGGAAGAGATCATATTAAAGAAAGGAGAAAGAGGCTAGATGGTGAGGAGCTTGTGTGGTAAAGAGTGGATGCAGGTGGTCAGCAGTATGCCCCCAAGGAAACAAGCGGCAGGCGTGATATTGAGTATGGAGCTGGAGAAAGGGAGAGGCCCTGGTGCGCAGTATCTTCCTTCTGATGTTGACGTGTGTGGAGTTGAAAGGGGAGTCCTACGGACGATGATGGACTGGCAGTAGGATCCCAAACCCGGGATTTAAAGGATGACTGCACCTGTGAGAAGGTGTCTCCTCATGCTGCAAGGTTCTGATGGTGCCAGATTTTAGAGAGAGGCAATGGGGCTCATGACTATTTTAGAAGAAATAACCTGCCTAGGATTTTAACCTTGTTCTATGGAATATATTTATTACTTGTTTTTAACCTTGATCTGACACCCTTGATTTTTTGGATCACTAGGGGGCTTCGACCTCTGCTCGCTTCTCTCGCCAACACCCTGACCTGTGCTATGTGCCAGCCACTCCGAATCTCTGCCGCTCGCGTATGAGGAAATTAACTATTTGTCTGAATCCTGGACGTAACAAAGCACTATGGTTACAAAACAGCTGTCAAATGGACTGAGTTCTTTAAAGACCACCTTGCAATGCATTAGAGTATCATTAATCTACTGCACAGTTGTAACAGATTCATACTTCAGATAAAGATCAGTCAGTACATCAACCATCATACAGTGTTGTGAAAAACTATTTGCCCCCTTCCTGATTTCTTATTCTTTTGCATGTTTGTCACACAAAATGTTTCTGATCATCAAACACATGTAACCATTAGTCAAATATAACACAAGTAAACACAAAATGCAGTTTTTAAATGATGGTTTTTATTATTTAGGGAGAAAAAAAATCCAAACCTACATGGCCCTGTGTGAAAAAGTAATTGTCCCCTTGTTAAAAAATAACCTAACTGTGGCGTATCACACCTGAGTTCAATTTCCGTAGCCACCCCCAGGCCTGATTACTGCCACACATGTTTCAATCAAGAAATCACTTAAATAGGAGCTGCCTGACACAGAGAAGTAGACCAAAAGCACCTCAAAAGCTAGACATCATGCCAAGATCCAAAGAAATTCAGGAACAAATGAGAACAGAAGTAATTGAGATCTATCAGTCTGGTAAAGGTTATAAAGCCATTTCTAAAGCTTTGGGACTCCAGCGAACCACAGTGAGAGCCATTATCCACAAATGGCAAAAACATGGAACAGTGGTGAACCTTCCCAGGAGTGGCCGGCCGACCAAAATTACCCCAAGAGCGCAGAGACGACTCATCCGAGAGGTCACAAAAGAACCCAGGACAACTTCTAAAGAACTGCAGGCCTCACTTGCCTCAATACCTCTTAACGCGCACACGTACCGGTCCCGGGACATGACGGCGATTTGACGACGTCACAGCCATGTGTGCATGCCCCTCTGCCATGCATCTCGAGATACTACCCATCAAATGAAACTTCAAAGTCTCGTCTTTCCGATGATATCAACCATTTTGACACACAACAACCACAGCACTGACACTAAAGCCTTTTTTACAGAGAAGTACATATTTTTAAGAGTTGACTTTCCCTACCTTTGAAGACTCTCTGCAAGTCAAACATCAATATTTCCGAGCAGTATTGGTCTCATTCTGTCCGTAAGGCTCCAGCGAATATAATTCAGTAAAACGATTAGGTCCAAAACACACGATATATCCTCAAAGGGACAAAAACTCCAGAAAACGTTTCATAACTTGAGACTAGCTACGTCATTTTTTTTCACTTTTATTGATCATATCAGAGGTAATTTGTTTCTGTCGGCGATAACCATGCTACAGCATGTTACACGGAAGTGTTAGCTTCTGATTGACACCTAAGTTGGCCACTTACGACGGGTCTGGGGTTGACTGGCACCTCGTATAGCCAACGAGTGTCACAGACAGCTGAACGATGACGTACAACTCCAAACCCTGGTAGAATCTACCAGTTTGATTGGACACTGTCAGTGACACTCAAAACTTACAGCCAATGAGCAGCTGAGCACGTCGATATGTAACTTGCCATACTAACTTGTAAACAAAACGATCAGAGCTGCGCGAAGCTGGCATTTGTGCCAGTCTGCAGACTTGGTGCGTGGTTGTTTATTGTGATTTCACCAAGTTTTTTTGCATTTTAAATATGGATAAAAGTACAGATAAACGTGAATACACTCTCGATTAGTATTAGAAGCATGTACGCGGCGTGAAAGTAATCAATCGGCCCAGGAGACGTCTAATGGCAGAGAGCGACATGTGACACGCCCTTGTGCTTTCTGCCTGCTAGGGATTGATGCAATCAGTGGAACGTGGAAAAACTCTGAGCTGTGTTGTTAACAGTTTGTAAAAGAAATGTATATAGTTTGTGTGCATTTTATAAAAAAAAAAAGTAAAAAATAAAATATATATATATATTTTTGGCCCATAAGACTTGTGTTGACTATTTTTATATTGAAATGTGTATTTTTTATTGTTTTTATTATTTTTATAACTAATAGAGTGACACTGTGTGTAGATATAGATTCCTTTAGGTGTAAGCTTTCAGTAGAGCCCTCATTGATATATGTGGGTTGAAGCATTCAAAAGTTATTACACTTTTTCCATACTTCC
>JANRMT010028174.1:59061723-59079356 GCA_026402145.1 Polypterus bichir lapradei | reverse complement strand
ATGAGTTTAACTCAAAAAACTTTAACTTTCTAAGATTGGCTCTTACATTTCCGGCCCCTAATTGGCTATGCAGGAGCTGAGACAATTACTTTACTTCAATATGAGCCAATTACTTTTATATTAACTATTCGTTTCAAATCATTAGCAATAACACTGCAAACAAATATTTTTTTTTAAATTTCATATTTCAAACATTAGCCGTTTCTTGAAGTAGGCACAATTTATTCACGGGTCTGTCCAGTGTGCTGGTTTTGGTCTGCACGCAAACTCTTCTGACTGCACCTTTGTCATCTGGCATTGTCTTGATGACTCGACCCATTACCCAGGAATTGCGAGGTGTAGCTTTATCTACAATTAGAACAACGTCCCCTGGTTCAAAATTTCTTCTTGGTGCAAGCCACTTTTGACGTTTTTGAAGTATTGGCAAATACTCTTTTGTCCATCTTTTCCAAAACAAATCGGCCATGTATTGAATTTGTTTCCAGCGTCTTCTTGGGTATGGTTCATTTTCTGAAATGAGTTTAGGTGGTATTTCAGGTTTTGTCTTCAATAATAACAAGTGATTAGGTGTGAGTGGTTCCAAATCATTTGGGTCATCTGATGTCTTCGTAAGGGGTCTGTTATTGAGTATTGATTCCACTCTACACATCATTGTAGGAAGGTTTTCATCATCGAGTGTTTGTTGGTTTAGTGTTGAATTTAAAATCTTTCTTATGCTTCTGATTTGTCTTTCCCACACTCCACCTTGGTGAGAGGCTGATGGTGGATTAAAAATCCATTTGATTTGTTCTTGCATCATGGTGTCACTGATTTTTTTTGTGTTCCAGTTTTTTAATAGCTTCTCGTAGCTCTCTTTCTGCTCCAACGAAATTTGTTCCATTGTCTGAGCGCATGATTTTAACTTGTCCTCTTCTATCCGTAAATCGGAATATGGCTTGGATACAAGAATCAGTGTCTAAGCTATGTGCAATCTCTATGTGCGCAGCTCTGGTTGTTAGACATGTGAAGATTACTCCGTACCTCTTGACTAGACTTCTTCCTCTTTTGACTTGGAAGGGACCAAAATAATCAACTCCAACATTAGTGAACGGTGGTTGGTTTGATGCTAGGCGATCTTCTGGCAGATCTGCCATTTTTTGCTCACCTGCTTTCGCATTGTATCTTCTGCATGTTGTGCACTTTGAAATTATTTTTCTGATAGCTGAATTTGCTTGAGGTATCCAGTATTTCTGGCGTAATTGTGCGAGCACGTAGTTACGCCCACAATGTCCGACGCGTTTATGAATATGCTGCAATATGAGAGAAGCGACATGTGAATGCTTGTGTAGAATTGCAGGATGTTTAGCTTCTTCGGGCATTGCAGCTTTACAGAGTCTTCCTCCAACTCTTAATATTCCATCTTGTATGATCGGGTCGAGTTTATAGATCTTACTGTTCTTTTTAACACAAGTCTTTTTCTTTAGAGCTTTTAATTCTTCTGGAAATTCTTGCTGTTGACTTAGACGGATAAGCTCAGTTTCAGCTTTAATTAAGTCATCTAAAGAAATTGTACTTGGTTTTAAAGTCCGTTTATATTTTTTCATGTGTTTTGTGATTAGTGATTCTTGTTCTTTTGGATTACTTTTAATCTGACTGGCTTCTAGTTGAAATGTTTTTCTTTCATTTCGTAAGTGCAACAGTATGTCTTTAAACTTGAGAAACCAAGCTACCGCTTTCTTCAAGCGATGCCAATCTGAAAAGTAAGTGATTAGTTTGTTGATGGGGTCGGTCACCTCCTCTACTCTCGTCATGTTAACTACACAAATTTTAGTTTCTGGATCATCTTCAAACAATGACTCATTCAGTTGGTCTGGTCTTTTTGGCCACTCACGTTCTGACTTCAATAAGAAACTTGGACCATGTGACCATGTGGTGTTCTTGAGAAAGTTTTCTATGCTCAGCCCTCTAGAGGCTTGATCAGCCGGATTAAGGACAGATGTGACATACCTCCACTGTGAAGGTTGTGAATGATCTCTGATCACGGAGATTCTGTTTGCAACGAAGGTCTTGAATCTAGTGGTTTCATTTGAGATGTATTTTAGCACCGTGGTGCTGTCAGTCCAAAATGTAGATTCTCGTAAGGGCATTTGAAGCTCACCTTTAAGCATTTTGTCTATTTTAACTGCCACAACTGCTGCTGTCAGCTCCATTCTTGGAATTGTGACCTGTTTCAATGGTGCAACTCTTGACTTGCCCATCAGGAATGAACAATGCCTTTTGCCCTCTTCATTTGTTAGAACAAGGTAGGTGACAGTGCCATATCCTTCTTCACTAGCATCTGCAAAATGGTGCATTTGTGCTGTCTTTATGGTTCTAAACCCAATAGGTTTGAAGCATCTGTTCACTTTATAGTCTGTAAGTAACTTCAAACCATCCATCCATTTTTTCCATTTCTGAATGTGTTTGACTTCTACTTCTTCATCCCACCCACATTTCTCTTTACATAAGTCTCTTAGAATAAGCTTTGCTGGCAGTAAAGCAGGTGCTAGAAAACCAAGTGGATCATAAACTGAGCTAACAACAGACAGGATACCACGCCTTGTAGCGGGCTTGTTTTGCAACTTAATCTGAAATTTGAAACTGTCAGTTTCTGTGCACCACTGGATTCCCAGGGCACGCTCTGTGGGAAGGAGACTGTGGCTCAAATCTAAGTCCTTTTGTTCATGAGCTCTGTCTTCTTCAGGTATGGACAATAAAACTGCTCTGTTGTTACTCACCCACTTAGTCAAATGGAATCCTCCTTTGAGACATAGAGCTTGGAGGTCCTTTGCCAGCTTTATTGCTTGTTCTTCTGTCGTCACTGACTTTAAACAGTCATCTACATAGAAGTTGTTGAGAATGGTGTTAACAGCTTCCTCAGGAAATGTATCTCTGGCATCCTCGGCTGTTCTACGCAAAGCATAGGATGCACAACTGGGTGAAGAAGTAGCACCAAAAAGATGTACAGTCATTTTGAATTCTTCTAGGTCTTTACTTAGATTACCTTCAGGCCACCATAGGAAACGTAAAAGATCTGTGTCTTTGTCTGGTATCTTAACTTGATAGAACATTGACTTAATGTCTGCCATTAAGGCTACTGGCTCCTTTCTGAATCTTGTAAGGACGCCAATGAGTGTGTTAGTTAGGTCAGGGCCTTTCAGTAATTGTTCATTAAGTGAAACCCCCTGGTAGATGGCAGTGCAGTCAAAGACCACTCGAATCTTATTTTTCTTTGGATGATACACACCATGATGTGGGATGTACCACACTCTGCCTTCATTGCAATTTAGACATTCTTTGGGTACTTTTACAGCATAACCATTGTCTATAATGTCTTTCATGAAGGCTTTATAGTCTTCGTAAAAACCTGAATTTTTGCTCAATTTTCTTTTGAGTCCGATAGCACGCTGTTCGGCAATGCAGCGGTTGTTCGGCATTTTAAGTGATTCATCCTTCAAAGGCAAATTTAAACAATAGTGGCCACCTACCAGTCTTGCAGATTCTGAAGCTATGCTCATGAACTTGATGTCTTCTTGTGACATTTCCTCCTTTTCTTCACAATTGCGCTCTGGAAAATCTGTGTTATACTGTTGCAGCAACAGATCTTCAATCTCTGTTATTGAGATACGATTGATTGAATGTTTAGGCATCTTACCACTTTGTTTTGCGAGGTCATCCTTCTCTTTGTATGGTCCACCAACTGTCCATCCAAGTGCAGTCTTCATAGCATGAGGTCCACCTCCTTGGCTAGGTATGATTCGTGACTGCTTAAAGATTTCTGGATAGTTGATTCCTATTAAAAGATCAACTTCAGAGTCAATACGAGATAGACGTACCTCTTTAAGATATGCCCACTTATAGAGATCTTCTTGTAGTGGAATGCTTTCTCTGTTCACTGGAATGGAGACCTGTGTGAAGACCTTTGGCAAATCAATATATTCATCATCATTGAGACCACAGACTTGTAAATCTGATAAAACAGAACATTGGGTTAGCATTTTTGAATCATCATCATAATTACTCATAGTTTTGAGGAATACTTGAGTCCTTTTCCCTTGAAGACTCAGTTGTCTCTGGAGCCTTTCAGTACAAATTGTTACTGTACTGCCGAGGTCTATAAAGGCGTATGTTTCTACATACCTTTCACTATTTTTGGATTTTACCTTAACAGGAACTACTTGTAGTGCGCATTCTTCTCCAGCCCCTATAAAGGTACAAGTTCCAGTCTCGGTTTCCGTTTCAGTAGATGTTGCCACACTGGCCGTAGCTTTAAATACTGTTCTACTGTTCCCTTGAATGTGCAGAATATCTGGGTGTTGTAAAGAACATGTCTGACATTTCATTCTCTCTTTACAATTCTTACTTAGATGACCCTGTTTGAGACAGCGAAAACATAAACCTTTAGTTTTTAAAAAGTCTATTCTTTCTTTATGTGGCAATTCTTTGATTTTTTTACATTCGGCGAGAATATGCTGATCACTGCAAAATGTACAAAGTTTTTTAAATGCACATGTATCGTTAACAGTATTTTTGACAGAGCTTTCTTGAGTCTCCTTTTCGGCTGCATCAGAAATATTGGTGGTGAAAATACTTCCTGATCTCTGTCCGTACTTCTGAGGAGACCTACTTTTATCAGTTTTTTCTTTTTTCTCTATGTTACCTTGTGTAACATCTCCATAAAGAGGATCCATCATCATCCTCACCTGGCGATGTAGAAAGATAATTAATTCATCAATGCCTGCCCTTCTACTTTCCTTTTCTTTAAATTCAAAAGCCCAGCTTCTCCACTTGTCTCGTAAAGTGTATGGAAGCTTAGAAATTATTATACGAATATTTGGGTTGTTACTGAATGTATCTTGACTTCCTGCACTTGTCGTCGCGTCTTTACAACTATCAAGAAAGGATGCATATTCTCTCAGAGCTGCACTATCATTTTGCTTTATTTGAGGCCATTTCAATGCCTTTTCCATGTATGCATCAGCTATGAATATTTCGTCACCAAAATAAATTTCAAGTTGCTTTCTAGCCTTTTCATAACCTAGACTCGATGGCAAACGCGCACAACCTTTAACTAAATCCTGAGCAGGACCTCTTGTGAATTGGATTAAATAATCTAATTTATCTTGGGGATTTTGTAGCACATCCCCAATAGCATTATCAAAGGCTCTGATAAAATCTGCATAAGCTAATGGGTCTCCTGAAAATAAAGGGACCTGCCTATGAGGTACTTCACCACGCGGAGCTGGGGGTGCTGGAGCAGACGTTGTCTTTTGATCAGTTAACGATTTAGCCATTTCGGTGATTGCCTTACTACATTGCCTTTGACATTCGGCTTGATTCTGCGCTAAGAAATCCATAAGACCGTGTCCGTAAAATTGTGGCTGTGCCGAGGTAGTTAGCGACCGTATTTGCCTTTCAGACTCTAGTTCATCTAATCTTTGTAGGATTCTATTAAGTGTCGATTGTTCAATCTGCACTGATGTAGAAGGTGATGATGTGGCTGTGGCTTTCTGAGCTAAAGAGTCAAGTCCAAAATCAAGAGTATCTTTTAATTGAGGCGACGTCTTTCGTTTTTTTGGCTTTGAACGAACCCGTTCTTGAAATTGCATCTCTTCGAACTGATTAACTAGCTGTACATCAACTTTATGTGCTAACAGTCTATTTGCGTCTTCTAGCCAAGCCGTAGTAGCGACAGTGAATTCATTCCATTTCTTAAAGCGTTCAGCGAATGTCTTTTTCTGTTTCTGAATCGCTCCCTCTTTATTTAATATACAAAGTAGCTTTTCATGTAGTTCTTCTAGCTCTCTGTGCGTCGAACGAAAATCTTCAAATCTTTTAGCCACCATTAAGCGATTTTCCGGAATGTTTTTAAGACATTCGATCTCAGCTATGAACACGTGAAGCTTATCTTCCCTCTGACTTATGTGAACTTTAAGATCTCTAATTATATTTTCTGACTTCGAGTCTGAACTCAGATCACTGCCGATCTCACTTGAGCTCTGTTTAGACATCGCCATGACAACAGTTCAATAAAATGACAGGACGTTTCCTGACAGCAGTTTTCGTCACAATAGGGATGTTCCAACAAGTCAAATTACTTTCTTGAAACCAGGTTCCAATGACTCAAGCAAAGGCACATCCAATCTTCTAAAATGTCTTTTTCCAAGACGTCATTTAAAAATATCACAGTCTCTCAAATCTTCTCAAGGTGCGGCGACCTTGCTTTCATTAGTGATCATGCGAAGATAGTAGATAATATCACAGTACCTTCTGAATGATTCAGTTCTTTTCCTTCGTTGACGAGTTCTGTAGCAGAAGTATCTTCTGTTCTCGATTGGTAGATTCCAGTTCAGGCCTTAGATAGCAAGTTTTCTGACGAAAATGTAGCTGCGTTTTTCCCAAAATTACAAAGTTCTGCAGCTTCAACTCAAAAAAAGTAAATGGGATTCAACAAAAGCCTGACGCGAAGAAATGATTCCACAGACAAAATATCTTGGTTTTTGAAAGTTTAGTTAAATTTTGAAGTAAAAACAGTTCACACAAAAAGGAAAATTAAAATAACAAAAAATAGAAAAAGTTAATATTAAGAAAAGTTCAATTCTAAGCTTAATCTTGTTATATCTCAAATCGTTACTTCTAACTTAACATTTCTGAACCATTTCAAAACGGTCAGAAAACTGTATGCTTATCCCATTTCTAAGCTTAAATGGGTCTTTCAAGTCCTTCTTTACTGGGACTTGTTCTAAACAAACTGAGCTTATTATCACACTGTTATTCAATTATAGTAAGAAGGTTCTATCTATTGTTAACTATAGGGGGAAAGGACTATTCCATAAGCTATGACAATGAAAGACATTAATATTCTATTCAATTAAGCAAACATCAAATGAGTTTAACTCAAAAAACTTTAACTTTCTAAGATTGGCTCTTACAATGTGGGTTGAAGCATTCAAAAGTTATTACACTTTTTCCATACTTCCAAAATGTGGATAATTGTCCCTCTAAAAAGCACCTGGACATGCCCACATAAAAACTGGTGTAAAAATGTCATTTTTACAGGTATTCTTTTCAAATTTGAAATGTGAGTAGTCAAAAAGTTATTCTGTTGGTACATAGTGTGTTTCTGTCCCCACCTACCTACTGCAGCTATAGAGGCCTTTATTTTCACAAAAAAACTTAGGCGAGAGCAAAAAAATTCATTTTTTTGTGAGTTCTAATGTGCATAACTTTTGATCAGTCACACCTACAGTGATTCTGACTACTAAGGGTGAAACTAGAGAATGTTACCTTTACAAAGAGACCAAACATGTGTTTATACTCCAGATAGTTCAATAACAGCAATGATTCTAATTTGGAGAGGTCGAATTACAAGCGAATTAGGAAAAATGACCCCGCTTGATAAGGGGTTTTAAGGTCAGTGTTCACGACTCCACCATAAGAAAGAGACTGGGCAAAAACGGCCTGCATGGCAGATTTCCAAGACGCAAACCACTGTTAAGCAAAAAGAACATTAGGGCTCGTCTCAATTTTGCTAAGAAACATCTTAATGATTGCCAAGACTTTTGGGAAAATACCTTGTGGACTGATGAGACAAAAGTTAAAATTTTTGGAAGGCAAATGTGCCGTTACATCTGGCGTAAAAGGAACACAGCATTTCAGAAAAAGAACATCATACCAACAGTGAAATATGGTGGTGGTAGTGTGATGGTCTGGGGTTGTTTTGCTGCTTCAGGACCTGGAAGGCTTGCTGTGATAGATGGAACCATGAATTCTACTGTCTACCAAAAAATCCTGAAGGAGAATGTCCGGCCATCTGTTCGTCAACTCAAGCTGAAGCGATCTTGGGTGCTGCAACAGGACAATGACCCAAAACACACCAGCAAATCCACCTCTGAATGGCTGAAGAAAAACAAAATGAAGACGTTGGAGTGTCCTAGTCAAAGTCCTGACCTGAATCCAATTGAGATGCTATGGCATGACCTTAAAAAGGCGGTTCATGCTAGAAAACCCTCAAATAAAGCTGAATTACAACAATTCTGCAAAGATGAGTGGGCCAAAATTCCTCCAGAGCGCTGTAAAAGACTCATTGCAAGTTATCGCAAACGCTTGATTGCAGTTATTGCTGCTAAGGGTGGCCCAACCAGTTATTAGGTTCAGGGGGCAATTACTTTTTCACACAGGGCCATGTAGGTTTGGATTTTTTTTTCTCCCTAAATAATAAAAACCATCATTTAAAAACTGCATTTTGTGTTTACTTGTGTTATATTTGACTAATGGTTAAATGTGTTTGATGATCAGAAACATTTTCTGTGACAAACATGCAAAAGAATAAGAAATCAGGAAGGGGGCAAATAGTTTTTCACCCCACTTTATATTAGATCATGTAGAACTAAACAGAGCAGTGCACCACTAATGTGAAATAACACACTTTATATCTTGAGAAATAGTGAAATGTAGGTAGAATGAAGTGAAGAAGGAGACAAGTGACAACAGTTAGCTTCTGTGTTGAATGGATAATGGTGGCAGTAAATTGCACAGATTAGGGTACACATATCAGAGTGGAACATTTGGGTGTTGGAGAGGAACATTTTTATACACTAGATGGCTTTCTTTTTTTCTCTTAGACAAAGAAACATGTAAATATTAAATGTAAAAGCCTGTAGATGAAGGGGCAATAGACACTCATTGTTAGGACTGGGTGATAAGTGGAAAGGCAATTTCCTGAATAATCCTGTTATTGATTATTGTGATGGCTATCTACGGGACACAGATATTTGCCTGTCTTGCAAAAGTCACCTGCTTTGATGTCTGAACTACTTAAACATGCATACAATACAATATTTTGATAACAGAGTTGTCTGCTTATTTGGAAAGTGTTTCAATTTACCTGGCTTGAAAATTAACATATCTGGGGACATTGGTTTCCAATCAGCAATATGTGTGTTCCTTGATAGATGCCAACAATAGTTTTTGTTTAACCTGTGTTTACATTATTTGTCAAGCACAGGAAATTGGCTTGTTTCATTGTTTAATCCATCGTCACGTTGATCTAAGCCAGGGGTCAGCAGCCTACGACTTGTGAGCCTCAAGCTGCTCTTTGACTGCATGGCTGTGGCTCTTCCCAGAACGATAGATACATTCACATTTTCATGTCTTAACATATTATTTGATAATACTTTCGTAAAGGTAAATAATTTATTTATGAGTTAATATCATTATTTTTCATTTAGATATTTCTTTAGCTATATGTGAATCATACGGTCTGTTGCGCGCCTGTGTTGCGTTTAACCTCTGAACTGTATCATCTACATCTTCCTCAAAGTCATTCTGTTCAACGAAATTATGTCTTAGGTCAAATCATATGCTCTCCAGAATTTTTTTCAGTACTCGAGATTGGATGTACACTTCAGTGTTTATTGGGATTTCTAATTCTTTCATATACTTTTTGTGGTTAATCATCATTATGCCTTCCCAGGTGTCTTCGTAAACATTATATTTTCTCCTATTTACATATTATAGCCAGCTGAGTTTGTAGTGGAGAGTACACTGCTCGCTCAGCAAAGTTAAAGTAGTGAAGTGGAAGGTGGAACAGACAACTGCTGAGCTGAACAAACTTTACTCAAGAAAGTGGAGGTGAAGGTGAAGACTATCACTACAGAACTGGACAATATTGTGATATTAATCACCTTTGAGCTGTTATGCATCTGAGAAATTTAAAACTGAGATGTGAAACTCTATGGGCCTTTGAACATGTCTAATTTGCAATGAAAAGTTACCCAATAACAAAAAATCTCGAACATCAATTTTTAACAAAGCGTGATGAATTTAGAAAAAAAACCATAAAATCATCCAAAAAGGAAGAAAAAAGCGGATGATAGAATTAAAGCAAAATATGCAACAATCAGCAAGTTTTGCTGTTTCTCGTTATATTGCGAAGCATAGAAATCGTTTCACAGGTGGAGAATATACAAAAAAGTGCTTTTTAAATTTGGCCAAAAAGCACTACTCTGACTTCAAAAATAAAAAAGATATTATTAAAAAATTAAAGACTCTCCACTGTCCACGAAATTCTGTTTACAACAGAATCAGTAAAATGGGTAAGAATATGACAGATCAATAGCTTAATGAAATAAAATTGGCATCTGTATTTTCTTTGGCATGTGACGAGTCATGACATGAAGGAAATTGCACAAATTAGCCTTATGGGATGGTATGTTTCCAATAAAGGTCTCCATGAAGATTTACTGGCTTTCATACCTCTTAAGAGACAAACTCGAGGTGAAGATATCTATGCAGCAATTTTGGAATTTATTGGCATCAATAAATTGGTATCTGTCGCTACAAATGGAGCAGTCAGTAATGATGGGTAAAAATAAAGGCTTTGTTACCCTCTTCAAACAAAACTACTTTGCAGAAGACTTGAAAAGTGGAAATCTGTTTAATTTTGAAGCTTTAAAAAACATTTGGAAACTACTGGAAGTGTCATTGATAAAAAGTTCTTTCTGGCAGCTATTACAAAAATGCATTATTCATTTACTGGTCACCTCAAAGCTTTCAGAGATGAAAAGTCCACTCTTTTGTTCTTGTCAATAAAATACATTTTTTGCCATTTCCAACAGAGCTCAGTTTGAACTACAACTAACAGACTTGAAAAGCAAAGATTTGTGGTCTTCAAAATTTACTTCTTTACTAGTGGAGCTAGAAAACATAGAAAGTGTAAAGGTAGCTTTAGCTATGAATTACATATGGACGCTACTTTCCAACTGTCAACAGCAGGACCAACTGATTTTAGAAATGTGGAACAGCCTTCCAGACTATTATTATCAACTCAAAATAGTAGTGTTTGTAATTTTGATTATTTTTGCTGTTCAATTATTCTTGTGAGCAGATATTCTCTAGCATGAATGATATCAAATGCAAGCTAAGAAGTCAGCTTAATGATTTAAGCTTGGAATCCAACTACTCCCCAAACATGAAACAGTGTCAGACTTCTCATTAACTCTTTTAGGGCTGATGTCGACTTTTGTCAAACTTCAGGAGTAGAATACAGTAATCAGCTGTAAACTGCAACAAAACTCACCCTTACATTTTGTTTGACTCTCTTTGCTAGAAGGAAAGTTACATAGCTTTGTTGAGTTAACCTCGATTCCCTACACGTGCGTGAGTAGCGAAAAGCAAACAACCTCTAAAATGGCACCAACATCTGCCGAGAGACCAAAGTGAATGTACAAAGCAAAATACTCCATGGACCTTTTACGTAATTTCATTGAATAGGAGTCTGACTTGTCGGAGTCCGAGTTTGATTCAAGTGATCTGGAGATGGATATCAAAAACAAAAGTGAGGTACCAGCTTCCTCTGATCTGTACCCAACTGATCGTGGTGCTGAACATTTTCGTGTAGCTAATGTGCCCACAGAAGTGTTTGCCTGGTAGGACCACCACTTATGATGACAAGATGTACAAACCAGATTGCATCACACTGCAACCCCCATCGCCCCCCACCTGCTGTGCAAAGACAGCCAGGCAGCTGGCCCTGTACAGCCACTGCTGCCAGAGATGCCGAACATATGCCAACAAGCAGGCACAGCACATAGCAATGGACGTTTTATGTTGACTTATGTGTGAAACCATTGCTATTAGTGCTTTTCAGAAAACTGAGTTTTTTGAAAAAAAAAAATTCAGCCCTCAAAGAGTTAAATTGTTTTCCTTTATTTCCTATTATTACTTGAAGTTTTGTTTTTGTGTTAAATATATAAAAACCCATATTGATTTAAAAAGTCATATCTCAAACCCCCTTCTCTTCCCATTGCAGCTCTTTGTATATCTTGGGTCAAACATTTAGGATAAAATGGCTCTTAGCTTTAAAAAGGTTGCCGACCCCTGATCTAGGTAGAAACTGAAGCAGATATATACTGTACTTCTGGGCAATTGGTGGTGTTCAGGTGGGATAAAGCGAGGAACGGTCCACTGAGAACGCTGTCAAAACCACTTGCAAAGGGGCGTGCAGGCAGACAAAGGTATGTGGCTAGTTAGACACGAGGAAAACAGATGGCAACGGCAACACCTCCGTCCAGGGAGGAAGAAACAGTTCCACCAGAGAGACGCTGGTTGTGAGTCCAGAGAGAGAGGAGTGACTCTGAAAAGGACTGAGGGAATCTGTCAGATGAGAAGCAAGGTGTGTGTATAGGTCATTGCAGCAACACAAATAACCCAGAAGTGAAAAAAGAATGCTCATTCCACGAGGAAGAGACACTGACAGGGATTTAACAATTTAGCAAAACTTCTGTTGGGAAACAAGTATTCAATGAACAGAGTGTTTCCGTGGATAGTCGGTACACAGATTGCAAACTGCACTTCACACCGCTAAAGGTTGTATCCTCCACTGTTATATTTTTAATGGTATTTTTTAGACTGTGGACTGTGATGTTTGTTTCTTTTAAAGGTTTTCGCTCTCAATATTTTTACATTTGTTTCTACTTTTTTTCTTGGTGTATTTTTGTATTGACTTGTGTAATACAAGTTCTTATTGCTTTTCATGAAATTGCTACCATGTCTTTCATTGTGTGCTTACTCACCATCCAGTTTAAAGAAACCTGTGTGCTATTATCTGTAAATCTCACGAGTTCCCAGTCTCTAAATAAAACTGTGGCTATTTTAACTGTGTCTAGTTTAGATTATCTGTAAGTGTGACCAGACAACCATTACACACACAATACACATACTATATAGTGAATAGTAATTGGGTCCAGCAGAAGAAGTAGATTCTACTGTAATCACATTTGAGAGCTATGATGCAGATTGTTACTGATGACCCTTTCAAAGTCACTTGCAAATATGAAGCTAGTACAGTGGACAATTTAGAGCAATAGGGTGGCATCACTGCAGAAAGGTCATAGGCCTGGCCTGCCCTAATGTTCAGTTCATCAAGGACTCATACTTACATAACAATAAATATTGTTAGTAAGTGCTTTCAGTGAACCAGGTAATGAAGCATAAACTCATAATGTCATCAGTTGTGAAAGAGAAAACAGCAGTAAGATAAGAAAATAAAGACAGAGAGAAAATCTGTGTAAGTATTTATCAGTTGCTCATGATCAAAGTGCCTTCATTGCTGGCAATTGGGAAAAAATGTTTTGCTTGTTTAGATGTGAACACTATAGGAGATGTCACAATTTATTTGAGAGAAGATAAAGTGGGAATTAGCAGCACAATATCGCAGCAGGTACAATACCATCGATGTCCTACAGCACTTGAACTCTGGTCCCTCTAATTCATCCATCCCCCCATGTTTGTGTGGCCTTTCTCAAGTCTGTTTGTTTTTATTTTCTCTTGCATTTATCTGATTGGAGAGAGTGTAGGTGGAGATATGGGTATGTTTGCCCTGTCATGGCTGGGTGTCTTTTCCAGTATTGTATCCTACTTGGAACCCATTGGAGCCTTCACAAGCTTGAGCTGTTGGAGACCTGATATATGGAAGAGAAAGTAAGCTGTAGTTTAAACTGTCAGGTCATTGAATTCTCACACTCAATTATAATAGGATAGTTTAGGTCACCAGTTAATCCAACCTGCACTTTTATAGTAGGCAAGATAAAAATTTAAATAGCAAGAGAAAAACCTATGTGGACTGAAAATGTGTAAAATCTGCACAGAGAGTCTCCTGGAGCAGTTAGATCAGCAGGAATAAACATTGGGCCGCATTGCTGCTACATGCTATACATAACAACATAAGTACATTTCATAAAACCATAGTGGCCTGCTTATCTCAGTATCATTCATAGGACTTTATGGCCGTTTCATAAGGATTATATCTTAACTTTTTCTGTCATCTTTTAGTAAATATAACTTAAGTTATGCACAGACCTTTGTGACTTTATTAATAAAAGGAATCAAGTCATGGGAGCACTTAACTTACCCCATAAATAGTAGTCTATCAAATCTGGTCCTCAATTGTAAGTTTATTCACAGGAATATTTACCAACATCATTAGATTGAACGTTTGATATATTAAGATGTGGACTAGTGGAGTTTAAATATACTTTGCTGTTTCTATAGTTGTTTACCATAGTCTCATTATAGTGTACACCAATTCTACATATTCCTTCACTTAAAAACTGAAATAGTAAAAGAAAAACCTAAGTGGAAATTGGGAAAACATGTAAATTCTACACAAGTGGTCTCCTGGAGCTGTTAGACAACAGAAGTAACACATTGCTGTCCCATACTATACATAAAACCATAAATATAATTCATAAAAGCATGGTGAGTTTTATCAAAATGTCTTTTTTCAAGTTGGAACATAATGTTTTAGGGCTGGTAGCTTAACTTATTCTGTCATTTTTTAGTAAACATAAATTAATTTATGCATAAACCTTTGTAAATGTATACATAAAAGGGATCAAGCTATGAGAATATTTAACTTACCCCATAAATAGTAGTCTACCGTTTCTGCTCCTCCATTGAAAGCTGATTCACAGGAATATTTTCCAACATAATTAGATTCAAAGTTAGATATAGAAAGATGTGGATTAGTGGAGTTTATATAAACTGGGTTGTTTGTACAGTTGTTTACCATAGTCCCATTATAGTGTACAGCAATATCACAATTCCCTATGCCTAACTTCCAAATGGACCATTTTTGCGAAATTAGTTCACTCCAGGTGTGGCTTGAGCAAATGAGAGAAATGTTCTTCCCAAACTCCATTTGAATGATTTCTAAAAGTCAGGAAAAAAACATTTAAAACACACAGAGGAAATAATAGTGTTAATCATGAAAATGAGATACATTTTCTGTCCAAACTCCTCTATTATGTGAAGTTCACCTGTCATAAAAAACATTTGAAATGTTACTGTAAAGTTACTGTACTAACAATGCAGTAAATGTAAAATAATAAACATGTTAAATATTATCTTATACTTGTGACCAGTATCAATAAAGATAACTATTTTTGACAAGAAGGCTTGAAACTTACTTTTTTCAAATCTAATTACTATATGTTAATAAATTACTACTAAACATAAATGATATGAGTGCCAGTAATATTTTATAATAAAATTTTGTCTTTATAATTACTCTGCACACACATACAAATGTTTTTTTTAAAAAAACTAAATATATATAGTATGCAATATATAATTTCAACAATACACCAAGTATTACTGAAAATTCATATCACTAAAATATGTAACTTGTAGGTTGTATCAGAGTGGCAGAAAGTATGTTGCATTGGCAGTTTGCAGTCGTTGGATCTGACCACTGATTAGATGGCATCTGTGCATTGCAGTAAAGTTCACATTTTTCAGAGAAATAGCACATTACTTTCTACTACTTTTAAAACCTTTACAGCTTTTAACATTCTTCATTGTAAGCCATGTTTGGTCAGGTATTTGGACATGCATCTGCCTAGAGTGTCTCTATCTGCAATTCATAAAGGGGTCATTTCTAAAGTGATTTTGAACATGTATTTACTGAGCTTTGTTATTTACTACTCATTAATTACAGAAATGTGGGGTACAAAAGCAGAAGTCACAGTGTTAGCCCAGTCCAGGCTCACGCAGACCATATTCTGGGCTCTGAGTTGTAGTTTGGATCTCACAGGCTATGATCATTTTATGCAGTACATTTACTGATTAAGGGACAGAGGTTTTCGTAAATTTGTTTGTGTGTGTTGTATTCAGTTATATCCATAAGTATATGAGGAAATACTGTCTTTAAAATAAAAGTGTGGGGACCTGAAAGTTACTCCAATGAATTTTGTGATTAACAATCTTAGAAAAATCACAGCTAAAGGAAGGTTTGGTGCCAAGTGAAAAAAAAAGGTATCAAGTACAATTTATTATGTAATATGAGGTTATGGTCAATTTGCAAAAATCAAAACAATGAACCTCTGCCACCTACGCACAAACATCAGCACAAAGACATACACCATCCACCATTAGCAGGGCCTAGCTATACAAAGAAGCTGAATTTTGGGCATTTATTTAAAAAGAAAAAAAAAGGAAACAGGTGAAGAAAAATGTATCAAAACTCTAAAATCCAGAAATTTGATTAATGTTATAATCACAGACTGATCTACCAAATGCTAATATCAAAGAGAAAATTATACCTAAACCATACTAATGTAAATATTTTGATTTTATCTCAGTGTTTTAAGCACATTTTCCTTTTGTGGTGAAAGCTAAATGATATAAACCTCTGCAGAATGCTGTAGGATTGAATGCCTAACTTGATGCTAGTTTAATAGAAAAGGAAACAGTGAAAGGAGTAACTTAGATTGCAGTTCACTGATTAAGAAATTAAAAAAACTAATATGGTTAGAGACTATACAATTCAAATATAATAATATAATACATAAGATTGGTGTAATTCATGATCAAATGCATACAATGTACAAATTAGTGAGTGAAGGACCCAAAATGGTCATATTAAAAGATGACAAATTTGATGAGAGGCCTTGAACTGTTATACACCATTATATACTTTGTTATTTATAATACAAGTAAAATATGTTAATTTTATGCTATAGCTAATTAAATCTAAAAATGCTGTATATGTTCAAGACAAACACTTAAATGACATTGTATTGCTTTTCTACAATAGATGTAACATTTGTAACTTGTTACAAATTAATAGTAATATCGCCTTCAAAAATGTCTACTTATATTAAATATATCTGATTCATTCAATTTTGGTTTAGAGAGTGTCAAAAATTGCTTATAATCTAAACATTTTTACGTACTTTATACAATAACTAGAAACAAATTGTACTGTTTCATTAACTATGCTAGTTTAACATACCTTCTCTTAGATGTGATGTTTTCCATACAATGACAGTGACATAAAGAAAGAGTAGCATTATGGATTTTATGTAGGAAAGGTAAAAAAAAAAATGAAATTAATCCTATCACTCCTATGAAGAAACAACAATGAAGACTTTATGGTATTGTCAAGTTATTGTATTAGGTATTTCTCTGAACAGCATCAAAGTTATTTAAAAATGTGTGGTTTTCCATTCTTGTTAACTGAAGACAGAACTCAAAAGCGGTTAATGCATCCTGAGTGATGAAACCTGACTAGAGACCTCATTTTGCAGTATAGAATGAACATTTTTACCGCTACAGACATGAAAACTTTATGCCTCTTAACCAATGGTTGTCTCAAATGTTATTTTAAGGAGAACTATTGTTACTTGATCATCAAAACTCAGTTTTACTACCAGAAAACATATGATAAATTTCTGTTCATTTAATTTTTCCAAAAACTCAAGTAAAAATCTGTTAAACTCCTACCACTGCGTTAACTACTACTGTGCTTGGGCACTTCTTCCATTCATCTACAGTCCTCTGTCTGAAGACATGCTCAGTTTTCTAACATTTGTGTGACATGTATTTTTTAGAATTTGGCAATTTTTCTTTAATGTTATTTTAAAATAGGTTTGCTGATCTTATGCCTTTGTTTCAGTTAATTATCTATAGTTTTTATAAATAACAGGTTGTATAACGCAGAGGGTCTTTTAAATGACTAATTAGCTCCGTGTTAGGGGTGATTGTGGGTATGTGGTGGCATGACAGTTTTAGTGCAGTTTCGGTGATATATCATATTAATTGAGTGACTTCTT
>JANRMT010028174.1:59033583-59056723 GCA_026402145.1 Polypterus bichir lapradei | reverse complement strand
CCTATCCACAATACTCATTCAATAATCAACACAATAAACAATCCACCACTCCCAGACGCGTTGCCACCCTTCCGCCCAGCTCAGCTCCTCGTCTGGGAGTTTCCACAGTCCTCTTATAGTCCTTGACCCGGAAGTGTTTCACCCTCTCTGTCCACGTGACTAGGAACACTTCCGGGTCAGATAAAAATCCTTTTACTTCACCCCGGAAGCACGTCATTCCTCTTGTCCATGTGACTCAGATGTACTTCCGGGGCATGGGGAAAATATTCTTTTCTCCTCCCTGCAGCTCCATCTAGTGGCCCCTGTGGTATCCAGCAGGGCCGTGGATGAAAACTCCATTGTCCATAATTCCCTGCTGGTATTCGGGGCACCTCCATGCCGCAGGGAGGGCTATATCTGGCGGCCTGGGGGTATTGGCCGGGATGACTGGCCGGTCATAGACCACACCATCTTAAATAGTGATAGCATTATTGTAATGATTATGGATCTGGTTATGATGTCTCCTTGGCATTAAATTATGCACAAAATCACATTTCGAAACAGCAAATGAAATGACACATATTACATACAATGGATGGCTTTTAATTTAATGTGTTAAAGACAGTAAACATAATTTCTGTAAAATCAATTTTTATTGAGTAAAGCAAACATATGATAAGTTTCAGGTTTGTCTGTTTGCTTCATCTAGGTATCCCTTTGTTCATACCGTAATGTACTTCAGTCATGAAAGTAGACATAACTATTAATATTAAAATTATTTAGGGTTTTAGATAGGAGGTAGCCTGCTGAATCTAGATGCTGTCAAAACACAAATGTGGATCAGTTGTTGAATCACCCTGCAGTTCATAAACATTTTACTAAATTTCTCCTGGCTTCAAATATTTTTCTGTTGGAGATTCTTGTTTTTTTCTTAATTTTTTGAAAGTCACTCTTTTTAATTGTGATTTCTTTTGTATGTTTTTGATGGGTTCTAGATCAAGCAACTTAGTAATTCTTTATATTTATGTAGTAGATTTCTCACTACTCAAAGTGCTTTACTTAGTGAATGGGGGGCCACTTCAACCACCACTAATTTGCAGCATCTACCTGGATGATACGATGGCAGCCATTTTGCGCCAGTACACTCACCACACATTAGCTGATAGGTTGTGAAGGGATGAGATGTAGATAGCCAATTAGAGGCAGGGGATGATTTGGGGGACAGAATGACTAGGCCCTAGTGGGCAATTTATTAAGGACATTGGGCTACACCCTACCCTTTACGAAGGATGCCCAGTCTTTTATGACCACAGAGAGTTAAGACCTTCATTTTACGTCTCATCAGATAAACAGCACCATTTTTACAGCATCGTGTCCTTGTGGTGCTGAGGTATCACCCGTTGCATGCCTGCACTTGGGTCCTAATCTGAATCCTAACTTGGTTTGTCGTGTGGTGGGTGCGGCAATGCACTGTATCAGTGCGTGCTCCTAACCTCTCTGTGTCCTCGTCAATGTACTGGGGCATTGGGATCCACAATCAGCGCTCCCATCGGACTCACCAAAACCTCGTCAAGCTTTTCTTGGTTGGTCTGCCATCCAAGTACTGGCTGGGCTGAACCATGCTTAGCTTCAGGTGGATTACTTCTGAAGTGCATGTGGTATGGCTACTGGACTTTGAATTTTCCTTTGTAGATTGTGTTTGTCAAACAACATTTGTCTTTCTGGTTATGACCTCAGCCAATTTTTTTTTTATTCCCAATTTCATCTTCTAATCCATTGCTTGTTGCCCTTATGGCCCGACAAAATTTCACTTGTGTATGTTTATTCTTATTGTGTGGAATGTTTATTTATAAACTCACTTCATCTCAATAAGGCCTGTCTCCACCTGTAGCACCAGTGTCTTTACTAGAATGTCTACTGCCTTTACTAAGGTGTGCTTAGACTCATCCAATAATCTATTTGTGTCATTGTCAAATTGGTCATCTCTGTCAAATTCTAATTCCATCACTCTGAACACAATGTAAAATTATTATTGATTAAAATTCACAGTCTGTTACTCATATACAGTATATATGTGCATTGATACTGTATTGTGAAACATACTTTAATGAAATTGATAATGAAACATTTAGTGGACAGAGGCAATACACTTTTCAGGCACAGTACTTCCCAAGAACTGGATCTGTGTAGTTATTTCATCATCTTATCTTTCATAGACGACATTCACTTTCTCTGTGTAGACCGAGTAAGGCTCAAAGTCTTGTAATTCCTGAAAAGCAAATCAACAAAGTGATATAAGACTCAGTGGTACTCCAAAAACTAAAAAATTATTTTCAGTATTTTTATGATCTAATAAAAAGGGATAGGCTAAATGTAATTAAAAACATGCAAGTACTCCCTATGAGGCCAGAAACTAATTAATTAAAATTACCTATGAGGTCAGTCATGTAATGCTCCAACATCAGTCATGTAACACCATTAGGCTATGGTTAACATTAGGGACCCGTTACACTGTGGTTAAGATTAGGGTTGTAGGAGGGTTATCTGAGTCAAAGGGTGTTTTGTGACTGACGTTGTAGGCATTACCTGATCTATGTCATACATATTACAAGTTTCAGTTAGACTATTCTCTCCAGGGCTGGCAATGAGGCAAACACCACAGGCAGTGCTTTGGTCAGAGAGGCATAAAGAAACAATAATACTGTAATGATCAGGCTGGAGATGCAGAGGACCATGTGGATGGACAGCTACTGGGCACTGTGCTTTCAGAAGGCTTAGTGCATTATACAAATGAAACATCTGAGGGAGACAAGGAAGTCCCAGGAAAAAGGGTGGAAGAAGCGTGAGTGGTTTGAGTGGAGAAGGTGATGGAGAGTAGGAGTCACATGGGGTGGCTGAGGCACTGGTGTGGATGAAAAGAAGCAGCGCGTTGTACAAAGACAGCATGGAGTGAACAAGTGAATAGAGGGGAGTGACAGTGAAAGAGCGTCATACTTCTGGGCTGTAACGCTGAAGTGGAACACAGTATAGAGGAGTTAGATGAGTCTGAGTGTGATTAAAACTAAGATGCTCACAGAGCTGCATTTATGTTGGCTACTCCAAGTAGTTTCATCCTTCTTGGACAGGTCACAATCACCTGAGGAGCATGTCTCTCTCAGGTCAGGACCCATGAGCATTACATTATTATTTCCATGGTGCACCAGTTAGAAAACACTTGTGTAGAGTATAATTATCAAGTTGTTGATAGTGATGAACAATTAAGGGTGCTATCTGCAGAGTTTTAAAACAAATTTTAATATATGCCCATTTAAGAGTTGCTTATTCTTTCAATTAAATCAGTCTTCAGCGGTGTATTCAAAGTCAACAGATGTTTCAATCATTTAATTTTATTTTGACATGTCTGCTATGCTATGCCAATTTGAGAATGAATACATTGGCCTCATTTTCTTTTTGCCTTTTTTCAACTTGCATTTTATGAAGGCATTCAAATTCAGGTTGTACTTACTCAAGTATTTAGTTAAAAGTTCAGGTTTATGGTCATTGTTTAAGTGTAATTCCTTTGTATTGATTCTACATTAAATTTGTGATTCAGTGTGTATTTACTTCATAATTTATGTATTAATTTTATACTTACACGTTTCAACGTGATTAATTGTGAATAATCGTGATCAATTACATACATTTATGTAATTAATTAGTTAATTAATTTGTTTGTGGCGTGAGTGCAGAAAGGGATTCTTTCTCATCACCCTGCCATACAGATGTTCTTTGTGCAAATTGAAGAATGATATACAGATACACCATCTGCAGCAAAATGTTCTTGCGGGTCTTTGGAGGTGATCTGTGGATTGTCTGTAACCATTCTCACAATCCTGCGCATATGCCGCTCCTGTATTTTTCTTGGCCTGCCAGACCTGGGATTAACAGCAACTGTGCTTTTTGTAGCCTTCCCCTAAACCATGACACTGAACAATCTTTGTTTTCAGATCTTTTGAGAGTTGCTTTGAGGATCCCATGCTGTCACTCTTCAAAGGAGAGTCAAAGGGAAGCACAACTTGCAATTGACCACCTTAAGTACCTTTTCTCATGATTGGACACACCTGTCTATGAAGTTCAAGGCTTAACAAGCTAATCCAACCAATTTGGTGTTGCGAGTAATCAGTCTTGAGCAGTTACATGCATTCAAATCAGCAAAAATACAAGAGTACCCAAATTTTTGCAGAGCCAATTTTTCACATTTGATTTAATTTCATACGACTAAATACTGCTTCACTAAAAATCTTTGTTTGGAAAACACTCCAGATGTTCCTAGGAAATGAAAGACATACCACTGTTATCTTTTTTGTTGAAAGTAAAGTAAATTATGCAGGCTGAAAGGGGTTCCCAAACTTTTTCATAAGTCTTTTTGTTAGTTTAATTATAGCATGAAAAGTGAATCACATATTGATAACAAGAATATTCAGCTTGTTTTATTGTAAGTGGTGTGGCAGGCGGCTGGGGGCTGTGCCCAGCCGGGATGCCTAGAAGGATTGGGAGAGGGACTATGCCTCTGCCTCCCCTGGACTACGAGAGGGCAGCCCGTGGTCACCGCCACGGGGAGCCCAGACGACTGTGAAGCCCTGGACATCAGCACTTCCGCCACACGAAGGACTGCCAGGGACGCCCGGAGTGCTTCCGGGTGCTCATGCGGCACACCAGGGAGTGCCACAAAAAGCTCATCGGGGGCACCTGGAGCACGTCCGGGTGGGATTAAAAGGGGCCACCTCCCTCAAGTCAGGAGCCAGAGTCGGGAGGAAGAGGGCGAAGCTCGGAGGAGAGGAGTGGAGGCGGTGAAGCAAGGGAAGGATCATTGGAAGGCCTTTGAGGAAGATTAGTGCAGGGGCATTGTGTGCTGTGCGGGACTGTGTTGGGAACTGTAAATATTTTAAGTAAAATGTGTGTGTGTTGGAATCATTGGTGTCTGCCTGTCTGTGTCCGGGCTGAAGTTCCACAGTGGTTAATCTGCACAAATCCTTCAATCGTTCACTCCTACAAATCACAAGCCTCATCCTGGCTCTTTTACCACCATTGTTTCCAGCCTTTGACTGTTTTACGTCTGTTTACTATAGGTGGGTTTTTCGACACAAACAACAAACCAAATTAGTGACTTCAATTTGCTGACATATCCATTACAGGCCACCTTTTGGACAATATTGTAATGGTCTGGGAAAGAAATTGCCACTGAGGCAGTGTGTTATAAAATTTAAAAAAATATAGGGCAGCATGGAGTGCTGTGGAGAGGGGCAGACAGAGGAGACACAATTACATAAAGCAGCCTCTGGGATGCTGAGGGAGGAGGGACTTTGGAAGGAGGTTCTGGGATAGAGTGTGTTTTACTAGGTTTGGTGGGTGATTTTTTTGTTCAAGGATTGTTTTTTGTCCTGACTATGTTTGATTTTGGTTAGTTAATTCATAAGAATTACAATTAGTTGGACAATTACCACCACTTGCTTGTGAGGTTTATTTGCCCACCTGGGAAGGGACACTACAATATACTTCACTCTTATAGATGGTGGCTTACACATTATTTTACACAAAGATTAACATTTTAAATATCATGTAGTGTTTTTGAAGGAATGTTGTCCATAATGAATTTCTGTTTATTTTATTGATGTCTTCTACTTTTGTTCCTGTTTTGAAAAGTTGTACAAAAATGTAATTTTTTGACTAAATATCTGATACAACAATCTCTTTTCTTACATGATTTATTTATTTTTACATAAAATGTTTAATACATTTCATGTGTACAGTACCATCTAGTGGCCACATGGTACATTTTTCACAATCAACATGAAAAAGCATAAAACAACCAGGTGTGGTTCACCCTAGGACTGCAATGTGCTATATTTTTTTCAATACATTTCTACAATCAGACTAAATTGACTAAATCTGCTAAAATTTCTTGGATTTCACCTTTGTCGGGTCTCTATTGAATTGACAAAAGAATGTTTTCAATTTGTTGTTGTACAGGCAGACAGGTAAACTGAAATTCACTTTACTGTTCATTAAATAGTGTGCTAAATGTCATTTAGATGTCCATATGTTTGTATTTTAATTTTTAATTTTTTTGTTTTAAAATAATGGAATGACCTGTTAATAAAATAACTTTAGGACATGTCCTCCTACAGAAAGATTAGTGTTGGAATGTGGAGGAAGCATTATTACTGTATATTGTTCACTTGCCTGAGTCATCCCAGTATCTGACAGCTCCCCAGTTCTTGAGAAGAAACTACTACCGTGGCCTTCATGGACACCATAAGCTACACTACACCATGAACGTATTTTACAGAGTGGAAGTGATGCTACTTGAGATAAAAGCTCACAATTCTACTTTTACTTGTTTACATTCAACTGGCTCAGGAGAAGTCCCTGATGACCTCAAATATCCAAACTCAGGTGGATTCAGACCTCTTCTTTTGAGGAGTACAGGTTTGATAACTGTTCATAAGCAACACACACTCATTCTCCAAAAGTAAAACTCTGATATCTCAGGGTTTTATAAACCCTTAAAATGCAGTGTTCCTAGGGTCTCTAAAAATCATGGCTTTCCCCCTCATCTTCCAATAGCTGGCTTAAAAAAAATTGCTGGCCCAAAAGTCAACATTTTTTTGGTTAGTTTTGCCAGAATTCTCACGTTTTTTAAATAGTTGTTAGTAAGGAGAAAATGGATAATTAACTTAAAAATACAGTCTTTTTATATTAAAAGATCTAAATTAAATAAAATAAAAATTCTATTACTTCCTAATTAAAATCAAATAACTAATCTTCCACAATAAAGGTACTTTTTCTCTGAGTGCTATAGTTTTAGACACCTTTTTCCAACTTTTTTCAGAAAAGAAGACTCCAAAAGAAAAGGCAACATTAAACAACAAAACACATTCTTTGTTATTCAAATGATTTTTTCTCAAGGTAGGATGGATTTATAATGTGGCAACAGGAGAGTTCGCCCATGGTCATTTTAAAGGTGGACGCTACACAAATCTCATCACTTAAAGGAAAGCTGCTGGAAAGCTGTTAAAATGTAGGGCCCATAATCAAAGCTTTGTCAAGATTTACTTTTGTCGGGTCAAGGAACCAAACATAACATAGGATGGAAGAATTTTCCCTTTTCTTGACTGACTAAGTTTTTAGTTTTACAAAACCCACATTTATTCACCCAGTGGGAGCAACTAAAATTGATAGTGAGACTCACATGACTGGAAAGCCTGTTACATCTGCAGAGCAGAAATGAAAAAGAAAATTTGCAGCTCATTATTTCCATAGTCAATATTAATATCTTAGAAACCTCTAAAATTTCACAAACAATTCTGTTAGGGCAGTTTGTGGCTCATTTTTAGTGGTTAAGTCAGTTTCTATCTTGTATTCACTCTAACACTGAGCATGTTGCTTAACGTGTGCAGTATGTGTTCCAAATGTGAAAAAAAATATATAAGCTTATGTACAATGTGAATGTACTTATACAACAAGGAAAACAAGAAAAAATGAATGTTTTTGATAATGAATGAATACTTTGATAATGAACAAAGGAAAACAGTGCATCAGTGTATTGTTTTTATTTTTGTACAAGTGTAGCCAAAGCTTTACAATAATACCATTCCATTCTGAGTAAGACATAATTCCTTCATCAAATAAATATAAAATTGTATAGTTTTCCAGTTTCCCTTCCAAATAGAGGCACATGGGATCATATGGCAACTACATACTGGCCAGGTTAAATTGAGTGTATTTGTAATATACTTTTATTACTATTCCATTTCTTGTTTTTTAACTCTTATGCCTTATACTGAGGCGACAGCACCTTCAATTTCGTTGTTCTTTTGTAAAAGTGACAATGACAATAAAGATCTATCAATCTATCTATCTATCTATCTAAAGTAGGATTAAGTAAGTTTTGGAAATGGGTGATTGGAAAAATAAATGTGAGCAAGACAAATTGCACTTACTATACAGCAGACAATGCAGGACATGTCCGTGTAAAAAGTCAGCAGGACGTCTATCAAGTGTCATTCCATCATTCAATTTTTAGCATCTTTCACAGCCGGCGCCATAAAGGGACTCTTTCTACACAAAACATTTTACACTTCTACATAAGGCATTCAGTGCTGTGGTTGGGGTTGAGTCTATCCTGACAAAACTGAGCAAAAGGCAGAAACCAGCCTCTCACAGGAAAACCCAAACAAACACAGGGCCAGTTAAGCTAACATTAACTTTTTTTTGAGGAAGAGGGAGGAAAACCAGAGTATCTGGAAGAATACCCATGTAAACACAGGAAGAATGTCCAAGATTTCTGTAGTTAAGAACCAAACACAAAATGCAATTAGCTAGAAACACTGACCACTGTGCCACTCTGCTACTTTGCTAATGTCTAAGACCACGCAAAAACAGGAAGATTTAGCAAATAATTAGCAGAAAAACATTTCTCTATCTCACTCATATTTCAGTAGTTAAAATACTCTGCTATTCACAGGCTTATATAAATGTCTCCCTCTCACTATGGAGTGGTGCAAATTTAGCCAAAAAGTTTGAAAAGTTGAGAAAAGGTTTTCCAGGGGCTTGTCAAGTTCAGGAAAATGCCCAACTACTTCTGTGGCCTTCTTTTATCTATTAAAGTAATTTTTTCTTATCTTTTTGCTGATAGATTTACTCCCATTTAGATTTCCACTTCCGAGCCACGCTGTTTATATTGTAAAACCAACCCACTTAAAATCAAAAGCTCGTATTGCAGTTGACTCAGAATTGGATTATTTTGATTTTACATCTCTGGGATCTGCATGGCATTCAGTAAACATGTTTTATTTTCAATAAACCAGGTCATTGCTAAGATGGTACTATTTAAATGAAAAACCAAAAGTAATAAGCAGCAATGTTTCTTTGAAAGCCCAATATTTTAAATAGCATACTATGTACCTGATTTTGTCTGGACTGCTTCATTTCCAATAATTTTGATTTGCAGTAGAGTCTGTGGAGAAATTAATTGAATTAATTCAGTTCAGTTCATAATCATTTTAATATTTTTGTCTGATAACACCTCATTGCTGAAATCTTTTTTGTAAAAGACAAAAAGCAATAGTCAAGATCTTCTGTGAAATGGTGACTATCCAGTAAACATAGTGGAAGATTTGAGTTAAATGGCTGAAGACACTTTAGTGAAATGTTTTTCATTTGCACAGTGACATTTGTAAAATATAGCTAATTGGTTATTTGTCTTAGAAGTGAAAGATAACACAATTATTAGAAACTCCTTAAACATAGCTGGTAACATGTTGGGAATATAAACTGTAACTGTGACAAGGCAGTGGGCATTTTTCACAATACATGCTGGGCGTGACTGAGAAGACCAGTTTAGGTACAAAAAAACAACTTTTATGTGTCATAATGTAGACAATCACATTGTAGAAAATTATAACAAGACATTAAGATTTTATTCTCCTACTCCCCTATTGCATGTGACTCTTCACCTTTCCTTCTCTTCTGACTCCTCTGTTAAAGCAGTACCCAGGAACTCTTCTAGTACATCATAGATATACTCCAGAATAACTTCTGGGTCAGAGAAATGACAACAGATAAGCTGCCCACACAGGATCTCCCTCTAGCCACTCCGTAGGTGTTCAACAGGACTGCTAACTGCAACTACAGCTCCCATGCGGCCCTCCAGGATTCCGGCCAGGAGTACTTTCAGTGGCATGATGCCACCTGCTGACACACAGCTTAGTGGAGGCAGCAGGCAGCCCTCAATTGACTATCCCTTATTCTGTCTCCCTGTCTGGGGAACGTATTGCTAACCATCCTGGACAGGAGCCCCCTTCACAAAACACATACTTGTAGAGATTCAGGTCAGTACAAATTCTCCCTTAACCAATACATGGAATTAATCTCGGTTCTCACATCAACTTCACTTTGGGTTTTAGATGGTTTTCTACCATAATTTACTCATTTTAAAACATCCTATGCTATTTAGACCTGGACCTTACTATTTGAGGCACTGAATCTTTTCTACCTCATCTTCTGTTCCAGACTTATAAGTTTGAAATCATTTTCTCTCAGTGTGGCACAATTATTATCAGCTTCCGCTAATAAACAGACTGGCCTCACATTTTCTGTACAGTTCTCTTATATTAAGCTAAATTTGTGTTTCCATTAATGATGCCAGATTATGTAAGTCCTCAGCCAAAAAAGGAACCCTACAATGTGATATTTCATTACCACATACAGCAAATATTTTTCATGTTCCATAAGGTTCTTATCGTGAATGCTGTGTGGTGTTTTCCGGACATAAAATGTTCCTCAAACACTCCTACTTTTGACCTTTCTTTCATACATTTTAGGACCATCTAGAATGTTTTTGACACAACTGAGACATCAATCAAATATCTTTTTTGTGAGCTATGTCTTCCACCTTGCTACTGTTTCATGAATTCTTTTTTTTGTTTTGGACAGCAGAGGTCATGAAAAATGGCTAAATCAGACAAAACCCCTAGATTGCATGATCTCATTCTTAGACTCTGTATGACTTTTGCATTCTTGTACACTTTATAATGTTTTTATCAGGCAGGCCATTACTTAAACATTTTTTATCTGAGCTTTATGAATAAATTTTTAGCCTCTTCCAGACTGATAATTTGGATCAATGTCAAGTTTGCAAAGGTATTCAAACAGCTGGTGCTACAAATGTTTTTCATTACATTGATTTAACATTTTCAAGTCATTTAACCTGAATAATTTCAACTTGTTACTTTACATGTTAGCTGGATTTGCAGAAAATAGAAACTCATCAGACTTTGACACCTTTGTCTACTCATTGTGTTGCCACAGATTGCATTTCATCACCTCCAGGCATGTGTTCTTCTGCCTATCGTAATAAACTGTGCTTTAGTTTAAGACTCCAGTGTAAATGTTTCCACCAGGTTCCTTGCTGCACATGACAAGTATAACAGGATACATGAGTAGGCAGTGGGTTAATAAAGAAGGGGGATGTAGCTAACAGGTTGGGTATGAAGGGCTCCTCCAAGTGCCGGTGTGGGTAAAACAGCTTCCAAGGTGGTATGCATCATTGGATAAACCCGTGCCACCAAAATAATTATTTCAAGCCACTAAAGTGGGAATGAAGAAGTATAATTGAGGACTGATTATGATGAAATAAGAACTATCCAAATTCTGGCTGTTCTATCTGAAATAAGTGTACCGGGTCCGATAAGGGTGCCTCATCCTTTAATTGTGAACTATGGATTAGCAGAAGAGGAGGAACATCTGCAGGCAAGCCTAGGACTTTCAGACAGTATTCATGAGGAAAGTTCAGAGATTGAATCTAGACAATGTCCTAGAGTGTGACATTCAAAAGGTTTAGCGAATGTGAGGTAGTACAGCCAATATCAGAGAGGAGAGAGAGAGAGAGAGAGAGAGAGAGAGAGAGAGAGAAAGAATGAGGAAAGTCACTGAGAGACAGAGAACTGTTGATGTTATAGGCACTGTGTTTTAAATTAACTCAATAAAAGAAATTATACAGTCAGCAAAAAGTGTGTGACTTACCCACTTTTGATGGATTTGTAATGCAGTTTCTGTGTGTTTAACATTATGCAAGAATGATTGGAATCTGATTTAATTGTTATTGACAGTTTGTATATAGGGGGGCAGTCCGATTATATCATATGCTAGCCATACTACCCGCCTATGATGAGTTAAAATCTAAGTAATCAACAGAGACCTCAGCGTTAATGTTTGTTGTGCACCATGTAATGCATAGATTTCTGTTATATACCATTTGGTACAGGATTTGCAAAAGAAGAGTAAATGTTTGTGATGTGCCATCTATTGGAATGACAAAGACATTTCAACAGACAGAGTAGATAGGACAGGTTGGAAGCATGCATTGATAACGTATTGCTGCACCCACCATACACCGAACCACCTGGATTGGAACCAAGTGCAGCGGGTGACACCTCAGTAAACAAACAGACACCCTTTTATTAAGGTGAATGCTTTTATGTCAGTTTACATGTAAATATGTAGTTAAATATTTTCATAGCCATAGAAGTTGTTTTGAGGAATGTCATTAAATGATGTTTTGGCACAAAAAGTGCAATTTATGTCCACAAAAATTATTCTGAGACATGTGTAGTGGCCTGCAGGTGGTGCTCAGCTCCTCAGCACCTGACACAGACAGATGCAGACACAAGTTCTTCAACACACACTGGCTGTTTTTCCATGAGAAATGCTTTTCAATCGTTTCCTACAGCACAGTACCAAAACACAGTACACGGCACAATAAAGTGCACCCAGGAGCACTTCCAGTGGTCAGTCAGCATGTTTCAGAAGCACTTCTGGATGAGGTGGAAGCCCAATGAAGTAGGGCTCTGCAACTCCTGCAGCACCCCCTGGTGACACTCACAGAATCCAACAGGGATGTACCGAACTCCAACGCCCATGAAGCCCTGTGGGAGTCTGTGGTGCTGCAGCAAAGCAAGGAGGCTGCCATCTAGTGCTCCGGGGGAGGTAATGACCTGCGCATGTTCTCTCCCCCAGTCCTTCAAGTAGACTGGCATCCCGGCCAGGTAATGGCCCTGGCCTCCACAGTTTTTAAATTGTATTTTTTAATTCATTAAAAATCCATTAATGTTCATCATCTTTACTTTTTCTTATTTACATTAATGACATAGATTTCAGTACAGTTATTAAGATTGTGAAATTTGCAAACGACGCTAATACTGGAGCAATGGCAGACACTGAGAAGGCAGCAAAATGATACAAAAAGACTTGGACGAGCTTCAGAACTGAGCGATTACCTGGAAAATGCAGTTTGAAGTAGAAAAGTGCAAAGTGCTACACATGGTCAAAAGAAACATCAGTTATAAATACAAGATGGGAGACACTGTCATGTAAGAAGCAACCTCTGAAAAGGAATTAGAGGTTTATGTTGATGCATTTTTATTATCTATGCAATGTGCAGAAGTGATTAAAAAGGCAAATAAAATGTTATAGCATAAAAAATGTTGAATGTAATTCAAAAGACATTCACAGTAAGACCGCATCTGGAGTACTGTGTGCAATTCCGATCACCATGCTACATGAAAGCCATAGAAGCATGTGAAGTTGTGCAGAGAAGAGCAATTAAGTGCATCCCAGTACTTAAGGGCATGTTGTACTCTGATAGACTCAGAGAATTAAACCTGTTTAGTATCAAGCAGAGTAGACTTTGTCAGAACCTCATTCAGGTATTTAAAATCCTCAAAGGCATAAAGTACATACAGCACAATTCTTTCATCTTAACAGTAAAGCACGTACTGGAGGACACCTGTAGAATTTAAGGAGAAGTGCATATTCGACTGGAGCTAGGTAATACTTCTTTACGCAGAGAGTTGTGGGAATCTGGAACAAACTACAGAGACACATAGTAGAAACCTTAACAACTTTTAAGAAGAATTTGGATGAGTTATTGGGACAGGCTTGATGGTCTGAATGGTTTCCTCTCCCGTTTGTCAAATTTCTTATGTTCTTATGTAAAAAAATAAGCAAAAAAAGTATTTATTTTCCTTTTTTTCTTTGTAAGATGGGAGTGGTGGGCTGTAACAGTGGACCAGGTGTGATTAGCTTGTAGACAGTCATTGAAAAAAGTGCGCTACTATAAAAAAGAAATGCCATGAATAACTTTTAGCCATGTATTTATCTTTATGATTGTATATGTTTAAATATTTTATCATCATTATATACCCAAAGCCTTGAAGAACAAGTTTAGTTTATCTAATGAATTTGTCACCATTTGTTTGTGCATATTTTCACCATATCCTTGCATATGTTCAAAGTTACTTATTTTAATGTTTCTCTGAACAAATAAAAAGCAGCATATGATTTTGATCTTCATTCTGCTCCCATATTATTGTAGCTAAGTGTGTGCCAAAAAGAAAAATACAAAACACTCAGTAATCACTGGAATATGCATTTGATTATATCTAAAATCAGATTAGAAAAAGAATTGTAGCCTATCTTTCTGGCAGTCAGTAACTGTACTTAAATACTAAAAATAAAATTAATGTGTATCTTAATTAATAAATATATTTCAAATTAAAATAATGTACATAATATTTCCTTTTTAGTAGTAATTTTGGAAGCAGTGGAACATGCAATATTGCCTGACAAGAGACATTATGGCCCTGAAGTACAAACCACTGGCGTAACATTCCATGAAGTGAGAGGGCCTCCACACTGAAAGGGTCTTCTAATCAGACATGCACAGGCAGCCACAAATATATTATTCAAATTTTTTAAAACTAATACATTAATTAGAAATTAATATTTGTGCATTTTTAGGATAAAGAAACAGAAAAAGTGGTGTAACATGTTTTGTAATGTCACAGGCAACAGAGGGGTGGGTGCGATAACACCTGAAATCTGCTAGAAGACAATGAACATTTCATTCCTATATCTAAGTGGTGCTTTGAAACTCACTAGCAAGCAACCAAAGATAACGTCTCTGATTAAATTATCAGTGGAAGAGAGTGCTGGTAAAATGCTACTAGTGTCTTCCATGGAGCAGATCGCAATAGATAGTGACCTTAGCCAAATAGGCTTCTCCTCCATGCCCTGCTCTTCCCATTGCAGGTGACCACTTGTCTAATAATAAGGTTGTGCCCGAGTGACCTGCAGGTTGCACACCCATAAATACTGTACAGTATTTAAACAGAAATCAGTAAGTAGCTACATTGGCATCTCAAAATGTTTCATTATTTCTATTTTAATGAACACTGAGGTGGAAAAATCTGGCACTTACCAAATAGCAGCTAAACTCAATTTCTGGTGCATTTATTTAACAGTTACAATCCATCCCTCCATACCTTGTTAATACCTCTAGTTGTACTTTCCTGCTGTTATGGGCCACTGGGAATACATCATAAAATAACAAATGTGCACTTGATGGACCTACCCCTGCACTATCCCCTCACACCTATCGCATAGCATGGCCAGGATCAATGACAGTCCTTCATTGTCAGGCTTTCTTTCTGCGATCTCTTTTTAAAGATAGTATCCATCTGCATTTATAAATATTACCAGGGTTGTAAAATGTAGGATAAGCCTTTCCAAAATTTGTGAACTACAGCACTCCACATACATATGAGGCAACTTACTGTCAATCAGGCATCCTGCCCAACTCATCATCAGTGCAATCTGATTGTCTGTACATTGTGTTAGCACTACAGCAGCTCTTTTCTGAATTACAGCAAATTGGCCATGCACAGCATACAGGTTTAATTTAGTGGTTGGAAAAACATTTATTTGAATAATTTCTGACTTCAGTGGAGAAGCAGAGAAATTTGAAATATTTTTTTGACCAATATAGGCGTGGCCAAAACTTTTGAGAATGACACAAGTATTGGTATTCACAAAGTTTGCTGCTTCAGTGTTTTTAGATCTTTTTGTCAGATGTTTCTATGGTATACTGAAGTAGAATTACAAGCATTTAATAAGTTTCAAAGGCTTTTATTGACAATTACATTAAGTTTATGCAAAGTGTCAATATATACCTCTGGTGCGGATTATGGATTAGTTATGGATTAGTTTACTGTTTCAAATTTATCTTGAGTCAGGCTATTTCAACTTGCATATCTTGCCTAAAGTATTTTCCTCTTTTACATGTCAGGCAACTGCTCCTGTTGTCAAACAGATCCTCAGTCGTCAGTCCAAGCTATTGAAATGGCAGTAGAGTGACGTATGTGTGTCTGCATCTTATTTCTGACTGTGCTACCTGTGCGGTGGTCTGAGCAAATTGCAGTCGCATATAACATATTCCACTGTTACAAATGTGACGATGCGGGTTCTGGCTCCACACTCCCATCACTGTTTAGGAAGCTCTTGAACCCAACACCGTCGGTAATGTTACCGATGAGCTAGTCAGCAAAGGCAATAACATCTAAGCAAGAGGATGGTAAAGTGCAAAAGTGCATTGTGCTTTTATTTAAAACAGTCAACAGTTCAGGTGTTCAAATAATTAGTGCAGTTATTTAAAGTTCTTCAATAAATAATCCAATAAAATGAAAACGTGGAGGTTAAAATCAATAAGAAAAACAATCCTTTAAAACTAGAGGTTAAAATGTTCCTACGGGAAGCAGTCTTTAAAACAACAACAAGTCCGGTGCCTTCAATTAAAACTAGCGTCCCTCTTGCTTCACCCATCAGGGCCCGGCAACAAGGGAGACGCTCACTGTGCAGCTGACCTTCTGCCTACTCCTGCTCCTGCTGTCAGTTGCCTTACCGATCCTTGGCTCCGGTCGGCTCCTCCGGACAGCGACTTGGGAATCCCTTAACGGCCAAGGCTCTCACGTTAGGGACACCGCGTCCCAAGTCCCGACTCCCGCTAACTTCCGCGGAAAGTCCTACACCTTCCCGGTCACTCCCGCCCTTCAAAACAAACTTCTGCGGGGACGACCACAACCACTTCTCCCGGGTGTTGGCCAAACACCCAGGCGGCCTTCAGCTGCCTGCGAGCGTTCGCTCGCTCGCCTGCTTCCTCCTTCCCTCTAACCTCCGTTCTCTTCCCTTTCTTTCCTATTTTCTCTCATCCGACTCGCGCTTCTTTTAAATGAAGAGGGGCCATCACAGCTGTAGCATTAGCCACGGGAGCAATCACGGATGTGGGCAGTTCCTCACCTGTGCACTCGGTGAGAAACGCCCACAACCCCGAGCGTCCCGCGGCTCGCCACAACAACGCCCCCCTCACGAAGCCGTTTCGGGTGCGGTGATTATTTAAAAATGAATGGCCTTTGCTCAGTGAGCTGTGGACCCGCTATACCACAACAAAATAGTTAATAAACAAAAATGTCATATCTGTCTCCTTGATTAAGTAAATAAAACAAAACGGTTAACCCAAACCCAGAACACGCCCGAATGTTACACCATGCATACATTTTCTAGCTTGTTTCAAAAGTATTTTTTTTTGCCACAATTACAATAACTAGACATGCAAAACAACAAAAAACATTTTGTCAATTAAATGTCATTAACAGTACTTGCACACTTTTCCAAAATTACATTTTTTAAAATAAGTTAATGCAAACAAGATTTAGTTTATATTGTTACCTTATATTAAAACAATTCCTGATGTTTGATTTGGGATATGATGTAAACAATTAGCAGTACAGTTGTGCCTCTAAAAAAATGCAATTTTTTCTATAGGTGATCTGATGTGCTTAAATATCTGCCCAGTAAAGTGAATGTTTATTAATCACCATATTGTAGGTCAGTGTGCCAGTCTGAAAGGTTAATCTTGCCAACTAAAAGTGTCCTCCCTTCATCATCTTCTTGTACGGGATGGAAAGTCACTTCAAATTAATTAAGGTTGTACATTTTACCTACCCAAATTCACAAAGTCGAAGGTGCGCCAACAGCATAGAGTGACAGGTGTAACTTCTTCACATATTGAAGAGGTCTGAATGGACTTTCATTTTTAAAATTTCTAACAAAGATCAAATTTGTTTCATATTTAAATATATGTTGCATTATCCTGTATTTCAATAATCCCTTACTAAATGACAAATAATGTTATAGTAATAGTTAAAATAAAGTCCAGTAACATTTGAGACAAATATTAAAATGCTCACAAAAACAGCTAGATTTTCTTCTCACAAGTAATATAATACAATATTTGTTTGAATGGTAATCTTGAAAAGATGTATTACTCACCTCATCAAAACCAAAAAAATAAAGGCCACGAGAACACCAGCAGCTACAGAAAGATATGTGGTAAGACTGAAGTTATTATTCTTAGAGGTACCATTGTGTCCTGCAAAAAAAATAAAATAAATAAATAAATCTACATCCACATGTAACTTACATTAACAACAACTGCGTAACTGTACAGATTCTGCTTACAGGTCAAAGCCATGGCTCCTGGCTTCTAGGCTAAAAATGGTATGAAATTCTTGTTTTCATATTTTTCTTTAGTAAAATAATTTAAAAAGAAAAACAATTATCATTTTGCACGTTTCTGTTAAGTTTAAAACAAATGTTCATTTTATATAAAGTGAATTCAGATTACTGGTCTAACAGGTTGACAGGTCTAATTCTGAAAATAATTTCTTCATAATTACAGTCATGGAAAATACTAACAAGTGAAAAGGATGTTAATAAATAACATTGCTGTTTAGGCCCGTTTCTGAACTAATTTGTTTAGCAATTAGCAATCAATAATTAACTAGAAAAAATAATCCAGATTTAAATCAGGGGTTCTGTAAAATCTGGTAACAAACTAGAAAAATAAACACTTGTAACACAAAGGCTCTAGGGTATTAAAAGAAGTGACATGAAACAATTGTCCAGAAATTCTTTGAAAAACTTTAGTATATGGCTGTGCATGTCTGAATTTACACATTAAATCTGACATTTATTTAACTTGTCCGTTCACTTATTCATTGCCCACAGTTTTTATTTAGACTTAGCACTGCAGTGACATGGTAGGGACAATCCCAGAAGGATTAACTGTAAGTGGATCCAGCCCTACACTGTATTACAAGACACCTTCATGAGCACACTCACAGGCATTCAAATGAAGGGGCAATTTACAGCCATCGATCCGACCAACCTGTGTGTGTTTGGAATGTGGCAAAAAACAAAAGATTTGGACAGCCCCACTCCACACATAGGGGAGCAGTGAAACTAGGACTCCATAACTGGGAGGTAACAGTGCCATCCATTAACAGTGCAGCATCCATTAAGTTTATATTGATTTTGTGTATAAATACGAGGTGTGGCAGAAAAGTAATGAGACTGGCAACACTGCAAGCGATCTGGCAACGCTGCTCTGTTGTCCTTGATAGAGCACGTGTATCAGTACCCTCCCATAGCTCAGTGCGAGTTTCAACTCCTCCTTAACTACGTGATTTTTGTGACTGCTATTAGCGAAGTTGTGTTTTTGGTTGTGCGTCACGCAAAATGGAACAGCGGAATTTGGAGCAACATTGTGCCATTAAATTTTGTGTTAAGCTTGGAGAATCGGCAAGTGTGACGTTTGAAAAGTTAAAACAGGCCTATGGGGAACATTCTTTATCCCGAGCTCAAGTTTTTCAGGGAGGCCTTCAACTTCGAAAACCAATGAAAACATCGAATGTGTTAACACTCTTGTGAGATCAGACCGTCGTTTAACATTAAGAATGTTGAGTGAACAATTAAATTTGAACAGATTTACCGTTCATCAAATTTTGACTGAACATTTGCACATGCGAAAGGTCTGTGCCAAAATGGTGCCGAAAAACCTCACAATTGAGCAGAAGGACAATCGAAAAAACGCATTCCTGTGGTTCCCCAGCCCCCTTATTCACCTGACCTCAGTCCGTGTGACTTTTTCCTTTTTCCTAAACTGAAAAATGTCCTCAAAGGACGTCATTTCGGGACTTTAGAAAACATCCAAAAGAGTGTAATGGACATGGTGAAGACCATACCGGTTGAAGACTTCCAGCGCTGCTACCAACAGTGGGAACAACGTCTCCATCGGTGTGTAGCTGCCCAAGGGAACTACTTTGAAGGGGATAACATTGATGTTTGAAAAAAATAAAAACTTTGGTAAATAAAAAATCAGTCTCATTACTTTTCTGCCACACCTCGTATGATATGACTAAACTAAACCACAAAATAACATGCAATAACTATAAAATAAAATGTTTAATACAAAAACCCCATAAAATATGCATTTTAATTAACTTGTAATCAGCATTATCATTTTATGTTTCTTTATAAAATGTATTAAATGACATTAATATTAGTTCATTTTACACATTAACTGATGCATCTACTTCTCTTGAGTTTATTACTCCATTTATTAACATTGTAGCTCTGATTAAATATATAAACAGAAGGGTACAAAAATATACATTTTCTGAAACTTTAACTCAGCCATTCATTCATTTTTCTTTTTTGTCATAGATTTTGTTCTTTAAACTGAAATGCACATGTGAAATAAACCCCCACAGTGCCTCTCACCTACCCCTCCCTGTTTCAGCCAGGGTTTGCCCACTGGCTTATTTATGTTGTCCCTTTCATGGTCTTTTCTGTTGATTCTGAATATTTTTGAATGTGTTTTATGTTATTGTGTAATTTTATGTGTTATGAGTTTATTTACATATTAATTAGTAGTTATGCATTTGTATATATGTCTTCTGACTACATTTCTTGTGTTTTGTGGCAAGTACTCCAAGGTTCCACAAAGTGTCAATGAATATTGTTGATAGTTTATTGCAAATTATCTTTAAGCACTTTTCTGACTATTTTGGATTTTTGCTTTGTCTTTGGTTACTGTTTACTAGGTTACACATTGAATTTGTTAACCCTGGCTGATCATTTAGGCCAGGGGGAAGGCAAACTCGATCCTGGAGGGCTGCAGTAGTTGCAGGTTTTCTTCCAACTCAGTTTCTTAATGAGAAGGCAATGATTGCTGATGAAGCTCTTATTACTCAAGTGACATTTTGATGCTTCATTTTAGTATTCTCGCTTGTTAAGGTTCTCCATCCTTAATTGCTTATTTCAGTCTCAAACAGCTGCATTCACTTTTTTAATGGCTTCTTATTAGCAATAAGATGCAAATGACAAAGGAATCAGCAGTCCATCTAACTTGTTTCCATTTCCACCTGTGTGGCTTCATTATGCACTATTTGGTTTAACAAAACACTTAAGAGAAGAAACGTAACACTCTGAAAATGATCAGTTTTGGGCTTCCAATCATTTGAAAGATTTCCTTGGAAAGGAACAAAATCTACAATGTCAGAATATTACATTGCAGACTAACATGCCATCAAATTAAATTTGGTCTGAGATTGGCAATCATTGGTTTCTAATTAAGCAATTGGGTTTGGAGCAAAAACCTGCAGCCTCTGTGGCCCCCCAGGACTGAGTTTGCCTACCTATGATTTAGGAAACCCTTTCTATTTGAATTTTATGTTGTTTTTCCCCTTTCATTTAAATTTTTCTTCTTCATTTTGTTAATTTAATAAATTCTTTGAAGTCCATCATCAATATCACTTAAGCATCAATACGCTCTGTTCAGACTGTCATTTTGAGGCACACTCCCATAAACGCCAACATACAACCTTTAACAGGATAAAAAAAGTACAAGTACAGTTCAATTATTACACTTGCCTGTTAAAATAAAAACAATTTTGTATTTTTCTTCATTGTAGTTTGACTCACATGTGTAATTTCCTGTATCATGAAGTTGAAAATTATTTATGTGAATATATATTTGTTCATCTTTAATTTCTGTAGTAATTCCTTCTTTTTTTTGACAAGTACTGTTGAAGGGTTGATTGATCCCAACAGCCAAGCATTCATTATTATATATAAGCTGTTGCATTTCATGTCCGTTTTTCCCTGACCTTTGCTGAGTACAGTTGAGAGAAACATCTTTCCCAAATGTATGGTTTATATAATCAACACCTGATGAAAAAGGGAAAAAGTAAATTAATAAAACATTAGAATATACCTTTTTACCAAAATAATGTGTTAAAATTATGGCAGAAGAGTTGTCATATTTTATATGGTCTTCAATTAATTAGGTTTTTGAAGGGCCTCATAAACATGCATCTATAAAAAGACAAAAATAAAGATTAATCCCATGCTGAACAAAAGAAAAGAAGAATAGAGAGGCAACATTTTAGCCTTACAGGTTTCATCAGGTGTACCTTAGATTCACTTTTTATCATGAATAATTTAAGATCACTGTAAATTAACTAAGGTGAGGCAATGTTTAGATAATTTGTATCTTTTACATAATCAAAGTATTAAAGGTACTTCCCTTAAACAACTACTGTACAGCTTTACATTTTACAGTATATACTCACATATAGCGGCCAATTCAAGTCTTTAGAGGATGTGGGAAGCCAACAATGTTTTAGCAAGATTTGGCACATAGTATAAAGTTGCTCTGATTGGTGAAATTGTATATAGTTTCATTTATATGCAATTTACTGTCAACACTTACTGTAGGAAATTCATTTGAACAAAGGATAGACCTAAAAGGGGTAACACAGGACTGGCTAGTTCATCAGTACCTGAAGTTGTAAAGGTGGGTAACATGCAAAAAAAGGTAAAAGTTCCAAGACATATCCTAAAGAAACTTAAAAATACAGACTGAAAGCAAAGCTTCAGAAATTTCAGATGAACAATGTTAAATGTATAGTAAGTACAAAATCAAGTAAATAAACAATGATGTTTCACTGTTTTCTCAATATTCTATTTAATGAACTCACAATGTTTGTATATTTTGCCCTTCTTGGTGTCATTCTGAGAAGGAGGGTGACAATAATATACTAGGGAGGTACAAAAAGTTTTTTTAACACTATTTATTAAGAATTTCAAAAACAAATTGCATCACTTTTCTACATGGTCACCTTCGTTTGCGATGCAATTTTCCCAGAATCGTACCAACTTTTTAATGCCCACTTACTACTCCTCCCGCCTTCACCATTTACAACAAAAATATAAAAGTGTGGAAACTTTTTGAAGTCCCACTTATATGCCATATCCAAGTTCCTTACAATCAACACCATTACATTTTCTGATGTGAATTAAACATGAGTAAGCTGCTCCACTTTAGATTAACTTTAAAATATATGCTTCACAAGAAAAGCTTAGAATTTAAAAAAAAAAGCTTTGTGGGTTCATCATGCCCTCCTTTTTCTCATCTCTTTTGTTCTACACAATTTCAAGGAAACACAGCCCTTTATACAGTCTTATGGTGGAAATCAGGCTCCTGTTTATTTTTGCATCACATCCAATGTTTACCTTTCTGTGTAACAGAGGTTTAGTAGACTTTCAATTACAGTCATTCTGTATTACTTACAGTATTTATTAATATATATGTTTTATTTAAGATTGTGAGGGCTAAAAGTCCAGGAGTGTTTTGTTAAGTTAAAGAAACAGGGTCATTGCAGAGCTGAAAGGTAGTTAACATCATCAAAATACCTGTTATTTTATTCATTGTTTTAATACAAAAAATGTAATGGACTAACTGCTTTTGGACACAGTTTTCTTCTGCTTCTTCTGTACTTATTCTTTTTAAACTGTTCCAGTACTCATTATAAAAGCTGGTATTTGAAGTTGCAAATGTTATGGGCTTCGTGCCATATAAATTATATATATATATATATAT
>JANRMT010028174.1:59006480-59028583 GCA_026402145.1 Polypterus bichir lapradei | reverse complement strand
CAAGTGGTCTCCTGGAGCTGTTAGACAACAGCAGTAACACATTGCTGCCCCAACTGGTACTATACATAATACCATAAATACAATTTATAAAAGCATGCTGAGTTGCCGAACTCAATGTCATTCATAGCACTCTATGACAGTTTTATGAAAATGTCTTTTTTCAAGTTGGAACATAATGTTTTAGGGCTGGTAGCTTAACTTATACTGCCATTTTTTTAGTAAACATAAATTCATTTATGCATAAACCTTTGTAAATGTATACATAAAAGGGATCAAGCTATGGGAATATTAAACTTACCCCATAAATTGTAGTCTACTGTTTCTATTCCTCCATTGAAAGCTGATTCACAGGAATATTTTCCAACATAATTAGATTCAAAGTTAGAAATTGAAAGATGTGGAATCGTGGAGTTTACATAAACTGGGTTGTTTGTACAGTTGTCTGTTATAGTCCCATTATAGTGCACAGAAATATCACAATTCCCTATGCCTAAATTCCAAATGGTCCAACTTTGCATGATTAGTTCACTCCATGTATGATTTGAACAAATGAGAGAAATGTTCTTCCCAAATTCCATTTCAATGGTTTCTAAAAGTCAGGGAATAAAAACATAATCACAAACAGGAAATAACTGTGTTATCTGCATATAAAACCATATTACTAGTTACATTTAAATACTTGACTATATGTAGTGTACATGCAACATTACCTTATGGTCTTGTTACAAATTATCAAAATTTGGAATGCAAACATTTTAAAAAAGGAAACACTTTCCCAGAAATGTTGAAAAATATGCAGAAGACATTTTTTCACATAAAATATTTTCTATCAGCTTTCCTTTTTCTGACTCATATATTTCCTTTCACTTCATAAAGTTAGGAGATAATTGCATGCCTTGGTATGACTGGAGGCTATCCTGGCAACATCGGCCAAAAAATACAAGCCAGTTTTGAATGGGACACCATATGGCACCTACAGTATTTACACCTATACACCTACGCTTACCATAATTACACAGGACCAGTTTGTGATATTCTGAGGAAAAAACAGCAGTCATGCAGACGTGAAGACAATGTGCAAACTTAATATTGAATATAACGCAGTTGTGGTTGGGAACAGTCTCTCGGAACTTTGAGGCAGCAGTGCCAACTAATGTACTAGCCTGGTTTGTACCAATCAAATACCCAATTAAATTTAAATATACTGCAAGCTGCAAAAATGTTAATAGATTTGTTTTTTGGTTTCTTACCATGTACTTGAATCTGAGGAGTATGTACATATTATGGAAACATTCCTTTATAATAAACACTTAATTTGTATTTTATACAATGTATTCTTGCACTGTCTCAATGTCTGTCATATTACAGTTACAGCTAGAAAGGCACAATGGCTAAAAATCCACAGTAAAGGGTGAATGCAGGTAACCTGGTAAAACTAAGAGTAGGTAAGATCTGACTTGGGGTCCATTTTTTAATATAGCCAAAACGATGGACATCTTCTTACTGGGAAAGATTATTCAGAATGAGCTATGTTCACACACATACCTTCCAGACAAATTTAAGAAATTGAATATAACAATCGGTATCCGATGGGAAGAAGTGCCTAGGTTCACGTAATATCATGAAGTAGATAAATATTTAAGAAATAAGAAATTTTGGACTGTAAAAATAATTTATTGTTTTGTATTGCAAAAACAATTATTAAAAAGTTTAATAGTAAGACCATGTGTAGCTTTGTTTCTGGAGGTAGTGTCTGGTGTCCTTAATGGAAGAACGTTTTGGTGGACTGTAGTAACAATACCATACAATAATGAATTAACTTTAATTTATTTACTGTTCAAAGTAACCAAAGAAACAATTTCCATGCATGTAACTATTATTGCTTCTATCAGTGAATTCAAAACAGTTCACGAGTTTTGGCATGAAGCACAAAAGTACCTTAAAGAATCCATCCATCCATTATCCAACCCGCTATATCCTAACTACAGGGTCACGGGGGTCTGCTGGAGCCAATCCCAGCCAAAACAGGGTGCAAGGCAGGAAGCAAACCCCGGGCAGGGCGCCAGCCCACCGCAGGTACCTTAAAGAAAATATTGAAATCCAAATACATGTAGAATGATAGAGCACATTTTAGACGTTTCTTGTTCAATTTCTCATTTCCACTGCACTGTCACTTTGAACCAGTAGATGGTGCCATATAAATACTTAGACTTTTAATTATTTGTAATGCTTATTCTACAGTACATACCAACATACTATAAGACAGAGGTTTTTGCTGCATAGCACAAAGGTCAAAAACGGGAAGATAATTAGAATATGAAACATCACTATATGAAAACAGTATTTTTTTCCTATTTAACTTGAAACTATCTATCTATCTATAATAATAATAAATAATAATACATTTTATTTATATAGCGCCTTTCCCATGCTCAAGGCACTTACAGAATATAAGAAAGAACGGCAGGGTATACAGTATATAGCATAGTACAAACCAAATAAATAAATAAAGAAGATTAAGACAGTAAATTCAGAGAAAGCCTAACAGACAACAGAATTGATGGTCTAGCACACACACACATAACAGGTTACATGAGCATCTTGACAGAGAGGTAAACTGAGAGAAGGGTAATAAAGTCAAGTAGAGCTAAAAGCCTTCCTGAACAGATGAGTTTTGAGTTGTTTTTTAAAAGAATTCATGGAGTCAGCTGATCTGATTAATTTCGGTAGGTCATTCCAGAGTCTGGGCTCTATACAGCTGAAGGCCCTGTCACCCATGGAGTGTAGATTAGTGTGGGGCACAACAAGATTACCAGAATCAGAGGACCTTAGTGAGCGGGCAGGCACATAGTGATGGAGAATGTTACTGATGTAGTTTGACGCAAGGTTATTTAAGGCTTTGTAGGTTATTAGTAGGATTTTATATTCGATTCTGTAAGAGACAGGGAGCCAGTGGAGACGGAGCAGGATATGTGTGATGTGTTCGCTGCTGATGATTCATGTAAGGTCTCTTGCAGCCAAGTTCTGAATAAGCTGGAGCTGTGATATAAGATTAGAAGGGGCACCTGCTAGTAGGGAATTGCGGGATGTGATAAAAGCTGGATGCTACAATAATAAGCAAACTAGTTAATACTGGAAAATACCCAGACATTAAAATCATGATAAAAATAGTTTACTCTACACTTTCCAATCATTCTTTCTGTGATTTTACATTATAGTCAATCAGACCATAAAAGGACAAATGAATTACAATATTTTGGTAAATATTTTGAGTAATTACATTCTATACTAGTAATAATTAGGGTTTACATGTAATTTAATTAGTTTTTCCCATTAAATGAATAGTTTAAGGTTAAGTCGTGTATATATTAAATTTGAACATGTCCCCCTGGCATCTGTGTCCTTGCTCAGGTGCAATGTCTTCAAGCATACTCAAGAAAATGCAAATGTCCAATGTGCAAACACCAGTTTGGCGTAAAATATTAAACTGTTTGGCATATGCCCATATGTCATATTGTCCAGAGTCCTCAATAGGGCTGGAATGTCCAATGAAGAAAGGCAACAAGAACCACAAAGAAAGAGGGAAGTAAAGCATATCTGATGTATCATAAATACATCATGAGACTGAAACACATTGTTCCATTAAGCCAGTGTTATTGAATTGGTATTTCATTGTGCTAATATACATATAAATATACACCTACTACTGGGGAAACTTTTTACAACACCTATATTTTCTAGTTTTTTTTAATGAAATTTAGCCTGTTTAAGTCTAGTGAATAACCTTAAAAGTACCAAAAACTGAAAAAAAAGTCATTTTCAAAGTTATGCAAAAAGGTGTTTTTCAGTGAACAAGTAATAGGTTAACAACATAGATAGATAGATACAACCCCAATTCCAATGAAGTTGGGACGTTGTGTAAAACGTAAATAAAAACTGAATACAATGATTTGCAAATCCTTTTCAACCTATATTCAATTGAATACACTACAAAGACAAGATATCAAATGTTCAAACTGATAAACTTTATTGTTGTTTTGCAAATCTTCACTCATTTTGAATTTGATGCCTGCAACATGTTCCAATAAAGTTGGGACAGGGGCAGCAAAAGACTGGGAAAGTTGAGGAATGTTCAAAAAACACCTGTTTTGAACATTCCACAGGTGAACAGGTTAATTGGAAACAGGTGTTTGTCATGATTGGGTATAAAAGGAGCATCCCCAAAAGGCTCAGTCGTTCAAAAGCAAGGATGGGGCGAGGTTCACCACTTTGTGAACAACTGCGTGGGCAAGTAGTCCAGCAGTTTAAGAACAACGTTTCTCAACGTACAATTGCAAGGAATCTAGGGATTTCATCATCTGCTGTCCATAATATCATCAAACGATTCAGAGAATCTGGAAAAATCTCTGCACGTAAGCGGCAAGGCCGAATACCAACACTGGATGCCCATGACCTTCGATCCCTCTGGCGGCACTGCATTAAAAACCGACATTATTCTGTAAAGTATATTACCACGTGGGCTCAGGAATACTTTAGAAAACCATTGTCAGTTAACACAGTTTGTCACTACATCTACAAGTGCAAGTTAAAACTCTACCATGCAAAGCGAAAGCGCCTGAGCTCATCTGAGATGGACTGACGCAAAGTGGAAAAGTGTGCTGTGGTCTGACGAGTCCACATTTCAGATTGTTTTTAGAAATCATGGACGTCGTGTCCTCTGGGCCAAAGAGGAAAAGGACCATCCGGATTGTTATCAGCGCAAAGTTCAAAAGCCAGCATCTGTGATGGTATGCGGGTGTGTTAGTGCCCATGGCATGGGTAACTTGCACATCTGTGAAGGCACCATTAATGCTGAAAGGTACATACAGGTTTTGGAGCAACATATGCTGCCATCCAAGCAACGTCTTTTTCAGGGATGTCCCTGCTTATTTCAGCAGGACAATGCGAAGCCACATTCTGCATGTGTTACAACAGCGTGGCTTCGTAGTAAAAGAGTGCAGGTACTAGACTGGCCTGCCTGCAGTCCAGACCTGTCTCCCATTGAAAATGTGTGGCGCATTATGAAGCGCAAAATACGACAAAGGAGACCCCGGACTGATGAGCAACTGAAGTTGCACATCAAGCAAGAATGGGAAAGAATTCCACCTACACAGCTTCAGCAATTAGTGTCCTCAGTTCCCAAAGGCTTATTGAGTGTTGTTAAAAGGAAAGGTGATATAACACAGTGGTAAACATGCCCCTGTCCCAGCTTTTTTGGAACGTGTTGCAGGCATCAAATTCAAAATGAGTGAAGATTTGCAAAACAACAATAAAGTTTATCAGTTTGAACATTCGATACCTTGTCTTTGTAGTGTATTCAATTGAATATAGGTTGAAAAGGATTTGCAAATCATTGTATTCAGTTTTTATTTACGTTTTACACAATGTCCCAACTTCATTGGAATTGGGTTTATAGATAGATAGATAGATAGATAGAAACACACACACTATGTTCTGAACACACACCAGAATGACTAAAAAGAAAGAAAACTTACACCTTTTCTGCAGCAATGGAAGTTCATTAAGCTTTTTAAGTTAATGCAAACAATTCCTACAAGTGTCTCAAGTTTAGTTTACATAAAAACCTTCTGTGTGTATAAAATCAGTGCTGGAACAAACTGTTACATTCTCTGAGGTATTTTCTGTATAGTCAATATATTTGGCTTTGTGGCTAATGATTTGCACTGGTATCTGGAAGGTTGCCAGCTTAAATCTCATTACTGCCAGAAGGGATCCTACTGTATTGAGCCCTTGAGCAATGCCCTCAACCTGAAAATTGCTCCAGGGGCGCTGTATAATGGCACAGCGCTCTGACCCCTGTAGGTCATATGAAAAGATAATTTTTCTTTGGGGATTAATAAAGTATATCAAATCAAATAAAAATATTATCAGTATATCATAATGGTGTGAAAAAAAAACAACTAAGAAAGAAAGAAATAGACCATTATAATCCTTAAAAATGTAGGTATTTCCTTGAGAGAAATTAGACAACATGATTTACCCACAAAGTCAGTAATAGAAAAGATAAAATTCACTCTGACACATAATCTATTCTCTTCTGGACAAGATTGCTACTTGCAACAAATGGGGACTGCAATGGGCTTTAGGTTTGCACCTCACTATGCAAACCTATTTATGGCAAAATTGGAGGAAGATTTCATTTCAATGTGCATCTTAAAACCAGTGTTGTATCTCCGTTACATAGATGACATCTTCATAATCTGGACTGCCAGTGAGAAGGACCTCCTCCATTTTCATAATGAATATAATTCTTTTCACCCCAACATAAAGCTGAAGCTGAATTACTCAAAAACAGAAGTCAGCTTCCTTGACACCACCGTTCAACTGAAAGACAACACCCTTGTAACTTCTGTTTTTCATAAACCAACAGACAGACGGACCTACCTAAGAAGTGACAGCTTCTACCCCAAGCATATAAGGCGCTCCATTATTTTCAGCCAAGCAATACGGTACAATCGTATTTGCTCAGACCTGACAGACCGGGATGAACAACTGCAGGAGCTCAGACAAGATTTCATCAGACAAGGTTTGCCCCCAAAACGACAGACACTCAAATAAGAAGAGCTACTGCCATACCCAGAAACAACATTCTGGAATACAAAAACAAAGACAACAAGAACCGCATCCCCCTTGTTGTCACCTACAACCCACATCTTGAAACACTTCGAAAAATTATAAAAGAACTTCAGCCAATGCTAAACAACGACCAAACACTGAAAAATGTATTTCCTGAACCTCCCCTCCTGGCCTACAGACAACCACCAAACCTTCAGCAACTAATTGTCCGAAGCTCCCTAAATGAACCGACAGAAAATGGCACATCTCCCTGCCTACAGAAAAGATGTAAAACGTGTACCCACATTTACAATACAGACCGTATTGTTCTACCATACTGCTGACTTGAACATCACATAAAGGGATCATTTTCCTGCAGATCATCTAATGTGATCTACCTAATTCTCTGCATGAAATGTCCTGACACTGCACTCTATGTGAGAGAAACTGGACAAATACTCTGCCAGAGAATGAATTTACACTGGTTCCACATTAAACATGGCAACACAGATGTTCCTGTAGCGGCCCACTTCAACAGCCATGGACACTGTGAGAGGGACATTAAAGTCACAGCGCTTATGGGCAACTTCAAAACACAGCAAGAGAGAAAAGAATGGAAAGTTAAACTCATGTTAAAATTTAATACATTACAACATGGCTTGAATAGAGACAAGAGTTTTATAGCCAGGTATGAGGACTGTCTGCATCTCTCAGACTGACACAGATAACCTGTCTACAGACCCATATTTTTCTGAAAAACTCATCATAAACTTCAAAGGACTTTGTTGGACAATTATCTTATCGAAAGATCTTGACCATACATTGTTCTTCTCTCTCTTGTTAAATTAATCTTAGTCTGAATGAATCTATTAACTTTTTATATTTAAGAATTTTCATTTAAAGATTTACCAATGTTGTTTCTTGTCCTAGTGTGTATATAAACACAGGGTACTCCAGTTTCTGTATTAAATCTTGCCGGAAGAAGGGGCCTGAGTTGCCTCGAAAGCTTGCATATTGTAATTTTTTTAGTTAGCCAATAAAAGGTGTCATTTTGCTTGGCTTTTCTCTTGAAAGAAATTGAAAAGAAGGCTAAAGCAGCAGTGAAAAAAGTTTACTATACCATTAAAAGAAACTTGGAAACTGGATGAAACTGACAGAATCAGAACACACATTTCTGAGAGTCAATAGCTTGAGAATCTCAGAGGATAACAGCCTCAAGCACAACTTAACAGTGGTTCAAGTAAGCAAGTGTCACCTTGTATCCTTTAATTTCAGTTTATTAAGACATTACACTGTGTAAATTCCAATGCCAACTAGAAACATGTGAATGTTCTAAAAGGTTTGACCATTTTAGCAAAGAGCTTTCTTACTGCAATTTAACCTGTGAAATTTGCAGCTCAAAGTCTTTTCTCCTCGTAGTTGAAAGTGACACTTGCTTACTCAAAGTAATCAAAGTAATCAAAAACTGTACATACGGACATAGGTTAATCATAAACATTGGGGGGGAAGCAAAAATTGTAGGTGACAGCATAGACAATAATCCAACAATAACAAAAACAATGATAATCTTAATGATCAAGGTGTCATAGCATAGAGGATACAGATGTGGCAAAACAAATAATCAATAGGCAACAGGACTGCTACTCTGGGCTTCAAGTAAAGGCTGATTTCCCTTGGTTGTTCTAAGAACTGAGACACTCAAAGTGCGGGTTTTTGAGATTGCAGATTAGTTTTCTTTCATTGTTGATTTTTTTTTTAATGTTGACTTTTATTTTTGTTAATTTTATTTCTACCATTATGGCCATCATCTGCTATAGCTATAGTACAGGTCATTATGTTGCTAGAGTCTCTCCTGTGTTTCTAGGGATGTGATCTTAGAGGTCATGGCCTCTGACCTGTTACCCTGCTGGGTTAAAATTAGCTCAGGAAGGTTAATTCATTAATTCTAAGGCAACAAATTCGAACCATTTTTGCCATTGTGCTTTGAAAAGTTAAACATTTAAGCTTAAGCTCATCTTGTCCCTGTTCACTTTCTTTGAAACTTGTCTCTACTTTTTATTTGCAAAACAATTGCCTGATACTCCTTTTTTCTCACACAGGCTGAAGATATGCAGTTTAAAATATTAAGTCACTCTAAGTGACTTCAAGCGAGATGGCCTGCATCCAAACAGTTTCGGCGCCCAGGACCTCTCCGAAAACATATCTAAGGTAATTTGTTTATCTTGACTATCTATCTCTGCTCTTAACCCCTTCCGAAATAATACTGTTGTGCTAGGACATGATAAGTGTCTAATAGAATCTTCCGTTAAAGTGCACAACATTAGTACTGTAATAAGCAATCTCAATGCACGTAGAAAATCTAGGCAATACGGCATAAACTCCAATAATCTAATTAAAATTACCATCTTAGAGGAACAATGTATTAAAACTATAAAAACAGATCACAGATTAAACAAAAAATACACAGAGAGGCGCTAATAAAAATAATTTAGTTTCTATTCCAAATATCAATAACGCACATAGTATTCATCTCTGCCCCTCCAAAACATTAAATATGGCACTATTAAATGTTAGAGCTTTAACTAACAAAACATTTTTTATCAACGATCTTATTAGTGATAAAAAAAAATAGATTTTATTGCACAAAGTGAAACATGGCTTAACTCAGACGGCGCGGCTGTTTTAATCGAATCTGCGTCTCCAGATTACAGTTTTACTCGTGCGGATCGCCAGGGAAAAAAGGGGGGCGGCTAGGCAAACATTTACTCGAGCCGGTTAAAATGTAAAGATGTCAGTTTTGGTAAGTTCATGTCCTTTGAGTATCTCGCCGTTGTTATCCATGGAGATTCTCACGTTCTAGTATTATGATGACACACAGCTGTACTTATCAATAGCACCTGATGACCCCGAGTCTCTTGATTCACTAACACAATGTCTGACTTGTATCTCAGAAAGGATGAATAGTAACTTTCTCAAGTTAAATAAAGAGAAAACTGAAATCTTAGTGATTGGCAATAATGGATACAGTGAGGCTATTAGAAATAAACTGGATACATTAGAATTAAAAGTCAAGATGGAGGTAAAAAGCTTAGGGGTAATTGTTGACTGTAATTTGAATTTTAAATCGCATATTCATCAGATCACTAGGACAGCATTTTTTCACTTAAGAAACATAGCTAAAGTTAGACCTCTTATATCTCTGAAAGATGCTGAGAAATTAGTTCACGCGTTTGTTTTCAGTCGACTAGATTACAGTAACGCACTCCTCTCAGGACTACCCAAAAAAGACATAAATCATTTGCAACTAGTGCAGAATGCAGCTGCTAGAATCCTAACTAGGAAAAGAAAATCCGAGCACATCTCTCCAGTTTTGATGTCACTACACTGGTTACCTGTGTCATTCAGGATTGACTTTAAAATTCTGCTTATGGTTTATAAAGCCTTAAATAATCTCGCCCCATCTTATATATCGGAATGTCTGACACCTTATATTCCAAATCGTAACCTTAGATCCTCAAATGAATATCTCCTTAGAATTCCAAGAGCAAAACTTAAAAGTGGTGAGGCGGCCTTCTGCTGCTATGCGCCTAAAATCTGGAATAGCCTGCCAATAGGAATACGCCAGGCTAAAACAGTGGAGCCCTTTAAAACACTGCTGAAAACACATTACTTTAACATGGCCTTTTTATAACTTCACTTTAACTTAATCCTAATACTCTGTATGTTCAATTCATCAGAATAACTATTCATGGTGGCTCTAAAATCCGTACTGACCCCTACTCTCTCTTCTGTTTCTTTTTCCGGTTTCTCTGTGGTGGTGGCCTCCGCCACCACCACCTACTCAAAGCATCATGATGTTCCAACAATTATGGATGGATCAAAAGCCAGAAGTCTACGTGACCATCATCATCAAGTCCTTCCGTGAGAACCCTAAATCCAAAGAGGACTGTTTCATTTATGTTAGGTAGAATGCTCAGAGGGGCCTGGGCGGTCTCATGGTCTGGAATCTCTACAGATTTTATTTTTTTTCTCCAGCCGTCTGCAGTTTATTTTGTTTTTTCTGTCCACCCTGGCCATCGGACCTTACTCTTATTCTATGTTAATGTTGACTTATTTTATTTTCTTACTGTGTCTTTTATTTTTCTATTCTTCATTATGTAAAGCACTTTGAGCTACTTTTTGTATGAAAATGTGCTATATAAATAAGTGTTGTTGTTGTTGTTGTAAGTCTATAATTATGAGTAAGAGTGGATGTGTGCGAATGTGATGTTCCATCCTAGGTTCGTTACTGCTCCTTGCCCTGTGCAAACAAGGTATGCACCTGCTCTCAGCAACCCTAAGAAGCATAGGCCAGTCAGATAATGGATGGATGATTTAACAGAAAACACTGTTGTGTTCAACACATTCAATGATTAATTTCATGCCTCATTTTATCATTTGTTATAAAGTGATTATTGTCTCACCATCATTTCAACTCTCTTCTTCAAATGAATGATACTACAACTGAAAACAATCACAACTCACTGATTGGACACATCACTATGATCTCAAGTCTTGAAACAATCATGGATTTTTTATTTGTCCACTAAATCCATAATGGGATAAGAATAGCAATAATAGAGAAATGTGATTTTTCTGCTTTATTAAATTAGCACATGCAGAATTTAATAAAAAATATGATTCCCACAGTGTTACATGGACATTCAAGCTCTGATAGGCATACATAATAAAAGTCTTACATAATAAAACCTTAATGTCATACTTATTAAAATTATTCCTTAATAAAAAGCTCTTTTACATACTCGCCTGTAATCTAGTCTGTTCTGTGCATTAAGCATTGTGGTTCAAATGCTGGACTGAGTACCCCAGTTGCCTTCACATCCCAAAAAGATGCATGTACTTGAATTGGCAGTTCCAAAATAGCTCTGTGTAAGTAAGTGCATGTGCCCTTCAAATCATGTGTCTTTGCAATTGATTTGTTTTCTTGTTAAATCTTCCATTCAACTGTTGTGGGCTTTTTTGGTGGAGCCTTATCACATGCACGAGACACTTTCTTTAATGAATAACATTTTCTGTCTTATAAATATAGCGAGCTGTACACTCCTTCTCACCATAAGGATGGCAATGGAAAAGGTTTTTATTTATTTATTTATTTATTGATAATCCATGAATAAACATAATGGCAAAAAACAAGGTTTTGTATTTTATTTATAAAATATGAATTCTTTTTCTTCTTCTTTTTTCGGCTGCTCCCGTTAGTGGTTGCCACAGCAGATCATCTTTTTCCATATCTTCCTGTCCTCTACATCTTGTTCTGTTACACCCATCACCACCATGTCCACTCTCACCACATCGATAAACCTTCTCTTACACCTTCCTCTTTTCCTCTTACCTGGCAGCTCAATTCTTACCATCATTCTCCCAATATACCCAGCATCTCTCCTCTTCACAAGTCCAAACCAACACAATCTCGCTTCTCTGACTTTGTCTCCCAACCGTCCAACTTGAGCTGACCCTCTAATGTACTCATTTCTAATCCTATCCATCCTCGTCAGACCCAGTGCAAATTTTAGCATCTTTAACTCTGCTACCTCCAGCTCTGTCTCCTGCTTTCTGTTCAGTGCCACTGTCTCCAACCCATATGACATAGCTGGTCTCACTACTGTTCTGTAGACATTCCCTTTCACTCTTGCTGATAACCATTTGTCAAATTACTCCTGACACTCTTCTCCACCCATTTCACCCTGCTTGTACACTCTTTTTCACTTCTCTTACATAATCCCCATTACTCTGTACTGTTGATCCCAAGTATTTAAACTCATCCACCTTCACCAACTCTACTCCCTGCATCCTCACCATTCCACTGACCTCCCTCTCATTTACACACGTATTCTGTCTTGTTCCTACTGACCTTCATTCCTCTCATCTCTAGAGCATATCTTCACCTCTCCAAGGTCTCCTCAACCTGCTCCCTCACTATTACTACAGATCACAATGTCATCAGCAAACATCATAGCCCAAGGGGACTCCTGTCTAATCTCATCTGTCAACCTGTCCATCAACATTGCAAATAAGAAAAGGCTCAGAGTAGATCCCTGATGTACATCCATCACTCCTGCCACAGACCTCACCACTGTCACACTTCTCTCGTACATATCCTGTACAACTTTTACGTACAATACTTCTCTGCCACTCCTGACTTTCTCATACAATACCACAGCTCTTCATGAGGCACCCTGTCATACTTTCTCCAGGTCCACAAAGACGCAATGCGATTCCTTCTGGCCTTCGGTATACTTCTCCATCAACACCCTCAGGGCAAACATTATCCCCCTGTAGTTACTACAGCTCTGCACATCCCACTTATTCTTAAAAATCAGTACTAGTACACTTTTTCCACTCCTCAGGCATCTTCTCACTTTCCAAGATTCCATTAAACATATAAACATATAAAACATGAATAAAAATAATATAAAAAAAAGAAACTGTAAGGACTCCAATCACAAAGATGTTGGCTTGTAATGGACATGCTATGATTTTCAGTTATGCTATTCTGGACCAGAGCCCGTATTTATCACACATCTCAGAATAGGAAAATTGTCCTAACTGGTTCAAATATCTCAGAGTGATATAAATTTAGCCCTACTTTTAGGAGTAAGTGTAAAAGCATTTTATCAGCTTTCCAAAGTTAAGAAACTACTCCTAACTTCACAAGGATTCAGAAGAGCTCCTGAGCTGGCCTAAATCTTTAGGAGACTCCAGAAGATGATGCTTAGGTAGAGATTGGATCACACATCCCAGAAAAAGCAGAATGTTTTGGAAACACTAGATAACAATGAACTCATAAAAAAATATTGGTATATTGATGATGATGGAATAATACTTATAACATTATAATATTCTTGTACATTACCTGATTGATCCAACTAGAAGCCATGCACTGCTGAAATTACAGTGTTGGAAATATTACACTTTTTTGGCCATGGGGAACAGATTTACAATAGCAATGATTTGGTTATTTTACAAACAAGCATTTGTGGATTTTGCTCAAAACTTTGAAAGCCCTTAAAACACATGCGGTGATATGCAGATTTCTACACTTCCCCATGACTCCAACATGAGGTAATGTTAAAGCAATCTGCAGCCATGCAAATCAGTATGCACATAATGATCTTTGCTCCAAGTGTGGATGACCACACATATGTGAATCACAAGCAAAATTACAGCATCAATACATGGGTTGTCATAGGTGAAAATTGTGTTCTAATAGTCAGCATATTATCCTGAAGATAAGTGGGGCTGGATGGGTGATTGACAGCAAAATGTCACACAGGTATGCTAAGCTCTGCATAAGGTGCTTTACACCTTATTAGCCGATAAGGTTCAAAAAGGCAGAAGAATACTCCTATGGCATTGAATAAATAGAACCTCACAGAAGATAAAGGGGTATCACTGAGAAAGGCATGTCATGCATCTCTGGGAGATGATCATAAACAGTGCAAAGGTGAATGCAACTTCAGTAACAGTGCAGGAATACCAGTGGCTAGCTTCAGTAACTATTAATTTATGAGGAATTTTTCGTGTTCAATAACACAGGGAAGGTGATTATTCTGGAAGTAAAACTGTGGATCATTCACTGATAATTAAACTTGTCCACTATCAGGCTTAGCTCTTATTTGGTGTGTGTCTTGATGTTCGATTGAATAATATTCATGATACCGCATTGCAGCACTATTTACTTGCAGCTTAGTGCAATATCCTATCTTATGTTTTCCTTCTTCTACTATATTACTTTTATTATTATTATGATCTTGCAAAGCTTCAGTGTTAGTATTAGAAAGCTACAAAACATAATCATGAGTATTAATTTGTGGCAAGGGGTACTAAATTATGACATCATTCATTCTTGAGCATGGTGTCCTACTCCTCACTGAGACTAGGACTAATATGCTTTGTAAATACTTCTGATGTTCTACTCTGAGGTAGGACAAATCCTTATCCTAGTGTGACTTTTAATGTAATTCCTAGGAGTATTTTTGAGTTGCTTGATAAATATAGGCCCAAAACTAAGATGGCTGTTTGTTACTATTACAGTATATGGGAAACATTATCATTTGTTCACAATTAAAGTACTTTATTCTATGCAGACACATTTTTGCGGCACTCACTGTCTTGAAATTGATTCACTAGTGAAAACCATTTTTCTTAGGTTGTCTGCAAAATAGCCAAGAATTTCTTGTCAGTCAGTGAGCCAATCAGGGACATGTAGCTTTATGTATCGATATTGTGTTTTTAACTGAATGTATTATTATGGTTTGTTTTATTATACCATTGCTGGAGAAATAACATTCCTAACTTCTCAATTTGAAGAATGGTTTTCTTTCGCAAATGTGAACTTTTTCTTCGTATTATTTTTCTAGTTACCCAATAGATATACGTAAAAAATGCGATATATAGGTAAAAGCAATATGAGGTTTATAGACTTTTAAATCAATCATTAAAAAAGCTACAATTATCAATATGGTCAAAAGTAGTTATATTTAAATTAAAGAGAATAAAACCACATGTATTTTTTTTTTCATACTGTTTGGTGCTGAGGTATATCATTAGGTAATTGAACACAGACACTCAGCATCACAAGGTGTTGTTTTGTTTTTCTTTCCTATTGCTGAAAAATAATATTTTTATAAACAGAGAAAAGACATTTATATAAGAATGTGCCTGTGTTTCTTCAATATTTTGTACAGAAACATCCATATGCAAACATTTTTCAGTCTTGATTTAGCTGGATCAGTGGTTATGATTGGATTTTAAAGTAAGAGGAGTATAAATAACTACTAACTGGCAGGAAAAAGTTTAACCACAACGGCTTATTTACCATGCTATGCATGGAGTCATAGGAACCTGATACAAACTGACACAACAGCTCATAAAATAACATATAGTATTTATATTTTTTTTGTATTATATGCTTTTAAAATTTACTTGCCATTAGTAGTGATGGTTTTCAATTATCCATGGTTTGATTTCTCATTTTATTAAATGACTCCGCACCAGTTGGTGGGAGGAGATGGACTAGCGGTATGGGGTGGGGTGGTTTGTTCATTTGATGACTAAAAAAGCATCAAATAAAAATAGGTCAGTGAGAGTTAAAAGTACTTGTTGAGTGATTTAAGTAAGAAAGATTAACATAACTTTTGTTTTTTTTAATAAATGTTTTAGCAGTTGGGTTTATCCCAGTTACTAGACACATTTTGTCTTTATTTTTTCTTCTTTTTAAACAGGAGTTAGAGAATTGGATTTTCCAAGCTTTGCTTTTTGGTAGTATTACCAGATTTATTTTCTTTATATTTGCTTTTTAATATAAAGCTGTTGTTAAACTTTTCCCTGATTTTTGAATTTTTTTGCTGCAGTATTCTCGATCTGACTGATGCATTTTTTTTTCAAATAAAATCCTCTCCTATCTTTTGTCACATGTGGGGTCTGTTTCCTCATTGGTGATAACTACTTTGATCTCAAACTGCAAGTGTGGTTTTACCTTTTGGTAGCATATAGAGGTCAAAGACGTGCAACGTGACAGCCTCTTTTTCACTGATAAACACCAACAACATTTTTCCTTTGGCTTTCAGTTTTTTTTTTATTATGAATGACAATGATTCTGTATGGCCAGCCTGAAGTAAAAGCTTCTCTAACATGGTAAGGGCCGTATTTAGTTTGGTTCACATGTGGCCAGGACTGACATAAGTTAGACATGTTTGTGATTTAAACTTTATGAACAGCAGTCATTAATTATTACTAGTCTGCATGTTTCATTGCCCTAAATAGCAAACAAATAAAAGCAACACTAACTATATTACTTTAGACTCCTCGCTAAGTATGTGCTGCTACTGTAACAAACCAGAAATGTTACCAAATTCAGTGTAAACTATACAACAATACTAAAAAAACTGACGTTTTATGAACATTTCAATTTACTTTCTACTGTAAATTTGGTTTTTATTGTAACTTTTATATTAGTGACCTAGAATTGCTCTGATGGTCTGGCACCCAGTCTGGGAGTTGCTCCTGCCTTACTCCACATAACCAGCTGCCCCACAACCCTGAGCTGAATAAATGGGTCACAATGATGGATGGATAAATGGATGGAAGGAAAAGGATTATTAATACACTTATGATGCCGTTTCAGGCTAATTGTAGTAGTAATTGTAGTGTAATATCTGAACTGATATTTGTTGTAAATACAGTCAGAAAGCAAGGAATATTCAGCATTTAAATTTTTTAGAAAAGCGAATTTTTAAACATTTATATTTATAGCTTTTTAGCAATAAGAAAATTAGAAATGCTCACACATTCATGCTCATGACAATGTAAACATATTACTATAATATTGGTTTATAAATAATATTTAATACTTAAACCATTTTTTGAAGAGAAAATAGAAAATGTAACGTTTACTGTGTAATATGCTGTCAATATGTAAAACACAGATTCAAAGTGAATGGGAGAGTTTAAACACCACAGATACTATAGGCATACAATCCACATAGCAGTGGAAGTTTATTTTCTGTTATGGAAGTCTTGCATATCACATTTTCCTCCTGCATATGTTTTTATTTTAATGAAAATGTCCATTTTTGTCTGATTATAACAAGATCTCATGATAGAATGTTTGAATGATAGCATGTACATAGTACTTAAAATCTTAAAAAGTTTTAAACTCTCAAAATCTTAAAATTTCAAAACCTCTTGAAGGCTGAATTGCCTGCTAATTACATGTAACATAGTATTTGTTAAAAGAAGCACTGTATTTAAACTATATCAAGTTCAACTTAACAAATAATTAAATACAGTAATTAAACTAGGAAATCAAATGGTTTCTTTCAGGTTTCTGGGATGTCCTAATTGACACTTTTTGCAGTCGTTCTTTTTAATTCAGAGCGTAATGTTGATAGCTTGAGAATATTGTTATCAAAATGGCAAAGCAGTTATTTAAGAATGTGAAGTTTTATAAAACAGGAAGAAATTTTCCATTTTTTAAAAAAGCCATAATTATAAACACAGTCTGGATAAGATATGACATCTGTATATAATTTTAATTTGACACTTAAGGTGCAGTTAACAGAAATGAATAAAGATGGATATTGTAATTCTCTTACCTTTTTTTGAATGACCACACAACATTATACAGGCAATCAGAAACAACATTAACAACATTTTTTTCCAATGTGTACATCGCAAGACCATTTCTTCTGACAGGCTTATGCTCTTACTGTCCATTTGGTGCTTGCTAAAGCAAATACAGTAAATAAGAAACTCACAAGAGGAAACTGTGGCTTACACTTATTTTCTATTTTTGTAGTCTGAAGAAAAAGTACGCCTAAGAAGCACAAATACAAAGCCTGCTGTTTGCTCACTCTAGGTCAAATGATGAAAGCAAGAAACTTTGCCCAATAAATAAATAAATAAATACATACAGTATATGTTAAAAACAAATAAAGCAGCATTGAAGTACATTTCTAATACCACACATATCCATAAAAGTAATTAAAATGATGGAGCCTTTATTCCTAATAATCCATTTTGCAATTAATATTCTTTGATACCATAAAGAGGATGGCATGCTGGCACAAGGGTTTGCACCGATGCCTAATATCTTAAGGACCTGCATTCAAATGCCAGTTCCATCTTTTTCTGTGTGGAGTTTTTCTTATCTATTTTACTTCAGGTACTTAAGTTTTTTCTACATTTCTAAAATCTATAGGTTAGCCTGAATAGCAACTTCCATTTGACCTTTTGTGTATCAGCAGTGTTAAGCACTACACCACTATGGTGCCCTAACATGTTGAGAAATAATCAATTTTGTTTGTACAGGATGAACATCTGTTTAATATATAGTAAACATCATATAGTAAACATATGCTTTTACATATAAAGTACAATACAATGTAAGTACAAAGGGCCAGTTCTGCCCAACTCTGCCTTTCTTAATTAATTTCTCAGCACCATAAGGTTAGTGATTATTAAAAAAATGCAATCTGAATGGGTTGATAAAATTTTACTCAGGAGTTACTCAAGATACACAAATGACTAAAGTATGTGAGATTTGAACAGGGCCGGGCGTACGCTTACAATCAGTGGGAGCTTTCTGCTTTCCCTGGCATTCAGGGTAACCAGTGAAATAATGGTGAAATTATATAATGTTACTAGCAAAATGCCCGCGCTTCGCAGCGGAGAAGTAGTGTGTTAACACTAGAATTACCAGAGCCTACGAAAAAACTCATAGATCCGTCCCACCTTAAAACGCTTCGCACCTCTCTGTCAGCGTCTTTTGTCCTTTAAATGTGTTGATAAGCAGCAAACAGCAAGCAGCCTGCTATCACATCCCCCACCCCACACAGTTTTCTCTGCTCAAGTCTGTTTTCCTGCGTGTCAGTTGCTCAGAGTTGTATAGAGTGAGAAGTCAAGCAAAATGACACCTTTTATAAATACTATATCGTTATTTGGAACACTTGCATTTCATGTGTGTTCCGTGTCTACAGCAATCTATGTAAACACATTGTTAAAACAGAAATGTTTTTCATGCTTTAGTAATAATTGACAAAATGTAGACATGAAGTGTATAATTTATGAAGCCTGAAGTCCAAATATCAAATAAACACTTTCACAAAAGATACAAGTATAACAGAACAAGTGCGCAACAGTATCAGCTGGTGACTGGGAATCAAAAGGTCACAAGTTCGATCCCGCACGACTCCGTTTTGAGAAGAGAATTGCTCTTATTCTTACTATTTTAGAATAAAAGCATACATTTGATTTTAGTCTGTAACATACGGTGTAATGTATGATACTTGTAAAGGTTAGCTTTGTTTTAAAAATTTTTATTCATAGCTCGCATGTTATTTATTTCGCCAACACTACACCTTCCAGATCTAAACACTAGCGTGGTGCATGTACCCAAAAAAGTCTAACTGCATTCTCGTACCATTGCTCATGTACTAAAGTGTCAGCAGGTATTTTTCGTGACATTACACGTGCAATTTGTGAGCATACCCTTGACGATCAAACATAGGAAGCTCTGCAGTTCACTTGTGACTTTATGCTGTAGGAAGATAAGTAAATAAATCAGCTTGAATGTTATTTATTTGGATCACATAAAGACTCCACATCGAGAGGAGTCAGATGAGGTGGCTTGGTAATCTGATCAGGATGCCTCCTGGACGCCTCCCTGGTGAGGTGTTCCGGGCACGTCCAAACGGGAGGAGGCCCCGGGAAAGACCCAGGACACGCTGGAGGGACTATGTCTCCCGGCTGGCCTGGGAACGCCTTGGGATTCTCCTGGAAGAGCTAGAAGAAGTGGCTGGGGAGAGGGAAGTCTGGGCCTCTCTGCTCAAGCTGCTGCCCCCACAACCTGACCTTGGATAAGCAGAAGAGGATGGATGGATGGACATAAAGACGTGCTACAGCTTGCATGTTATTTATTTGGATCACATAAAGGCGCGCTATAGCTCGGATGTTATTTATTTGGATCACATAAAGACGTGCTATAGCTATTTATCTATCCCCTTAGCTGTTTTTTATATCTTTTACACAGTGCCTTCCCTGTTTATTTATATATCTAGTGACTTCTCCATCTGTCTGTCTATTATGCAGTGCTCTGTCTGTCTATGTCTTATGGATCTTAAAAATAACAGTTATAAAGACACTTGTTCATGTTAATTGCAGTCTCAATTGTTAAAAATAATTTTTTAAAAGGAGCATGCCACATGAAAATACAACGATCTGACTGACTGACAGTCCATACCATTTTATATGGTTAAAAAGAAAAAAAGTAACACTTTCTCCCCAGCGGGGAATCAAACGTGGGTCTCTAAGGCACAACAAGCCTGCTGTGCACTGATTGGCTGAGCAGTCTGCGTTAACTATCCACGACTTAGTATGTATCGTGATTGTGATTTAGAGAGAATGAACGTGAAAAAAAGGTAACTTTTACAAGTCCTATAAATGTACACTGCGTGTTACAGACGCAAACCATGTGTATGTGTGTACTGTACAATATTAACAATAAGAGCAGCTCACTATTGAAAACAGCAAATATAGGAGTGAGTCGGGTTCGAATCGGAGACTCTTGATTAAAAGTCAACAAATCTTACCATTATGCCACGGAAGCTGCTGTATTTTCCTTGAACCTTTCGTGAAAGTGTTTACTTGATCTTTGGACTTCAGGCTTCATACATTATATAGTTTATGCCTACATTTTGTTATTTACTACAAAAATATGAAAAACTTTTCTGTTTTAACAATGTGTTCACACAGAGTACTGTAAAAAAACAGAACACACATGAAATGCGTGTGTTCCAGATAATGATCTATTATTTCCACTCTAAAACTCCACTTCACTCCCAGATAATCAATCAAGGCATGAGCTGGGAGAAGTTTGTGCACGTTCTAAGTTGGTGGGGGGATAGAATAGCCGGCTACTTGCAGATTGTCTTTATCAGCACATTTAGAGGACAAAAGACACTGGTGGAGAAGTGCGAATGAATTTAAGGTGTTACCAGATCTATGAGTTTTTTCGTAGACTCTGGTAATTCTAGTGTTAAAGAAGCAATGAAAAAGAAAAGGAAACATTTTGAAAATAACGTAACATGATTGTCAATGTAATTGTTTTGTCACTGTTGTGAGTGATGAGTGTTGCTGTCATATATATATATACTAGCAGAATACCCGCGCTTCGCAGCGGAGAAGTAGTGTGTTAAAGAAGGTATGAAAAAGAAAAGGAAAAATTTTAAAAATAACGTAACATGATTGTTAATGTAATTGTTGTGTATATATATTTATATATAGAGCAAAATACATATCTATATACATATCTAGATATACATATATATATATATGCATACCTATCTACATCATATATACACACACATATACATACATACATACAAAGACACACACATATATATAATTTGTGTGTGTGTATGTGTGTGTGTGTGTGTGTGTGTGTATACACATACATACAAACATACACACAGGTATATATAAATATATGTGTATATATATATGTATGTGTCTATATGTGTGTGTATAGCTTTGATCACTGAGTGCAAGGGAAAAATAATAAAATGTAGTCTATAAGTTATTAAACAGTAAAACATTAACGTTTTAAGAAGTAAAGGTACATTGAGCACTACTGGAGTGGTTGCGGGTAAACTACATTTTAAAGACTGTATAACAGAACAGGTAAGTAGTACTAATAGCAGCTAAAATGTATATGGATCATCTCTCGGTAGTAGATCCCTTTTGAAAGGCGCTACACGACGGCTGTGGTATAGAAATTACATTTTCTATGTGAAAGTCCAAATTTCTGCCTCTGGTAATGTGCCTTACCAGCAATTAAAGAAAATTAGTTTTATGTCCTCTGCAGTGTTAAGAGAGAAAGGCTTTGGTTTGGGATAAAAGGAAAAAAGGTGTAAAGAAAGGAAAGTTGC
>JANRMT010028174.1:58962452-59006080 GCA_026402145.1 Polypterus bichir lapradei | reverse complement strand
CCATAAAAATATATCCTGTCTAAATTATACAAGTTAGAAATAAAGTAAACGTTAAAAGAACAAACATTCAAATTTCTTTACTCTTATGTAATTTTATATAAAAAATAAACTTAGATTTTAAATATCCCAAAAGATTTTGCTCTCCATAAAAATATATCCTGTCAAAATTATACAAATTCAAATATGAACATGCTGCATAACAAAACCTGGAAATATAAATAAAATGTGTTCCTTTCAGCAATAACAAATCAAATCATTCAGTTGTCTTTGCTCATATGTCATTTTAGAGCTGGACGCCTGGCATCTTTTTTTGGCAACAAGTTCGTTTATGTTTGGTGTGAGGTTCTGTGTTGTGGAGATTCTCAGGATGGACTGCAGGTGCTCATCAGTGAGGCGACTCCTGTGTGCTGTTTTGTTAGTCTTTATCACTGAGAAGAGCTTCTCACACAGATATGTGCTACCAAACATGCACAAGGTTCGAGCCGCATGTAGACGGACTTTTTTTGTTCTTCAAAGTCACCAAAGCGCGGTGCAAACTCAGTGCGCTCAGTTTATCAGCAAAGAGCGTATTTGGGAACACCGTAGTGATGACTTGGTTCAACATTACTTGGCAACAGGGAAAGTGGGGCAAGTTGCACTGGTGCATTTGTGTCTCCCATAAAAGCAGCTTCACTTGAAATCACTTTGTGATTGTGCACGGGTAAAAACGTCCGCTGAAGTGTCAGATTCTTACTTAATTGTTCTGCTTTCTGTATCTTCTGCATTGCATTCAGGTCTTTCAGGTTACCCTGATGTTTTGTCTCATAGTGCAGTCTCAGATTAAATTCTGTAATTACACCCACATTAGCTCCACAAATGAGACACACGGGTTTACCAGCAATGTCAGTAAACATATACTCAGCCTCCCATCGGTTTTTAAAGGCTCTATGTCCAGAATCACCTTTTCTCTTCGGCATCGTGTGGGCTAGCTTCACAATAACTTGCACCTTCATAAGCTAGACTTGATTAACGCGGTAAGTGTTCGGCAAGGCACCTGAAGCGCTGCATTATGGGATCTGTAGTTTATTGTGTTACCAGCGCTTCATATACCCGGGCCATTAATAACAATAATACAGTATATAAAATGATCTCGCGGGCCGGATATAATTACACGCCGGGCCGGATGTGGCCTGCGGGCCTTGAGTTTGACACATATGGACTAAATAGAACTTGAAAAGATATATTTTTTCGTACATCGAGCCCGCGTGCTATTGTGGTTTTGCCTGCATGCCTCAATAAGTCACCCTCCCCTCGCTCTTACTTTTTTACTGTTCATCTAATGAATACACTGAGTATGGCTTTACCAAAACAATCATTGATTGCGAATAAAGTATTCATTATTCGAGTATGTAGATATATATACCCGCGTATCGCAGCGGAGACGTAGTGTGTTAAAGAAGCTATGAAAAAGATTCGTTTCTTACTGCATCAATAAACAGCTCGTCTTCTTCTTTATCTGAGACCTGACACACTGCATGTACGGGTTTTTTTTTTTAACACTGTCTTCCTTTAGTGGGACATTCACTTTTTCCACCGTGTGCTTTGTTTCTGCAGTAGCTCCAGTTATGAATAATATGCTTGTATGTATCAGACGCTTCATATTTTTTTCTGCCTTTTCAATTGTGTAATTCGGTTTTTGTTCAGCGCTCTTTGGAACTGTTGCTTTTTGTCTGTGCACTGTGTCAGTTCACGTGAGCCGCTCGGTGTACATGCATCGAAGTTTCCCAGCTGTGCTGGTGCCATGTCGTGCTATGTCCATGGCTGTATCTAATGTTACCTAAGTCCCGGCAGTTAAAACTTTCTCTCGCAGTTTCGCTGAGTTTGTGCCAAACACCACCCTGACCATCTCATCTTCCTCTGCATAAGCACAGTCCTTCACCCGTGAATATTTACCCGTGGCAGTGTTTCTATTGGATTGCCGCTGACGGATGGCCTTATATGGGCAGGCACTAAATTACAAACGCTAGCGGCAGCCTGTCTATGAACTTAATTTAAAGTTTAGGTTTACATCGTGCTTTGTCTCCGAAGTAGCAGAACTCATGAATATGGTTGTATATGTCACTCGCTCGCTTCTTATTGTTTCGCTGCCTTCTCAATTATATAATGCATGTTTTCTTCAGCGCTTTTTGGGCCTCTTCCTGGTTTTCTACCTACTGCGTGATTACGTGGGAGGCGTGATGATGTCACACGAAACTCCGGCCCCACAGGTTTCACGCTCATCTCCATTACAGTAAATGGAGAAAAACAGCTTCCAGTTATGACCATTACGCGTAGAATTTCGAAATGAAACCTGCCCAACTTTTGTAAGGAAGCTGTAAGGAATAAGCCTGCCAAATTTCAGCCTTCTACCTACACGGGAAGTTGGAGAATTAGTGATGAGTCAGTCAGTCAGTCAGTCAGTCAGTGAGTCAGTGAGTGAGGGCTTTGCCGTTTATTAGTATAGATTATACTGGTAAACGAGCAGGCATTATTGCTCTGTAGTGGACACAAATCCTTTCGGTTTTATGTTGGAGGGTTTCTTTTCTGGTGTCTGGTTGGATGATTTCTTGTTTTTGTACAAGTTAAGTTTTGACTTTGCGTGCATCTCGTGCTTTAACAGTTAAACAGGAGCGCAATGATGAGAGGTGCGTACGTCTGGTGCTTTTGTGATTAAAGTTATAAATGAAGATTGTTTAAAAGTTTATAATACACTTTGAATTATATTTGGATGTTGTGTGGGTTTTGGTATTTGTTACTGTGCATTTATTTTGTTTTATTTTTGTTTCAAATTTTAATGAAGTGTAGCATATGATCACATTTTTAATGTTGTTTTTCCTTTTCCCTCAGAGTGACTGAATAGACTACACGAAATGTTTTATTTTTTTTTTTAATGAAACACGTATGTGAGTGGAATGATTTGTGTTTTTAAATGTACCTGTTGTTCTTTATTTCATGATAAGTATGTTAATGAACGTGTCTTGTTTTTACTTTATTTAAATACTTTTAAAGTGCATTTCTCGCACTCTGACAGTAAACCTTAGCACTATGATGAGAGAGTGACTGAATAGGTTACACAAACTGTTTTTTTTTATTTTTTTTTAATTTATTAAACAGAATTAAAACGATCAACATTTCAACTGTGGCGGTTCAAACACAACACAGAAGAATAGTGCGGTGATACTGGTATTCATGTAGTGATGCTACCGTTATTTAGAAAGAATTTGAAATGGAGTCAAAGAAGAGAATGGGTGGAGCAAAGAGGGAACGGGAAATAAAGAAAAAAAATCTTGAAAAAGAGGCTGAAAGATGCACAAAAATAACAGATTTGTTCAGCAAGGTGTCAGGTAAGAAGCGATCGTGCTGGTGATGATTCAGAATATGAGCATTACTAATTTGGATGGCCGGACATTCAAAATAAAGTGATCGAACTGGAAACCTATAATTTTCTTTCTTCTTGTAATACTGAATTGTAAAGTCATCTTTACCAATTTTGGTAGTGAGTGGTGTGTGCAACAATCGATTTTGTTAACATCAATTATCTCTGTTGTCAATTGTTTTTATTTTAATTGTATGCACTTGATCAAAGTTAAACTCAGCACTGATGCAGTGTGGAGATTGCAAACTGGATAAAAGCAGACTCTGTTTACAGTTTTCAGGTAATGCATATCTGTTTTTGTTCAATGATGAACGAACACACACATTATACTAAATTAATTTTGCATGTGGACTTTAATGTTGTCTTTAACAGTAGCAATGAAGCTGTGTGAAGAATGCAAACTGGCCAGAAACAGAATCAAATTTTCATAAAATGCATACCTGCATAAAACGTTATATTTATGGTTTAGGCTAAAACTGTCTTTATTATATATAATGTTAATGTTTAAAGAATGAACAAATGCACAGAGTAAAACACGTTTTTGATGATGCATTTTTCATAAAATATGAACTAATGAATAAATACACTGTGTGCAAAATTATTAGGCAAATGAGTATTTTGACCATATAATTTTCATGCATATATTCCATCTCCAAGATGTATAAAATTGAATGCTTATTTGATTTAAGCATATCAGGTGATATGTATTTGTGTAATGAGGGAGGGTGTGGCCTAAGGAGACCAACACCCTATATCAATGTGTGCATAATTATTAGGCAGCTTATTTTCCCTAGGCAAAATGGGCTAAAAAGAGATTTAACTGACTCTGAAAAGTCAAAAATTGTAAAAAGTCTTTCAGATGGATGCAGCACTCTCCAAATTGCTAAGATATTGGGGCATGATCATAGAACCATCAAGCGTTTTGTTGCAAATATTCAACAGGGTCACAAGAAACGTGTTGAGAAAAAAAGACGCAAATTAACTGCCACAGATTTGAGAAGAATCAAACGTGAAGCAACCAAGAACCCGTTATCCTTCAGTGCTGTCATATTCCAGAACTGCAACCTACCTGTAGTGCCTAGAAGTACAAGGTGTTCAGTGCTCAGAGACATGGCCAAGTTAAGGAAAGCTGAAACCCGACCACCACTGAACAAGACATGTAAACTTAAACGTCAAGACTGGGCCAAGGAGTATCTGAAGACAGATTTTTCAAAGGTTTTATGGACTGATGAGATGACAGTGACACTCGATGGACCAGATGGATGGGCCCGTGGATGGATCAGTAACGGGCACAGAGCTCCACTTTGACTCAGATGCCAACAAGGTGGAGGTGGAGTACTGGTATGGGCTGGTATTATTAAAGATGAGCTAGTTAGTCCTTTTTGGGTTGAAGATGTACTTAAATTCAACTCCCAAACCTACTGCCAGTTTTTAGAAGACATTTTCTTCAAGCAGTGGTACAGGAAAAAGTCAGCATCTTTCAAGATGACCATGATTTTTATGCAGGACAATGCTCCATCACATGCATCAAAGTACTCCACTGCGTGGCTAGCCAGTAAAGGCCTTAAAGATGACAAAATAATGACATGGCCCCCTTCCTCACCTGACCTAAACCATATTGAGAACTTATGGGCACTTCTTAAACAGGAGATTTACAAGGAAGAAAAACAGTACACCCCTCTGAACAGTGTCTGGGAAGCTGTGGTTGCTGCTGCACAAAAAGTTGATCGGCAACAGATCAAGAAACTAACAGATTCCATGAATGGAAGGCTTATTGTAGTTATTGAAAAGAAGGGTGGCTATATTGTTCACTGTTTTTTTTTCATGTCAGAAATGTTTATTTGGAAATTATGTGTTGTGTGTTTATTATTCTCACTTTAACAGATGAAAATAAACAAGGGAGATTGGTAAAATGTAAGTTTTTGACTTTGGCATAATAATTCTGCACACTAATAGTTGCCTAATAATTGTGTACACACATGTATTCACCTGATAATGTTCACGCTCACATTTCCTTTGCATAACATTCAGGTTTCAGGTTTATTAACATTTAGGATTGACTGATGGCACTGTATTTGTTTCATATTAAAATTAATCCCAAAAATACAACTTGCCTAATAATTGTGCACACAGCACAATTTCAGCATTGGACTGTATTTAGTTGCATACAAAGGGTGTGCATTGTTAATAGAAAAGTATTTTAAATATAAGGTTTTTCTGGGCCTCAAGGTTACAAAGAGTGACAATGAAATGCATTAGTTCATTCATTATTTTCATAGCTTACTTTAAAAAATTCCAAGACAAAATGGTGTTTGCTGGTTTTTTGAGTCTGTGCCTGTACAAGAAAACTGTTGTATATTGTATGGCCTGGATTATTAGACTTACTTTTTATTTTCAGAACTCACATTTCTGCTACATTTAATTTACAATCGAAATTTGTTTTATGTATGGTGTTTTGGTGTAGGGTATAACAGTCTTAGGGTCTGTGGCTTTCAATGTTTAATAAACTGATAATAAAGGGATTTGAATTGGGTGTCAAATCATTTGTCTTTGTACCCTGTAGTCTAGTCAGAACAATAATAACCTTTTGTTATTCTTTTTTACCACACCTTTTTTTTATTCTTTTTTACCACACCTTTTTTCTCCTGGTCCTTTCTGAACTGCTCTTTTTCAGGCACAGTAATAAAGGCATGTGAAAGCAAAATGTTATGATTAGAAAGCATGTTAGAAAAAGTGTCTCTAAAGAAAGTTAATTTAATAATAATAATAATACATTTTATTTATATAGCGCCTTTCCCATGCTCAAGGCACTTACAGAAAAAAAGAGAAAACAGCAGGGTATACAGAGTATAGCATTGTACAAACCAAATAAATAAATAAAGAATATTAAGACAGTAAGTTCAAAGAAAGCCTAACAGACAACAGAATTGATGGTCTAGCACACACACATACAGGTTACATGAGCATCTTGACAGAGAGGTAATTTATACTTAATTGAGGGATCTGTATATGGCACAACAGATTATTTTACAATAGAAAAGTCATAAAGAGCTGCACAGACTAAGCATGTTAACTTGTGAAAATGAAACCTTTCAGAGAAAGGTAGAAATACATTGATGAATTAATTCCATTATAAAGAGTTGTAGTTGAAAATACTGTATATGGGGGCTTTCTAGCTGGCGTGGGAGATACATGAAGGAATCTTCACACACAGTAGCTTATAGTAATCATTGGATTACAATAGGCTTAGAATGAGTATTCAGATACTACAGACACAGAAGGACAGTAGGTATAATAAATTATGTCAAAGTAGTGTAAAATATTATTTTTAGATAGATAGATAGATAGATACTTATTTATATGTTTAAGAGCGAAAAATTAAAAAAGTCACCTCAAAACTGTAGAAATAAAACCATTGCAGTATCAGTTATGTTTGATGTTTGAATTCATAAAAGCCTACTTCCTTGATGGCTTATATTTGAAAGAGATTCTGTCTACTTCAAAAATATACCGGTAATATAAAGTTCATTGGCTGGCCTGTGCAACAATAAAGAATAGAAGGAATTTGCCAAGATGTCCCTTTAAAAGACAATGAGAACCTTTTAAGTGGCCCTGTAAGAGACTCTAGCCCAAGGAGCTAGAGAGTCAGCAGTTTGCTAAACCATGCAGAGTTTGATGGTGACTCTAGATGGCTAGATAGGACTGGAGATCTCTAGAACGTCACCTCTGGAGTCTTTTAAAACCAGCAAACCTCCCTGCCTTTGTGATATGCTGCTGCACAGAATTTGTGTGGGTCAAGTTTCCATTGTCAATTTTGGGACAAACTTTCTAGGTAAAGGTAATCTCCTAATTCTATAAGACAAATGTTAAGTACTAGTAGAAAAGTTTAAAAGACAAAACTATGATAGTAGTGTTCACTGATTTTCTGCCTTTACAATACAGCACTTTGGATACATTTCAGGATAATGGACTTTAAAGCATGGATCATATCTTAGTGTATAACAGGGTAACTACAATATGTGTCCCGGATGGGCTAAATTAGAGCCAGAAGGACACCGTTGATTGGAAAGATGTATATGTAGTTTAGTCAAGAACTGCTTAAACTGGAGGTTGTGAAGCCTGGAAAAGGCCAGGTTATCATTAACATTAATAAAAAATAATAAAATCAGAACCTCAAATAAGCACAACATAATATGGAATTACCAAATAGAATGAAATAAACAATAAAAAAAAACAAAAACTAAACATTCCTCATGTTCAAGTTGAAATGTTTTGTCAAGTGTACAAAGTACATTGACACCGGACCACTGAACTGCGATTCAAATCAAGGCCTACTGGATACATTTGCTTATTTTTCTTTTATAATTTCTGTCCCCTGGTGTGATGGCATGATGTATCCTCTTTTAATAAATTAATACCATTTAGGATTTTTCAAACAAGCATTGCTCATTCCCAGTTAACAGAGCAAGGGTTCATACATGACATAAATGGCATAGAGTAACTTTCTCAGCAGTTTTCTTACTTGCAGTGACCACAGGTTAGCTGTTTTCTTGTTTCTCGATTTTTGTAATTTCTTCAAGTGCCATTTGAGTGGTTTCTTTTCCCTTTTTGCTATGTTTGTCAGCCAAGCTCTCTTGAAATGAAAGAGGAACAGACTCTAAATCAGTTGTATCTTGACTGTATCCAACTTGTTCATTTGGGGAGACAAAGAAAATTGAGACAGATGAAAAAACTGCTTCAAAAAAATTAAAACAAAATAAATGCTACAAATTAAAAAACAAAACAAAAAAGTCTTCCCCTCCTTTTCCTCAAAGTTAACAGCTACCAGAGTCAGATTTGTTAAACTTGCATAGACGTAAAAAGAGGCTTGAAATGTACGTATGGAAATGTCCCACTCAAACAGTCAGTATTAATAAAAGAAAACTTGATGGGAGAATGTGCATAAATTTATGGCAACTCTGACCCATCCATCTGTACGCAACATTTCAGAGAAACAGAGAAATAACAATGCCATTGACAAAGTAGGGAAATTCAGCCAAACCATCTAAGTTTGACTGACTGACTAAGTTTGATGACTGACTCGTATAATAATCATAATGTGTGTTGATGTAACAAACATATTAAACTTGAAAAATGGTGAAAGTCTCTGGTTTAATTCCCTTTAAAGAGAGCCAATGCTGCATAATTGCACTGAAGAACATTCCAATAATGCACAAGTCATCTGTGAAGCCAAGATTTATTTTGAGGCAAATTAGCGTTAATCAGATGACTTGCTGACCTTGATGGCTGACATGTTGGTAAGGTAATTGGATGAACCTGCAATGTTTCATGTGGCTTATACCACTCATTGTAACTGCAGTCATGTCATTACATGTGCCAGGTGATACTAACTACCCACTCAGACACTGGCACCTTATGCCTCTCCTAGGCCCCTACAGCACAGTGGAGCAGGGCTCCAATGCAGTGTGGGGAATAGTGCAGAACTTCTCAAATGCCATTGCCAGCCAAAGACTCTCTGTTGCATTATGTATGAGGTTCATATATGGTTGTTCCATGGTGGCAGCCTAGTGAGGTTTGAGGTGTGTTCACATACACACATTTACAAGATGATTGTGATTTATAAAGGAACATTTTGTAGAAATATGCATATGCCAGGTTTTATAAATCTGACTTTTTTTTTGTATACATTTTCCTGTTTTTTGGCGTGGACTGGAGTCCACACAAAGTTTTATAAAGGAGAGCCCAGGTGATGGAGAAATAATTACTTGTCATTAGATTACTGGTCTGCGGTGGGCTGGCGCCCTGCCCAGGGTTTGTTTCCTGCCTTCCGCCCTGTGTTGGCTGGGATTAGCTCCAGCAGACCCCCGTGACCCTATAGTTAGGATATAGCGGGTTGGATAATGGATGGATGAATGGATAGATTAATGGTTTGAGCCTGGACCAAACAATGAGAGATGTGAGAAAACACCAAAGAAGTTTAATGTCTTTAGCATACTCTTCCAGACACTGAGATGTGACATGATAGTGCAGGTAAAAATTATAAAGGAGACTGTACTGTAGAAGCTCGTTATTTTCATATTTAATCTTCAAATAACGGGGCACAGATGGAAATATGCATTTAGCAAAACTATTTCTTCACATAGCACACTCTAAATATATTGACCGAATAGTGTAGCTTTATCTCTGCAAGTGTATTTTCAGCATATGTAAACATTTGATGAACAGGAAATGATTAACTGTGATGAACTGAATGATACACTGTTATCAAAACTGAATTCTTTTTTACATTACATTTATTTAGCTGACATTTGATCTAAAGTGGGGTGGCACAGTTGGGCAGTACAGATGACAGGTTTGCACATTCTATCTCTGCCTATATGGGTGTTCTGCAGGTACTCCAGTTTCCCTCCATTGTTAAAGACATGCAGGTTAACTTACTTAGCAATTGCATGAGTGTGAACGGGATGGACTGGTGTCTGGAGCAGGGGCTGTACCTGTAGCTTCTGCTCAGGACACCACAGTTACGCTTTGGATGTGACTAAACTAGTAGCCCAGTAGATCGCAGTCAGTCTCTTCACCCACTTGCACACCTTGTCACTGTAAATAGTTTAAGGATAAAAAATATCCACAAATATAAAGTCTTTATGTGCATATATATGTACCTGTATATACTGTATATATAGAATGTATGAAGATGTTCTGTGGACGGCATCAATAATACTGGAAAGGTAAAGCTGAACAAAGCAGCCCTCCTGCTACTGCTTGTTTTACTATAAAAAACAATAGCTTGTGACAATTTTGGTAACAGATGAGAGTTAACAGCCGCACAAGCTGTGAAGTAAGTCAGCTCGATGGAATATATATATTTCCTGTGGTCTGCAAGATAAAAATGTAAGATCTGTTTGCAAGGCAGCTAAGGTTACTTAATATGTAAAAGACTTTGTTTGTTGTTATATGAAACAACTGGCGGTTAACTGACACAGAAAAAAATGAAATAAGATAAGACTGCAGTGTGAATTGTGCAACTATTTGAATATCCTCTTGTCTTTAAAGGTTTTAATCACACCATCCTGTGCCTCTCGCTTAGAACACAGTCTTTACTTGACTTGCTAGAAAGATAATAATCTAACATTTTTAAGTTAGTTATTACTTGTCAATTTAAAATATTCATACATTTAATGAAAACATACATACATGTAAGATAAATGTGACAAAATCAATACTTAAAAAGGATATCTTTACAAAAAAACACCAGGGGCCTCATGTATAAAACATGCTTATTATGTCCAGGAACAGCCGTAAGCCAATTCTTATGCAAACGTTGGGATTTGTAAAACACAAATTTGTGGAAATTAACTTAAACGTAAAGTTTTGACCTTCTGTAAGTCCTATGCAGACTTTTTTTTTAATGTTGAGCGACTCCAGGCACAGGACAATGAAATGAACATAAAATTCATTTCAACAATGGTTAGTTATATTATCTGTGGTGGGCTGGCGCCCTGCCTGGGGTTTGTTTCCTGCCTTGCGCCCTGTGTTGGCTGTGATTGGCTCCAGCAGACCCCCCGTGACCCTGTAGTTAGGATATAGCGGGCTGGATAATGGATGGATAGATAGTTATATTCTGATGTCTGTCCATCCGTCCATTTTCTAAACCCGGTTGTTCTTAACCTTTAACGGAACAGGGATTGCGTGATTTCTACATGATGATCTTTGTAATGTAGGCTCCAATTCACCACACAACTCCAAGAGAGCAGTTCTAGGGTGTCGAAACTGACTTATAAGCCAGTCAACATCACAAAAAAGGAAAAAAATACCATTAACAATAATAAAGTGACAAAAATAACAGTTGTGTTTTTGAGTTTGTTTTGTCTACGTATTTTAATTGTGGCAGAATAATCACTTTCTTATTTTAAAAAGCATAACATTTGGCTGGCTTAGTTATTTACTGTATTTGCTTCATCAAAGAGGCATATATCATATTTTTATTTTATAAATAATTTTCAATAAGGATATGTGTGAAGTGTGTTGCAGATTTACTGAGACAAGCATGCTGCTGTTTGTACAGGCTGGCATAAGCCACAGCAATGCACACTACTGTTTAATCACTTGTAGTAACTCACAAAGTCCTGTTCACGATTAGGAGCATCTTTCAGTTTTGTAAAAGAGGAAAATATTACATAAAGCATATTCAAATTGAAATAATGTTTCTCAAGCTAAATCTGAAACAGTTAACTAACCTGTAATTAAAACTGTACAGAGTATTTCTCTGTTTGATTTAAGGATTTTTTTTTTTTTTTTTTTTTATTAATTTTATTACAATCCATACAAAGCAATCAAGTTTTTACAAAGAGAAAAATTAAGAACAGATCGATCCCCACCCCTGAGAGAGAGAGCAAGCCAAACGGCGTTAAATTTAAGACTTGGAGACATACCTAAATTAATAAATTCTCTGTGCCTTTTGAACTTATTTTAAAATATTACTGATTAGATCCTGCCATGTTTTGAAAAGTCTGTACGGATCCTCTAACTGAATATTTGATTTTTTCCAACTTCAAATAATATAACACATCGGTTTCCCACTGACTTAAAAGAGGAGAGTTTGGGTTCTTCCAGTTTATGAGAATAAGTCTACGTGCCAAAAGTGTAGTGAATGCAATCACAATTTGTTTGTCTTCCTCCGCTTTAAACCCATCTGGAAGAACACCAAACACAGCTGTTAATGGGTTTGGAGGGATTGTAAGTCCAAGGCTATCTGAAAGGTAATTAAAAATGTTTGTCCAGAATAATGTTAATTTGGTGCAGGACCAGAACATGTGACCTAGTGAGGCTGGGACTTGGTTACAACGTTCGCAGGTTGGATCATGCCCTGGGAACATTTTGGAGAGTTTTAGTCGAGACAGATGTGCTCGATATATAATTTTGAGTTGTATAATTGTATGCTTTGTGCATATGGAGCTCGAGTGAATTCTCTGCATTGCTACTTTCCACTCCTTTTCTGATATATTAATTGAAAGATCTTTTTCCCAGTGTCCTCTCGGATCTTTAAAAGGGAGGGATTGTAAAATGATTTTATATATTGTAGAGATGGAGTCTAAATCCTTGATATTGAGCAATATTTTTTCCAGCATGGATGAGGGTGCAAGATGAGGAAAATCTGGAAGGTTTTGTTTAACAAAGTTTCTGATTTGAAGATAGTGAAAGAAATGTGTAGCTGGAATGTAAAATTTGGAATGTAATTGCTCATAGGATGCAAAGACGTTGTCTATATAAAGATCTCTAAGCAAGTTAATTCCAAATTTTTTCCAAATATTAAAAACTGCATATGTTTGTGAGGGTTGAAAGAGGTGGTTCTCTTGCAGGGGTGCCACAGATAGAAGCTTCTCCGTCTTAAAATGCTTTCTACATTGGTTCCAGATTCTAAGTGAGTGGAGCACAATTGGGTTATTAGTGTATTGCCGATAACGTGTGTTTATTGGAGCACAGAGCAAGGAATACAAAGAAGTACTGCAGGAATTTAATTCTATTGCGGACCAAGCCTGTGTATGTTCTTCTATTTGTGTCCAGGTTCTTATCGCCTGTATATTTGCTGCCCAGTAATAAAACTGGAAGTTAGGTAGAGCCATGCCGCCTTCTGCCTTTTGTCTTTGTAGGGTCGCTCTTTTGATGCGTGGATGTTTTGAATTCCAAATAAATGAGGTTATTGTCGAATCTAATTGCCTAAAAAATGATTTATTAATGTATATTGGGATGTTTTGAAATAAAAAAAGGAGCTTAGGAAGAATATTCATCTTAACAGTGTTAATTCTTCCAGCTAGTGTGAGATGAAGGGTTGACCATCTATGCAAGTCTTGTTTAATTTTTTCCATGCAAACGGCGAAATTTTGTTGATATAGAGCTTTATATTTACTTGTGATGTTTACCCCTAGGTATTTAAACTGTTCTGCAATGATAAATGGTAGGGTATCTAATCTAATATTATATGCTTGAGAGTTCACTGGAAAGAGTACACTTTTATTCAGATTAATTCTGAGACCAGAGATCTTTTGAAATTCTGTGAGTGCTGCTAAGATTGCAGGTACAGAATTTTCTGGGTCTGATATATACAGTACCATGTCATCTGCATATAATGAGATTTTCTGTTCCAGTCCTTCTCTGCTAATCCCCTTTATCTGATCAGTATTTCGACAATGTATTGCCAGTGGTTCAATGGCAATCGCAAACAGCAGCGGTGACAAGGGGCATCCTTGTCTAGTGCCACGTTCTAGTTTAAAGTAGTCTGAGCAAATGTTGTTGATGCAAACTGAAGCTTCTGGGTTAGTATACAGTAATTTAATCCATGCACAGATGTTTGGGCCAAACCCAAACTTCTCCAATATAGTAAAAAGGTATTTCCATTCAATCATGTCGAATGCTTTTTCTGCATCTAATGATAATAATATTTCTGGGGTGTTTGATTTAGTTGGTGAGTATATTACATTAAACAGGCGTTGAAGATTGGAAGATAAGTGCCGGCCCCCAATAAATCCAGTTTGGTCTTGTGATATTACCGAGGGGAGCACTTTCTCCACCCTTCTGGCTAAAATTTTTGAAAGTATTTTAACGTCGTTATTCAGAAGTGAAATTGGTCTGTATGATGCACATTGTAATAAGTCCTTATTTTGTTTTGGAAAGACAGTGATTAGTGCTTGGCGAAAGGTTTGTGGAAGAGATTGGTTATCTCTGGCTTCTGTAAATGTTGCTAATAAGAGGGGGGCTAGCTGAGCGGAGAATTTCTTGTAAAATTCTGCAGGGTAACCATCAGGGCCTGCTGCTTTCCCGCCTTGGAGTGATTTTATAGCATCTAGTAATTCTGATAACATCAGAGGTTTATCAAGTTCCTCCGCACTACAAGCGTCTATTTGTGGTATCTGTAATGTATCCAGAAATGCATTAGATTGTGTATTGTCTTCCTTAAACTCAGTAGTATATAGGGATTTATAGTAGTCTCTGAAAGCGTGCATTATATTTTGGTGTTCGACGATTTTATCTCCGTTCGTACTAGTGATTACCGAGATTGCGTTGCGCACTTCTTGCTTGTGAATTTGTTGAGCTAAAAGCTTATTAGCTTTCTCCCCATGTTCATAGTAATGATGTCTGGATTTGTAAATTAGTTGTTCAGTTTCTTTAGTTGTCAAGAGGTTTAATTCCGAATGTAGAGCCTGCCTTCTCCTATGTAGAGTCTCGCTTGGTAGTCTGGCATGTTCTTCATCTATTTTAGTAATTTCGCTTTTTATATCTGCTACCTTCTTGGCCTCGGATTTATTTCTGTGGGAAAGATATGAGATAATCTGTCCTCTTAAGAAGGCCTTAAGAGTTTCCCAGAGTATCCCTGCAGAGATCTCGGGGGATGTATTTGTCTCTAGAAAGAATTTGATTTGTTTGGATATAAATTCAGTACAATTCTCATCAGCTAATAGAAGCGGGTTGAGGCGCCATCTGCGGGGTGAGTGCATGGGGCTTAGTAATTTTAGCTCCAAGATCATAGGTGCATGGTCAGAAATAACAATAGCATCGTATTTGCAAGATTTAATCTTAGGCAAGAAGTTATTGTCTATAAAGAAGTAATCGATCCTTGAGTAACAATGATGTACTGGTGAGTAGAAAGAATATGTTCTTGAATTTGGGTTTAAAAACTTCCAGGGGTCTGATAAGTTGTGATCAGTTATAAACTTTGTAATTATTTTTGCAGTGTTAGATGCCGTTCCCCCTGTGGAGGAGGTCCTATCTAAAAGTGGATTCATAACACAATTAAAATCCCCAGCCATTATAACTTTATGAGTGTTCAGATTGGGAATGGATGCCAACAAATTTTGTATAAATTCCTTATCATCAACATTAGGTGCATAAACATTTATCAAGATCATTTTACAGTTAGATAAGTCTCCCATAACCATTACATATCTCCCTTCAGGATCCAATACTACATCTGATGCTACAAATGGAACAGTTTTATGTATGAGAATTCCCACACCTCTAGTTTTCTTCGTAAAGCTAGAATGGAACATTTGGCCAGTCCAGTCTTTTTGCAGCCAGAACTGATCCTTGCTTATTAAGTGAGTTTCCTGTAAAAATACTATTTTAGCATTTAGACCTGTTAGGTGAGAGAGTACTTTCTTTCTCTTTAATTCGTGATTCAGGCCTTTAACATTCCAGCTTACGAAGTTAACTGTCCCATCATGGAGACACTGATTCTTAGTTTTTGATGTCATTTTATAGTCTTATTATAATTATAAAGACTGAGAGGATAGATTAGGTATAGATCAGGCCTGCTCTCTTTCTCTCCCCCCCTTAACCCCCCACCCTCCCTTTTTGCCTCCCCAAGTGAGGCTAAAACCCACTTCACATAGTCCCAGTCCTCTGACATACCCAGAGACAGAGTACGTCCAAAGCAAAACAAGCTCCAATGCAGCGGCGCTTAAGGGTTAAAAGATAGAGATATCTCTAAGAATAAAATTAAAAAAAAAAAAAAAAAAAAAAAAAAGGAAAAAAAAGGAGTTTTACACTTAAAATATATATATAGTCTTCAGCAATTTTAGTGCATTAAGATGATACACCCAGATAATAAACCCAAGGGATGGTATTAAAAATGTGTCCAGAAGAAGCATAACCAGTCTTAATGCAGTAATAGCAATAACAGTAAACCTAGGGTATGATATTGAACAGTCTCGTTTAGGGTAGAGATGAGATAATTAGAAAAGAAAAAGAGAAAAATAAATAAATAGATAAATAAATAATTAAGCACAATAAAACATAAACATATAGCGCCCTAGTAATACTAAGTAATAATGAGAATATATGCTGATAAAAACCCGTATTTTAAAACGAATAGATCAGACAAAAGATTATTAATCTTTCCTTCATCGTTTTAACCGCCATGACTCACTATTATGTATCAGAATAGCCCCGGGATCAGCTTTCTTAATTCTTTTTCTGCCTCTTCCTTGCTAGCGAAGACATAGAATTGACCCTGCCATTCCACTTTCAGTTTTGCCGGATACAGGAGGCTGTATTTCACACTGGCTTGCCGTAGCCGCTGTTTAATATTATAGAAGGATGCGCGTTTAGTAGCTGTTGCTGGAGAGAAGTCAGGGAAGATAAGAATGTGGTTATTTTCAAATATAATATCTTCCTTGTTTCTGAGGAGTGCCATCACCTCTAGCTTAAATGATAATCGTTCAAAACGAACTATAAAAGATCTTGGTCGGGGTCTGACGGTGTTTGCTGCTATCTCAGATTCTGCTTTAAAGTCGTCCCCGATTATTTTAGAAAAAAGTTCAGCTGCGAATTTGACAGGGTTTGAACTTTCTCGATTCTCCGGCAGACCTTCAATTCTGACATTATACCTTCTACTGCCATCTTCTAAAGCAGCCAGTCTGTCTCCAAGTTTTTCTCCGAGTTTTTTGCATTCGGAACTGACATTTATTGCTCTTTCTTCGGCACTGGCAGCTGAATGTTCGACCATTTCAATCCGATTCGTGAATGTCTCCTTGAGATGCTCCAATTGATCAGTAAGCGTGCTCAGTTTAACCGAGTTTTCCTGAATGCGCTCTTCAATTTTACCCAGCACCTGTCGAAGCTCAAATTGCACCTCTTGACGCAGCCTTTCATTTGCCTGTTGGAATTCCTGTCGCAACCTTTCATTTGCCTGTTGGAATTCCTGTCGCAACCTTTCATTTGCCTGTTTAAGGATTTTTCAACGTGCCAGTGAGAGTTGCTTTGGGTTGAACAGATTATAGTATTTGTTGATCCATCCATCCCCAAAGCCTACTTGTCTAGGGCAGAAGACAGCTGAAGCCTATCCTGGCAAGCAACAGGTTTAGGCAAAAACTTTCTCTGGACAGGTCGCCAGCCCATTACAGGGTGAACACACACACACACGCAAATAACACCATCAACCACACAGATATCAGCCAATTCACCTCACCTGCATGTCTTTGAATTGCAAGAGGAACCCGGAGCACCAGTGCAAACCGACACATTTCCACAAGCAAACTCCATGTAGGGAGCACCTGAGATGCACCTCCCTGAGTCTTTACTATGAGGCAGCAACACTACCAGTGCGTCACTGTCCACCTAATTCATTGATTAACATATTTACATTAACCATGGCCTTAACATGTAAGGAAAAGAATAGCTTTTATTTGAGACTTACTTTAGTAGCGCAGTCCATCAGCTGTTCACGCCCTAAAGTCTACCAAATGTCTATAATACCTAGTTTTCTGTGTTCTCTCATGATTTGAAAGTAAGGATGTCTGTCAGAAATATGGTATAATTTATATGATGATAAAGTCATGGATATTCAAAAAAGGCATTTGGTGGCTACTGGTGGGAGATGATGGGGGATAACTAAAAGCATGTAGATTACTGCATAGTTTTCATTTCATTTAAGATTTATAAAGTTTATAAAGGAACTTGGCCATGCACACAATTTTATAAATCTGAGTTTATTTTGTGAGTACACTGTTTTTGCTATTCTAACATAAGCCAAATTTTAGTATGATACCTGAGCATGACTTTATACATGAGGCCTCAGAAACCAACTTTTAATTTATTTTTCTTCTACTTTCCTATGTAAATTGCAATTAAGTGTTCCTTAATGAGGAAGAAGGTTGTATTTTTATAGTACTAGGGTGTTGAACCGTGTTAGCCGCTACTACATGGAATTGTCATTTTGCTTGACTTCTCACTACATGAAGAAGGTTTAATTTCTGTGTATTTTCTTTAATTGAATATACTTTAATAATAATAATAATAATAATTCTTTACATTTGCATAGAGATTGCACAGGTGGTGAATCAGCTTTGGGGGGGAAGGCTGTAGGGATCTGTGGTATCCGGGATGAACTTCTCCAGTGCAGGCTGGTGGTAAGGCTGTCCTCCTGGTATTGCATGCAATTTTTGACTGGCATCATCCAAACTGACTGGAAAACAGGACTTGTCGTCCCTGTCTGGAAAGGGAAGCGTGATTGTCTGGATTGCAGCAACTACAGGTGATCACTTGCTCACCTACCAGCGACTGGAGCAGTCTGGTTTTATGCCTACCATCAACCGCATCCTGGCACTGAGGGATATCATGGAGCACAAACACGAATATCGGCAGAGTTTCTTTACAGCCTTTGTCGATTTTCGCAAAGCGTTCAACTCAGTTAATCGAGCTGCCTTGTTTTACATCCTGAGGCTTCGCGGGATCCCCTCGAGGTTGCTGGAAATCATGGCTGGCCTGTACACTGGTACTGTGAGTGCTGTGCAGAGGGGTGTGTTCTTGCTCCTACTCTGTTCAATACTTGTATGGACTGGGTGTTGGGCAAGGTCATGGGGTCCAGCGGCTGTGGGGCATCTGTTGGTGAAGGAAGATTCACAGATCTTGACTTTGCTGATGATGCTGTGATCTTCGCGGAGTCAATGGAGGCTCTGATCGGGGCGCTTGAGAGACTGAGTGAGGAGTTTGAGTGTCTGGGCTTGCGAGTGTTCTGGATAAAAACCAAGATCCAGGCCATTAATGACCTCTTGGGAACAGCCATCAGCAGTATGTCTGTTTGCAGAGAGAGTGTGGACCTTGTTGAGAGATTTACTTACCTTGGCAGTGACATTCATGTCTTTGGTGACTCATCCTGTGAAGTCAGTAGACGGATTGGGAAAGCATGGGGGGTCATGAGGTCACTGGAAAGGGGTGTGTGGTGCTCCCGATATGTATGCAAAAGGACGAAGGTCCAAGTCTTTAGAGTCCTGGTGCTTCCTGTCTTTCTATATGGTTGTGAGACATGGACGCTATCCAGTGACCTGAGACGAAGACTGGACTCTTTTGGTACTATGTCTCTCCGGAAAGTCCTTGGGTACCGTTGGTTTGACTTTGTGTCGAATGAGTGGTTGCTCATGGTGTCCCGAATGAGGCACATTACCTGCATTCAAGAACCAGCAGACTGAGGAACAGCTTCTTTCCCAGAGCTGTCTCCTTATTGAACTCTGCCCCCTACTGACACTTGCCCACACCTCACACACCCCTATTATCTTCGCATTACCACTACACTATTTAATATGGACTGCGCTACAATGTACATACCTGTTTGAAAATACAAATATCCATGTACAATACATTTGTACACTTCTGATTGAGTACATATTCGTACATGTCTACTTGTAAATTCCTGTCTATAGAAAATAACAACCTGCACATTATGTACATATCTATCTGTACATGTCTACTTGTAAATTCCAGTCTATAGAAAAAAAAGCAATCTGTATATTATGTTCATATCTATTTGGAAATTCCTGACTACAGTTAATAGCAACTTGTAGATACTGTTCATCCATTGTAAATTTATAAGTATAGTTACTAGCAATCTGTATATTATGCTCACATAATATCATTCTGTAATAGTTACCCATAGCCTCTCCCTGCACATATCCCTTTTATGTGTACCTAGAACTTATACATTTATCCTGCACTTTCAGCTAATTGCACTTCTGGTTAGACCTAAACTGCATTTCGTTGCCTTGTACTTGTACATGTGTAATGACAATAAAGTTGAATCTAATCTAATCTAAATTGTGAGGGAGCGTCAGTTACAGCACTACGGCCATGTGGCATTTTTCCTCGAGAGTGATCAGGCTCATAAGATCCTCATAGTTAGGGACCTGAGTGGCTGAACCAGGCCAAGGGGTTGCCCACGTAACACCTGGCTGCGGCAGGTAGAGGGTCATTTCCGGAGGGTGGGACAGGACCGCGTGTCTGCCTGGGGGGGTTGCAAACTGGGATCCCGAGCTGTTTTGCCGTGTAGTGGATGCGGCAACGCACTGTACCAGTGCATGCTCCCAAACTTGACTTGACTTGACATTTGCATAGGGCTTTTCTCACTTCTCAAAATGCTCAGCCGCCACTAATGTGTAGCATCTACCTGGATGAAGCAAAGGCAGCAATTTTTGTGCCGGCATGCTTACCGCACATAATCTATTAGGAAGTGAAGTGGTTAAAGAGAAAACCAGTTACTGACACGGGATGATTTGTGGTCATAGTATAACTAGGCAATGGAGGGCAATTTAGCCTGTAAATCGGGATACACCCTGCTCTTTACAAAGGATGTCCAGGGTTTATTTATAACCACAGAGATTCAGCACCTCAGTTTTACGTCTCATCTGAAGGATTGCACAATTTTTACAGCACGGTGTCCCTACCACTGCACTGGGGCACTGGGATCCACATTTAGATCACAGGGTAAGCACTTTCTACTGGCCTCACCAACAACTCTTCCAGAAGGAACCTAAGCTTTTCCTAGATAGTCTCCCATCCAAATACTGGCCTGGCCCGAACATGCTCAGCTTTCGGTGGATTACCTGTTCTGAAGTGCATGTGGTATGGCTGCTTTAGGATAACTAAAACCTTTTATCAGTCTTATTTCTTATTCAGTCACAATAAATATTTATACTCCTGGCCCTGTTAACCCTGCCCTAACAGTTAGTACATTTCCTGTTGTCAGCAGGCAAATTAGAACTGCTTGCTGGAACTGAAAAAGCAGGTGGGGAGTGTTGCACTAAAAGCTAAAGTTAAACCGAGGACCATTATTAATTTTAATAATGGCTTGAGCAGAAATAAGGGAGGGAGGGAGGGAGGACCATGATTCTTACAAATCCTTAGTACCGTAGAACTAAATGAAAATGTAACATTACAATGTCTGGAGGTTCTTTTACATGCTTCATATTTTTGTCAGACTTAATGTAACTAGAACCCTTGTTAATTTTGTTCTGTTTCCAGCAAGATCTCTACATCACCTGTTTTTCCAAAAAGATACACTAGAAACTCACTGGTTACTAAATCCTCCTCTTGTTTTGAAAAACCAAACCAAATTAGGAAATAAATTTAATATGAAGCGGCAGATGGATTTCCACATGTACAATGAAATGTATACTTGCATATCTCCTCAGAACAGTTGACAAAAATATAAAAGTACAATAAATAAAAGGTATACTTGGCATATAACATATATACAGTCATGATCAATATACACAAAATACCATACCACATTACAAACCTGGTTAACCCTGAGCATGGTTGCATAGCGTGCAAGACAGAAACAATCCCTTGGACATGACACCAGACCATTGCAGGGTGAATACACTCGCACACATGTACACACAACACACACACTTAAGGTCAAAAATCCACCTGACCTGCATGAAACTCAGACATGGTTTGAACTTGCAAGCTCCACACAGAGAGGACCTGGGATACAAACCCTAATGTCCTTACTGCAGGGCAGCAGCAGTAGCACTAATACTGATTGCACCACCATGCTCCCCTATACAATACATATTTACAAATAGTATATATTTAAACACATTTTTGTTATGCTACAATATTTATTCCTATTTATAACTGTTCATAGGTCTTTCAACTTGTGGGAATAAGTTATCCTTGACATACTTTAAGGATGTTTTTTATGATCACATCTTACAAGGTTGAGAGTTCTACCTGAATATGGTGTGGCATCCAGCCGGGGCTGGAGCCCGGCCGGGACACCCAGGAGGACCGGAGGAGGGCTTGTACCTCCTCCAGACCGCGAGGGGGCAACCACCCTGGTTACGTTGGGGGCCATGGGTAGAGGGCTTGGAAGCCCAGCCCTGTAGGGACCCTTGGCCACCACCAGGCGGCGCCCCGGTGCCTGAACAACCCTGGAGCCCAGCACTTCCGCCACACCAGGAAGTGCTGGGGGGAAGAAGACGGGTGCGCAGCCGGCACTTCCGCCACACTGGGGCGTGTCTGCGGAGGAGTGCCGGGAAACAGTTGGAGCCCATCCGGGTTCCTATTTAAGGGGCCGCCTCCCTTCAGTCAGGAGCGGAAGTCGGGTGGAAGAGAGACGGAGCTGGAGAGAGGACTGGAGGCGGCCAGGAGAAAGACTATTTGACTGTGTGCCCTGGACATTGGAGGAACGGTGCTGGAGGCACTGGGAAGTGCACTGACTAAACTGTAAATATTGTGTCAATAAAGCGTGTGTTGGGTGAACTTAAGATGTCCGTCTGTGTGTGTCCGGACCAGTTTCCACAATGGTTACAACTAGCGGGCACCCAGCACTGCCCAAGATAGAACTAATTTTAGTGCCAAAGCAAGATTTCACTGATTAAACCAACTATTAGGTGCAGCTGTGCAAAACTGTGATAAGTCCCAAAAATTGTTGCTCATTGACTATAGTTCAGCATTCAATACAATAATACCTTGTAGGCTGTTTGTGAAACTGAGGGACTTGGGACTTAACAACCGCTTGTGTACGTGGGTGCTGGACTTCCTCACTGGCAGAACACAGGCAGTGAGGGTTGGTAACTGTGTTTCCAACACCATCACCATCAACACAGGAGCTCCTCAAGGGTGTGTTCTTAGCTCCCTGCTGTACTCCCTCTACACCCATGACTGCATTGCCACACATTCCTCCAACACTATCGTGAAGTTTGCAGATGACACAGTGGTACTGGGCTTCATCATGAACAACGATGAAACGGCCTACATGGATGAAGTTGCAAACCTGACATTGTGGTGTCAGGAAAACTGCCTCCAGCTCAACGTCAGCAAAACCAACTTCAGCAGGAGACAGCAACGGGACTATAAGCCCCTCATCATTAACGGGACTCAAGTGGAAAGGGTGAACAGTTTTAAATACCTGGGGGTTCACATCTCTGAGGACCTGACATGGACTGAACACGTCCAAGTTCAGACTAAAAGGGCAAAGCGGAGACTCTACCATCTCAGACAGCTTAGGAAGTTTGGGGTTTCTTCAGGGATTCTAAAGACTTTCTACTCTGGCACTGTGGAAAGGATCCTGACACATCCTGGTTTGGAAACTGCTGTGATCAGGACTGTAAAGCCCTACAGAGAGTGATCCGTGCAGCGGAACGCTGCTGCAGGTCAGCTCTACCATCTATGCAGGACATTTACAACAGAAGATGTAGGACCAGAGCTCTCAAGATTATCAAAGACTCCTCTCATCCCAGCAATAGCCTGTTTCATATGTTAAAATCAGGCAAAAGGTTTTGTAGCATCCTGGCCAGGATAGAGAGACTCAGAAGGAGTTTCTATCCTCAAGCCATAAGACTGTTAAATCAAAACATGCCATCTCATCCATGACCCTCCACATACTTAGACTGGACTGTAAGTTGTACTATGCCATCTATCCTTACCTTGTTTTGGAATTGGACTTTCATTTAACTATTCACCTGTCTAACTTTGGTTTTTGCACAAGAATCACTGCATTATTGCACCTTAACACTTAATTCTACTTTATTCACATAATTGCACTTATTTATTATGTTCTACTATACTATTATCTTTCAATCTATGACTTTTTGTTAATCTAACTGATATTCTTCTAACTTTGCACAGTTTTTGATAAGCAGATCAGGATGCATTTCACTGTGTGTTGTCCTGTATAACTATGCATATGACAAATAAAGAATCTTGAAATGACAGCACAGATGTGGTCAAATTTTGGAACAAAACCTAGCCTGCAGTGCTGCCTGTACAAGTAGGGAATCTATGCAAAACTGGCAGTGACAGGTTTAACAGTGTGGTATTGGATCTCCGACAAACATACAGTACAGACACAAATTCATCTTTTCAGTATACTGTATATTAGATATGAATACTGGCTACAGTTATATTGTAAATTAAACTTAGATAAGAAGGAGAATGGAATATAAATTTAAAGTACTTGAACTAGAGGTCCTCAGAAGTTTATTATTCCTGCACATTTTACATCACACTCCAGTGTGTACATTTCTCTCCTTCAATTACTGTATACCTGGCGTTTGATGTATAGTATATTATGTGTGTACCACTTTTCAGTTATCTGACGTATGTTGCTTTCCATTTGATGATCTGGACAGTGATCTGCTGTGAAAGGTGCCACACCAGCACAAATCACTTAAGAAAGAAATTCCCTGAATTTACAGACATAATTTATCTTTAGTGAAATCTATAATCTTCAGATCATCTTTAGTGAGGAGCTCTGAGACAGCTAAAAATCTAGGTGTTCTGCTCATTTATAGCCTCATCTACAATTGTAACTACAACAGACCTTTTGCAACACTCTCCTTTTCAATGGGATGAGTACCTGTTGAAACTTTCAATTTAGATCTTAGTTTAAACAGAGGTTAGTTCTGGGCTTGACTACTGCCATTCCTTTAAATGTGTTGTTATCAAATGACTCCACAGCATCCAACCTGATTTACAACTTTTCACCCTGCTCATATTGTATTCCAATTTTGATCTTACTATAAAGCTAACTATGACACCCTACAACAAATTAAAAGCCCTGTCTTACTGAATTGCAAAATAGTGTAACTTTGCATGTTCAGACTGCTGTCACACTGTACGGCCTAATCAGCCTCCACTGACTATCTGATGACGCTGTTTCTTCTGGCCAGCAAATACAATATGTACTACTTCTCAGGTCTATCATTACAATGGTGGTGCAGTCTACAAATCACAACTATAACTGGAGATTCTATTTACAATTTATGCAAATAACTGAAAAATGTCACTTTCTGGGTTTTTTTAACCTTAAGAGGTATGGTTTGATAACACTTTCAATACCCATTGCTGTGGTTATTCATTTCCGTGCTTTAAACTTTTTTCAGTTTCTGTATTAAACGTAGCAGTAGCACTTCCATATTTAAAGCACAAAGCTTTGTTAATTCTATTATGCTACTAATCTTGCCGTGTGTCTCATAAGCTAATAATCACCTAAAACCATAACCGTAAATTTTTAGTTAATTGGTTCTCTTTTGCCCTGTTGATAATGAATTCAAGTTAAATAAATATATAGGTAGGAAAATAAACAAAAAAGAAATATCTAGAATCTAGAAGAAAGTATGATCTCACAAGACAGAAAACAGAAGAACTAGTTGTAGAATTATCAAAGTGGCCAACAAAGATCATGAGATAAAAAAGCAGAAAAGCTACAAAAAATGGGAAATAACATTTCTAGTGGGGCCCAGGAAGTATAGCTTCGGTTCATTTTAATATTTTAGTAAAATTGTGCATATCATGCTTTTTTCCCTTGAAATAATCTTATTTTAACAAATATTTGGAACATTTTCCTAAACCATGTTGTTGCAATGAGCAAATAGAGTCATCTCCTCTTTCGGTAGCCTAATGAGGTTATCAATGGTTTTACTTATCTTATGGGTTTTATGGGAACAGTGTCCCATATAAAAAAACATCTTCTAGAAATTGTATATTATAAACTTATATTATATTATAATGTAGTATTTAAACCCCTGGTGATCAGAAATGAGAAGAAAGATCATAGTTTTAATTAGAAATTAGAAAGCACCTGAAGTCAATTTCTAATTTAACTTCTTTGAGAAATACTGTAAATCATGCCAGGCAATTTTGTCAATGGCTCATGACCCAGGTAAACTCATGAAGATGTCTGTATTGTAGTTATGTGCTTGTAGTTTTAAGGGTCAAGCCTACAGATGTGAGACCCCCAATTCATGTTGGTGTGGGTACTGTTAGGGCAGCCACTGCGCTACTATTTAAGGCCTCCTCAAGCTCTGTTAAGTTTTGTTTTACTGTCTGTGGCTCCCCTGCTTTGTTTAAGTGCTCAGTTTCTAGTTATTTTACAGAATTATTGTTTTGTGATTAAGTTTTTGTTAACATTAATAAACATCAATCAGGTCTATTAAAAACCAAATAACAGCCTAGAGATTCAGTATATATATTGTCACGTGTGCGCGAACAGGGCACAGTTTAAGGGCTCTGGTGAAGATAATTCTCCACTGCTCTCGAGGTTGGCCCTCTACAATAACGTTTTCTTTTTCTCTTCCTTTGCAGACCAGAAGACTGATGGCTTATCTATATTTGCAGTATGTATATTAATGACCTGCTTGTCTTTCTAAGACAGTTTATATTCTATATTTGTTATTTGTTAGGTTTTTGGGGCTGTTTGTTTTCTCCTTTTGGAGTTAAGCCATTTCATTTAGTCATAATTCCAATAGAGAGAGCTGTTTGTATTTTTCTCCCCTGTTTTTTTCTTGATTTCTGTTAAAGATTCTGTGCGGTTGCTCACATAAAATTAGTGCACAGACAAATAATGGAAATGGCTGATAGCTGCACGGTGAGTTAAAGGTGAAAGTGACCAAACAACCTTGAAATTCAAACACTAATGCCTTTGTCACTACACCACACTCTGGTTCTGATTTTGCTTGTATAGAGAAATCTGACAGCACCTTCCATTCTGCAATGGGCTAACCATATCCAATATTATCATACATAAATTGAGAAAATGAAGCATTTTTTCAGAAGACATAAGTATTTTTTTTTTCATTTTGCTCTGTGTTTCCAGATTTACTTTTAAATGGTAATGGAATCGAGGAGCTTGTGATTAATGTGTAAGAGAAATATGTCCAAACAGATTTAGGATGGGTGATACAACTGCAATATATTATTTTATAACACTGTTAAAAAGATAAGGCTGGCAATGTTGTTATATTCAATTATTCCTCCCTGCAATATTTCATAGTGGACTATCAGTTTAGTTTTTATCCATTTATTCTCATCACTTTGGCATGTTCTCTTTAAATCAGACACTCTTTGGTTATTCCAAGATATGGTAGTGCTAGAGAATTTCTTAACTGTCTATTCAGGGGCAAGTATGTCAGCTGCAGCTCTCACCTTAGCATTAACATTTTCCACCTTACTGGTTACACTATTCGCTTTATTAAGGTAAGCACTACACTTGGACTGATGGTTTAGAATATTAGCAAACATTGACACTGCAGATATATCAAAATAACATTTTTTAATAATACACTTCTCATTAGTTGTAGTTATCAGTATTATACTGATATCCACGATCTGCCTCACGTCAACTTTTAATCCTTTTGAAATGACTAAATCCAGCATTTGTCCTCCCCTATGTGTGAGCTGTCTGACATGCTGGCTAAAATCAAAGGAGTGCAAGAAGTTCATGAATTCTTTTGCTTCTGGGTCACATTGGTTATCCACATGAAACTGAAATTGCCGACAATTAGGAATCTGTCAAAGATAGTTATTATGATACTTACTCTGAGAATTCATCAAGAGAAGACACGTTATATTTGGAAGGTCTATAAACAGTCCATAAGAAGGACTGTGTCACTCCACGAATAACACAGCAAGATATGCAAAAGATACGAATGCACCAAAACTGGCATCTTGACACTTTAATCGACTGGAGTAAATACTCGCTAAACCACTGCCTCTTTTGTCTTGGTGAACCAAATGAACAAAATTGTAATTGGGAGGTGCTGCTTCAATTAACACTGAAATAAGATTACAAAAAATGAAAATAAATTCCAGTTATTTAATTTACAGTATCTCCCACACACATAAAACAGGCCTTTATAGTGAGTTAAGTCTTCCAAACTGCAAGTTTTTGAAATTCATGATAAGAGGCCTATACTGTTAGACCTATAAGAGATTAGCAGGCTATAAAAAACACTTACATAATGAAGTGCAGTGAATCAAACTAGGTCTAGCTTTATTTGTCCAGTGCAAGGCTTTAGTTTTGGTTTCTTGCACCAAAAATAAATGATTGTTTCCTATTTGAACATTTTGCTGAAGTCTGTGCTGCCGTTATTCTACCACTGGTCCATTGTGGTATGTTACAGAGGCCCAGTGTATAGATGTGTGAAGATCAGTTACACAGGACATCACAGGAAACATGACTGGGATCATTTGAGTTTTGTTCATTAAATTAATTTAAAATTTTCAATTTGGATGTAAACCATTTGACTTTAATTTGACGGCAATTTAAATGCCTGTTCGTTTAAAAAAAGCTTTGCTATTGTGGGGAAAGTCATGGGGATGCTTTTAAGGCTTTTGATTTCAATCATGATAACAGAAAAATGATCGTGACATTTCCATATGTGACCTTAAATGATTAAACATTTAAGTCACTTCCTGTGGCTTCATTCTGCCTTTGTTCAGATATCTGAACACTTACCAGGTTGCTGACAGTGTTTTTGAAATGGCTGAGAAAGTTCTATCACATGTTAACTTACAGGACTTAAAATACTATGCCATTTACTAAGTGACTATGTGAACATTATATATTGTGCTCAAATTACACAAACATTTAATTAGAAATTTAACAACATTAACCACCTAAAACTGTCCCTTAAATAAGGGTTTAATCATGCCATCAGCAATGCTGCTGTTTATGCCATGGTCCACATCATTATTTCATGCCAATTAAAAACCACAGTTTATTCTAATCAAAGATGATTGACCAATGACATTCACTTTCCATTCACATTTCTAATAGTTTTGTCTCATAAGAAATCAAAAAACGTTGGTTATTTAGTGTAGCTTGCCATCTAGTGACGTTGAACGTAATAACAGTCAGAATGCAAGATTCCACTTGCTAGTAGGACTTTATTCACATTTACTAACAATACTAATCCACATTTTAAAACTTTCTTTTATTGCATAATTCACCCATCCATCTTCTTAACTTACTTATTTTAATTGTAGATTTTATTTTCTTTTTTAGTGTTGGTGCTATCTGTGTCCTTCTCTCATTAGAGTTCAAGGCAACCTGATCTTATTTAATAAAAAAATATCAATCCATTTCCGTTTGGATCACATTAACGTTTGATGTGTAAGCCTTAACTAACGAGTTTTGATTTTGTTTCATATTTACTCATTTACTTAAAAGATCAGTTTCTCTCTCTGATAACTAACTTCACATATATTTATGACCTTGCTTCATCTCCTGACCCCTTTAATTAAAATATTTCTGAGTTCTTCTTAGTTAGAACACTATATTTTTTAACCCTTGTGTCCTGCCATAATTTTAACCCCTTACCTTGCAATATACTGTCACCTTGACCATCTCTCATATTGCCTTTCATGGGAGCAGTCCTGAATTATTTTGTTCAGGTATCAAGCAAGTTTCTCTTTTTGGCAAGTAGATTGTTTGCCTTGGAATGTACTATGCAAATACTGTCAACAGTAACATTTTTACTTTTGGCTATGAAAGACTCAATTTGTTGAATCACCATAGTCTTAGACATTCTTTTCGCAGTTGTCAAGTGAGATCTTTTTGCCAAAGCATTTGTTTGCTATGTACATCAGCAGCTGTCCAAAAGTTCATGCCAGACTTGTCAATTTTGCTTGACATGTACTGCTTATCAATGGTTATGCTCTGCTGTGGCTTGTAACATCTGATATAGTTCCATATCAAAATGTGTAAAGTGTCGGATATAGCATCAAATCGCTTAATAGCCTATTAGGTGCTATTTAGAAAAAAAAAATATAATCTGAGTGTGCATCTGTAGCCAAACCATTGTATCTATATTTGAGTCAATATGTGCACCAACATTTAAATATACTGTCGGTCAACTCAGTTTTTTTCTTCTATATGGTGCTCCATATGCAGTCAAGTCCAACATTACATCAGTCCTGAATTTCGGTCAAAGTAAAAACGCCAGAAAGCAATTATCATACATTAACAGGTCTGTCATATCAGTAAGAGCAGTGTTAGTGGGCTGCCTTCTACAATGGTGCTCTTAAACTATGGCTTGCTCTATTCACTGTCTTTTTCTGTTTCATCATGTGGAAATTGATGCTAGCTGTGAACTTTTTATTCCAAGTTGTTTGAAAAACATTGTGATTCAATTTTAAGTGAATTTACATACTTTTCTTTTGTCTACCTAAAATAACTGAAGCAACTATAATTTTTAAGATTTTTGTCCTCTTTATAACATGTAGTGACACAATGTAAATGTAAATGATTAACTATGGCATGTTTTGTAGTGATTATTCTGTAGTTATCTGTTAACACCTGGGCTGAAACTTTTAATAATGCCAATAATAGCAGAGGAGAGGTTTTGTCATGTTAAAAAGAATATGCAATTGCGGTCACAGGAGTGAATGGAATTTGTAATATCTCAATTTTGGAAAAGTAAAGGAAGGACAGGAATATAATAATTTACATAACACAACATGGGGAAGGTGCTATCTAAATAAAATGTTTCATTATTATTATTATTATTATTCTTATTATTATCCATTTGCGTAGTAAATGGCACTTCTTGTGTTATTCACATTCAGGACTGGCAAAACCTCAGAGAGCTATGTTGTTGTTAAGAAATATCTTCTTATATAATACGCTACCGGGCTGTTTGTTTGTCAGTCCAGGATTTTAAATCACCTGTAGATCGCAAACCGTTTGACCTATTGACCTGAAATTTAGTACACATATACTACATGATGTCTACTATCTGCTTTCAGGGTGATAATTGACCTCCAAGGTTATTCCTCTTTTAATTTTTATTTTATTTTATTGTAGAATCAACTCTCTGCAGAGACCAACAGGGCAACCATTTTCATCTCTACACCTTTGCCGTCACTTACCCTATCTCTTCATATCTTAAATCATTCTTGAGGCAGATTGAAGACTTCAGTGCCAGCTTAAGTGGAAAATTAAAGAAAACGTACTAAATAATTGCAATACAAACACTGACTCAGTTTTAACACGAAAAGATACCGACGAAAGAAGAGAAGAAGTGGGCCGCTAGGGTGGAGAAAAGAAGAGCTGCTCAGGAAGCAGCAAGCAAATCAACCTCTGATCAAATGAATGCTAAACATACAGAGAAAGAGGATGAAAACTAGGAATGCTCAAGTTAAGTGTATTCACTGCACATTATCGTGCAGTGCACTGTTACTGGTGTTATATATACATTGAAAAATTGTAAGAAATTGCCTAAAAATACACTTTAATCAAGCTAAATTATGAAAACAAGCACTTATTTTGCATGTGAGGGCTTTGTTTGGAGTCTTAACATTGTTGATCAATAGGGAAATTGTCCTTTAGGTACTAAATTATAAAAGATTTTTGTATTTTCTTAGGAAAAACAGAAATTGACATCTGATGTAACAATTTACGTAGAAGTTTATTCTGCATAAACAAAACTAAGATTAACATGCCTTAATTAAAAGAGAGGTTTTGTAAAATGTCTGTGTCTTCAGTTTCTCTGTTTTATAGAGATTTAACAGTATCCAAGGTATATTAGCACAAAACTATAATTACACTTTCCTATCCGTCCTTCCTTCAAACTAGGTTGGTCCTAAAAATGTAAATGGGGCACTTGTGTAAAAATTACATTCATGTGGAAAAGTAAGTAGACCCCATGTTTTTTTCATTTTCAGTATATCTAGATTTGAACAGTATCTTTAGATAAAGGTGATATAACAAATGTCATGCCTTATTTACTGTAGCTGCATTTGACGAGGGTTTTCAAATGGTTAAAAACTTCAAAACAGTTCAAATGCAGCTACCAGATAGATATTTTGGCACTAGTATGACTTGTCATACAAAAAATATTCCACAGTCCAAGTGTCTTCGTTTTTAAGGATTTTAGTGAAATTCAAAGCAAACAGTTCACACAAAAAAATAGGGCAAAAGTTCATAGTACAAGCCAAATATAAGGGGAAAAAAAGCAACTTATGATTGTAAAATGACCGTGGAGACTTTAATGAACTTCAATAATCTTTTAATAGCAAACTTCAACTCATTACAACACATGCACTTGACTGTGAACCAAAAGCAGTGTAACAACATGTGCTTCCCTTTTTATACTTGCTCCACCTTCAGTGCATCCTTTAATCACTTCGCCAAAGTTGCCGTAAAACAGTTGGTGAATACCATGTGTTCCTTTTAATTGCTATATTTGACAATGATATTCTGCTTAAATATCTAGGTTACATTTCTTAAGGGTTCTATGTTCTATGCAGCAGATGATCAGAAAACTATATGCCCTTCTTTCTGGCTATCTAACTTCAGTCTATGGGCTATTCTACTATCACACACAGTTAAGATTATGAACAATCCATTTTCTATAACTTATAGGGGATTAAACTGACTCTTCCATTATCTATGTTAAGCTACTGTATATTATGTTCAAGTTCAAGCTAAGCAAACTGAAGAAAATTTACCATTAACATTAACTTAAAGGATTTGGCTCTTACATTTACATTTTGTACTTTATTGTATAATTTACGTAAATATAAATGCATATTTTGCATGTAGAAAAATTAAGTGGACTTCTGCATTTATCATTACCTCAAATCTGAATCAGGTGCACTAAAAAAGTGTGCAAATGATCAGAACATCATTAGAGAAGATCTTGGAGAACCTGCCTTATTCAAAGCTCAGACATTTATCAACATGCCTAGTTTGAAAGAGCCCTTTGAGGCTTTCAGAAAGAGTGTTATAGATGCCTTAAAGTTTGGGAAGGATTTGTCCAGAAGATTATCTACAAGTGAAGAAGATTTAAAACAACTGCCAGCTTGTCCAGGCTAGGTTACCGCATCATGTTCAGAGGAGAACACAAAATACTAAAAGAAGTCTCTACGAAGCACAGAATTTCATCACGGGCCCTACAGGTACTCTTGCCACTGGTAATTTCAAAATGCACATGTCTACCAATAGAAAGAGGCTGCATAAATTAGTATTACATAGGAGATGTACCAGGGGAAACTTTTGCTGTCCAGAAAGAATGTCAGGGCAAGACTAAAGTTTGTTTATGTACCTGCCTACCCAGTGGTGCCAAGATAATGTAGGAAAGTCAATGATTTTAACTTTCCCAACACTAGAGACAGTGAAATAAATGTACGAAAGAGGATGAGAATTTTAATCTGGTAAATTAATTATCCATTTTGAATTTAGCAATGCCATTAATTTACTAAATACTTTGGTAAGGCTCTTACTTTATTCTACTTACCTTTCTCTGTAAAGGCGGTCTTTGGCCATTAGACTTACATCAAGGTGACTGAAGCACACTCATTTTAAGAAACAGAACAATACAATTTATTGACAAAGAGAATGGGACACAGGACAGATGAGACAAACATATAACAAAGATGAGACAGGCTGTTTATTAGCTATTTAGAGTTCTAATTTATCTTGGCACAAGTAAACAGTTTTTCAGTATCAAGTCTTTAAGGATGGTGTCCAGTGTTGTGCGGAGTTGTTGCTGTTGTTGCTCCGGGTTCAGGTGGAGGATTCTTCTTGCGTTGAAGTACACTGTTTCTCTTTGAGACATGGTCCTTTGTCCTTGGTGTGTTGTGCCTTTCTCAGTTAGGCTCTTTGCTGTGTCCTCTGCAACGTCTTAGTGAACAACAATACTTTAGTTTTACTCTGCTGTTTTTGGTTGCATGCGTTGTCCTTTAACACTTTCATGCACAATTTTGTCATGTAGTGATGATGCATTCTCAGAATATCCTTGGGAAAAATCATGTTTATAGTGGCTTGTCATATTATGTCTGCTATAGCAGGGAAAGTACATTGGCGGAATCTAGGCCTCTACTAACACAAAAGGGAACAAGAATGTTTAAAACTTGTCAATGGACTACAGGGACAAAATGTGAGACATAAGTTTAGATTTGGATAGAGGAAGTCTCATGAAGAGATCTACTTGTATGAAAACAGTTAATAATTTAAGTTTACCAACAGTTTTGGAATAGGTTTAGGATGCACTAAGAAGGTCAGTATTACAAGAAGTGAGCTGTGTCTCAAGTTTGCAAATTTATAGGTATGAGAAACCTGGACATATATACTGGAGTGTTGGAGAGAACAGATTTAAATGTCGTTTTTTGAACTTTGAATGTGATTTGATCTCAAACAGGAAACCAGGGTAGACAAATCACATACACCTCTTGTAATCTATAGATTTGTAATGGTGAAAAAACATTAAGAGAATTTCAGTAGTCCAAGTATAAGGTAATAATAGCAGGGCAGAACACTGTTTATAATAAGCACACACAGAGTAAGGGAATGTTATCATATAATGAGTTTAATAAACTTTTTAAATTAATAATTACATTTGGTATAAGTATATACAATACATTTATAAAAGGAAGAGAACATTGTTTTCCATGAAAAACAAGGTTTACAGACCCCCCTTCCATTTTTAGTAAATAATAAATTGCACAGATATGTAATTAACTTAGTATTTCCAAAATAAAATTGACTGTTTCAAATTGAGAAGAAATTAACCCACTTGCATACTGCAAGTGATGATTGTATGCATAATTATGACATTATTACATTTAGAGTCATTCATAAAGGTAATGGTAAAGATCTACAAAGGCACCAAAGTAACGCATAGTGTGAGCTACTGTATAATATAGTTTGCTTGCCGCAACAACTTTGATGTAAATAACTTGCATTCCGTCCCTCAGGAACACAAACAATCTGCAGGTGGCAGGACTTAGTACAGTGACGAAACTGCTTCTCCTCTTCCATCCAAACAGCACCACTTTTCTCAGAAGCAATCACATCACATCACATTTCCATATGGCAGCTTTAACAAACCTTGTATTGCAAACAGACTTAAACATTACACAACTCGGCAGATGAATTGTAGATGGAGTTCACTCTTTCCACATAACTTGCATATGGCTCCAGTTCATCCACTTCCTATGAATAAAACAAAATCATCTCTTTAAAGAAATCCTGTGTGTGTTTGTTTGTTTTTTTTCTGCACTTATATCTAGGCACATTTTTTAGCATATAACCCACAAATATAAGTATGGTATAGTAATATCACCCAATGTGTCACTGTGATCTCTTAAAAGAGTAATGTGGAATTTTGGTGAATTAGAGTCCTTCACTGAATAGCTGTCTCCTATGTCTATTCTGTACTATATTAGTGTACTGTAGTGAAGCTTAGTTTTCAAAATCTATATATCTACATCTAAAATCATATGCAGTATGAGTAAGATAATAGTAGTAGTATATGGTTTATAATTTAAAGCCAATATATTAAAAGAATAGATAAGTAAAATTTTTATTTTTGTTCCTTCCGAAAACTTCAATGCTGCTATAATGTTTACTCAGTCGCCAATCTCCTCTGAGGCTAATAATGGGCTATAAGTGAAGGTAACACCAAATAGTGAATTTACTGTCTATCAGCAAGACAGAAATGTGAGTGAGAAACAGGTAGTTATGGCTATCCCATTTTATTCTCTTGCTGGCCTTCTGTGGTGACATGGCTCATTGTGGTCAAGTTATTTTTCTATATCTTAAAACAGGATTTAGAAATGGATATGTTGTTTTCAGTGACTGACCCAGCATTAGACCATTATTATATTCTCCCAGTAACATTGAGACATCCCCTGATCCCCTTCTTTCATAGACTGACTGAGCATATCCTAAATTAAGGCATTGCTGTATAGTTTGCAAACACCACTCTGATGGAAAAAAGCTCTACTGGAAATCAGGAAAACAGCAGAAAAGATTATATGTACCATTCTCCTCACCACAGAGCCACTGACGCCATATCAAGTATCAAAGATCTTCACTGTTCCGGACACTGCCTTCTTACCTGCTTTTGGCATCATATACTGTACTGTTTAATCTCAGGAGTCAAAGATCTGTGAACCCACAGTATTAAGTTCACCAACAGATGCCTCCACTCGACAATAAGATTTGTTGCTAAGGCCATTCATGTTAGCATATCCCAAGCCTATGACCCACCTAGGCATATGAATAAGTAACAATCCCTGGAACTTCTTAAGCTTGTAAATATGTTTTCTATGTACAACTGTGTAACTCGCTTTAGTAAATTCTCTTTTTATTTCTTTAAATTATTTTCTATAATGTTAATATAGAGAAAGCTCTACTGAGCAGCTGTCCAACAGTGATACATTCTGTTGTTTGCAGTAAACATTTTTGCCATCATTACTCAGGGATTCTCATGTCTGTCTTTTGTTTTTTTCTTATCATAAAACATATAAAAAGTGCAATATTGGGCAATGTGTTGGTATTTAATACTTGTTTTTCTAAGGGCAAAGAAAAAACTGCCTGCCTGTAAAACTAGGACTCCCTAACTTCATTTTTACCAGTACGATTAAATTGGAGAATGAGATCATTTATGCCATTTAACTTTATATTTTGTTCTCTGATAACAGTTTGCATATAAAAAAAGTCTTTTTTCATCTAGATGTTTACTTAAGACTGTTACCTAATCTTTATGCTGATTGGTGCAAATTAAAGCATTTTTTAAATGTGTTATGTAAACGCACCTAAATGAAAAGACTCTGTTAGATGTCTCCAGTCTGCCATGTTGCATTAAACAACCACACATGGGACAACAACAACAACAACAACATTTATTTATATAGCACATTTTCATACAAATGATGTAGCTCAAAGTGCTTTACATGATGAAGAAAGAGAAAAAAGACAAAATAAATAAGAATTAAAATAAGGGAACACTAATTAACATAGAATAAAAGTAAGGTCCGATGGCCAGGGATGACAGAAAAAACAAAAAAAGAAACTCCAGTGGCTGGAGAAAAAAATAAAATCTGCAGGGGTTCCAGGTCACGAGACCACCCAGCCCCCTCTAGGCATTCTACCTAACATCAATGACCTCAATCAGTCCTCATTGTATCCAGTTCGTGTAAATAAAGGAAGAAGACTCTTCTTTATCTACCAAGTTTTTTCCACAACAGTTTTATGTAATCGGGGTAGGTTTTGGAAAAAAACATGTAATATTAGATTTTTAATAAAGTTAATTCAAAGAAAGCATTAAGATTGGTTGAAGAGAAGTGCAACTGGTAGCTTAAGGAGCATAAGGCCTAGCCTTATAGCTATTTCTGCCCAATGATTGGTCTACCCCAGTCCAGGAAAGATACAAATTGGGATGAAACTGGTGGTGAAAAAGAAAAAAGGAGAGAGAGGGAGAGATGGGAAAGGAAAAAAAGAGAGGAGACAGTTTTGCCGACCAGGAAAAAGAAAAGCCCTAGAAAAAACTGAAACAAAAAGAAAGACAAAAAAATATTCTGGATGACAAAATGTAAGTACTGGTCACACAAAAGTTAATTTACAAAGTGTATAAAACAAAAGCAAGGAAAAAAAAATAACCAGTGTAGGTGAGCATAAGAACTAAAATGAAGTGTTGCACAAAGTTTGCAAAGAAAATAAAGAGAGAGATAAAAAACATGAAGATACGCTGGTGGAAGAACAGAGTGTATCAGTTGGTAGAAGACAAGGGAGGCTTGAAAATGTGGGTTCAACTATGAGATCTATTGGGTAGCGTGGTATTTTCTGATGGTGTAAGACACAGAGTTTAGAGGAGCTGTGTGTGGTGAAATGAGAGAAGAGTAAACTAAGTTGGAGCAAGACATATAAGTAAGAAGTCTATTAGTTTATTTTCTTGTTTGGCTTGAGAAGCAACCTCAAGTAAAGGGGACAATTCTGTTTTTGTTTTGTGGCCATCACACTCTCAAGCTCTGATTGGGGCCCCCTTCAGAACGTGTGTAACCAGAACTCAGTGGGTTGTTGTATATTATTATGAATATTTTGTTGCCCATGGGGTTTATTAAATTCTAAATATAACTGTATTATTGTAAAATTTGGATAAATTGTAACATTTGGATATCCAGTGCAGCTATTAGAAGCATTTAAGTACAAAGCTTTCCTTGTTCCAAAACCTTTGATATCTTGTTATTGTGTTGGGTAACACCATATCAAATACCATAAAATATGTGAGCATGGTAAAGTGAATGTCAATGTGAATAAAAGAGGTGAGACACCATATTAAAGAACTCATGGCCCTGCCCCTTATATATCTAAAAAGGGGTACAAATGTTCCATTTATATAACAATACTATACACTGTGTGCACAATTATTAGGCAAGTTGTATTTTTGAGGATTAATTTTAATATGGAACAAACACAGTGCTATCAGTCAATCCAAAATGTTAATAAACCTGAAACCTGAATGTTTCACAACGGAAATGTGAGTGTGAACATCATCAGGGGAATACATATGTGCGCACAATTATTAGGCAACTATTAGTGTGCAGATTTATTATGCAACTAAAGGAAAAATGAAAATTTTCCCATCTCACTTGTTTATTTTCATCTGTTATAGTGAGAACAATAAACAAACACCTCAAAATTTACAAATAAACATCTCTGACATTTCAAAAAAAATAAATCAATCAATCAATGACCAATATAGCCACCCTTCTTTCCAATAACAGTCATAAGCCTTTCCATTCATGGAGTCTGTCAGTTTCTTGATCTGTTGACGATCAGCTTTTTGTGGAGCAGTGACTACAGCCTCCCAGACACTCTTCAGAGAGGTGTATTGTTTTTCTCCCCCGTAAATCTAGCGTTTAAGAAGTACCCACAAGTTCTCGATAGGGTTTAGGTCAGATGAGGAAGGGGGGCCATGTCATTATTCCTTCATCTTTAAGGCCTTTACTGGCTGGCCACGCAGTGGAGAACTTCGATGCAAGTGATGGAGCATTGGCCTGCATAAAAATCATGGTCTTTTTCCTGTATCACTGTTTGAAGAAAGTGTCTTCGAAAAACTGGCAGTAGGTTTGGGAGTTGATTTTGAGTTCATCTTCAATGCAAAAAGGTCCAACTAGCTCATCTTTAAAAAATACCAGCTCATACCAGTACCCCACCTCCACGTTGGAGTGGAGCTCTGTGCCCATTACTGATCCACAGGTCCATCCATCTGGTCCATCAAGAGTCACTCTCATCTCATCTGTCCATAAAACCTTTGAAAAAAATTTGTCTTCAGATATTTCTTGGCCCAGTTTTGACGTTTCAACTTATGTTTCTTGTTCAGTGGTGGTTGGGATTCAGCCCTCCTTACCTTGGCCATGTCTTTGAGCACTGAACACCTTGTACTTCTGGGCACTCCAGGTAGGTTGCAGCTCTGGAATATGAAAGTACTGGAGGATAATGGGTTCCTGGTAGCTTCATGTTTGATTCTTCTCAAATCTTTGGCAGCTAATTTGCATCTTTTGTTCTCAACACATTTCTTGCGACCCTGTTGACTATTTGCAACAAAATGTTTGATGGTTCTGTGATCACACACCAATATCTTAGCAGTTCCAAAAGTGCTGCATCCCTCTGAAAGACTTTTTACAATTTTTGACTTTTCAGAGTCAGTTAAATCTCTTTTTTGGCCCTAACCCTAATAATTCTGCACACCTTGATATAGGGTGTTGATCTCCTTAGGCCACACCCTCCCTCATTACACAAATACACATCACCTGACGTGCTTAAATCCAATAAGCATTCAAGTTAATACAGCTTGGAGTTGGAATATACGCATAAAAATGATGATATGGTCAAAATACTCACTTGCCTAATAATTGTGCACACAGTGTATTTGTAACAGTGTACACCATGCTTAGTCTATAACCTAAAATATTCCTTATATAAAAAATTGAAATGAATATCATCCTGTCCAGGTATGTTGCCCACCCTATGCCAGGTGTTACCGACAACCCTGAATTGGATAAAGAAGGAAACGATTTTCCATTTGAATAAATGATTTAAAAGAGGCTGAAGTTCAGAAGTGATGAGTTACACAGGTTAATTATAACTTTGTACAATGTAATAGTATAACAATAGTATAACAGACTGTATATTAAATGAATGAAAGTTTCATTCCCAAAGAATACAGTGCAAGATTGAATGAGTATTGAATTTCAACCCTTTATTTTAAACTTTATACACATCCCTGCAAATGTTGTTCTATATTTTGCAACACCTAAGTAGGATACAAGCATTTTAAATGTTTACAAATGTCCACTCTTCTATTAAAAGAATTAAAATAAAATGATATAATTCTTATATCTTACATTGTATACTTAAGAGGTGAACAAAGCTTTAGCATTATTGCTTAACTAATAGAAATAATGTAACAAAATTTTTTACCATAATTTTGCTGGGGACAGCCACAGCAGGAGGAGCTGGTGCAGGCATGGTGGCTTTATTACAGTTTCTGTATGATCAAAAAGGACACATAATCAGATCAGAAGACGCAAGAACAAACTTGACTATTGACTTTAGCCCCACAGTACTTTGGTAGTAGTTACACCTATGCACATTTTTTCCTTCAAGCATGATCTTTGATATGGAAAATTCACAGCTTAAACAAAATTTAATATCGATTTGTCACTCTAATTCACATCAGCCAGGCCATTCCACAAAATCCCACCCCTCCAAATATCTAAATAAGGCTTTTCTGACCGTGCTAACATTGTTTTTTTTTCTTAGAAATGCAGCTGTGTTCAGCTTATTTTTGAAAGGATACCATATGTAACAAAGGTGATTTATAATGAGTTTTGCCTTAAAGATTTCAGACACTTCTGTTGGAAGCAGTCTCTGCCCTTAAGTCTCAGGAATAAGAATATGTTGCATTTTTCATACAGTAAGTTCACCCTCTTTTACCCTTTTAAGAAAATGTTCTTACCTATAATTTGCATGCTATCAGCTATATGCTAAAATGTTCTTGTATATTGACATCTATAAAAGCTTTGTCCAAACAGGAGAAGAATATAGAATTTCTTTGATTACACAGCAAGAACAGAAAGCTTGCTTGTTGTGCTTCAGAGGCTCTTTTCTTAAATATATTTCTTATATAATTCCTGGAGTCCTGACAGCCTTTATATTCAATTGAAGAAGTGAACCAGAGATCAAGAGGAATTTGGGATCAAGTATTTTCTCCCTTTACCCATGACAAATTGGGATGAGGGGAGGAGTCATACAAAGAAGAATTCATTAACTACACTAATGATAGACTTCATTAAATTAAAAAGATCTTTACCCAGAACAGGAATACCAGAACTCACTGTAAACATGGTAGCCACATAATAAGGCTCAGTTGGAAAAAGACAGGTGAAACTATCCATAAGAAGGAGGATGAAGGTTTGGTGTTCTGCCAGTAAGGCTAAGGGCCAAAATAGAATGAATCTAAACATACTAGACCTTGGCAAAGGAAACTGGTCTGTGAAATGTGGAATACTATTACTACTACTACTACTGTAACTGTGACAAATAATAATAATATTAATAATAATAATAATAGAAAACTACTAAAACAGAAAATAGGAAAAGGAATTACCATAAATCAGTAGGTAATGTGTATGTGTGTTAGCCATAGCTAGCTTTTTCAGTGTTTTGATCTTGTGCTTTGTCCTATTTTTGCTTTTATTTTGATTCTGCCTTTATCTCCTGTTTTTTGGAAACTTTAGTAATATATGTAGGACCGCCTAATTGTCCTCATGGTTATTCTACTGGCTTAGTAATAAACCGTCTTTTATTAATTTACTATTTTTCTTTTTTGTGTTGTTAGCCTCACTTTTCTGGAGAGAATGTTGTGATTCTGCTTTTTCTGTGCAGACAGCAGCACTGAGGGTTCGCACAGCACATGGTTGACGTACTCACTTTGAATGCCAATTATTTTATCCTCATGGTTGCTTGGGTGGAAACTAATGACTTTGGATACAGAACCACTACAAGATGTTTGTCATCTTTGGTGGGCATAAATGTATATCTGTACAAACATTTCTGGAATTTATTGATTCCAAATCCTTTTTTTCAGGAGGGTTAGATATTCCTTTTCTCTCAATGTGCATGATGTGAATGCTATTGGGGTTTGTAGCATTTTTAATCTATCAAAAAAAGTTGTAGTTACGTTTCATCTGTTCATGATGTCCAGCGCTTTTGTACTTTGCTATACAGTAAGATTTTTTTTTTATTTATGGAATGATATGTTGCAATCAGTGTCTGCTTTGATGGAATCTGCTTCTTCATGATAGGGTTTACTAATTGATTATTTTATTGTTTTTCAAAATACAGTAATGAGGAAAACATTATACCACCAGACACAAAGAGTGATGATGTACATTAAAAAAGAATAAATCATAGCTTACCTAAAATTAGATAAATGCTTTCTTATAAAATAAAATGATGTTGCAATAATAAGACAAATGAGGAGAATAACACCAGGAACAGCAATCCAGAAAATCCATGAGTCAAGACCTGCAATGTATAAATATACCCAAGTTAGTACAGAAGTAAATTAGTATTACTGATATTTATTTTTTATATAATGAACTGTTAAGCAGTTGATTTTATATTATTATTTTAAAAAACACATACAGGCTTCTAATGAACTGCTGGTTTGAAAGTTTTTGTGTTGTGTATTTTATAGAATTTGTTTGAACTTATACATTTTTCCTAAGCTTATTCTTGAAGAGAAGCTGGATTCCATTTAAAAGATGGTTGCCTCATTAGAAACAGAGAAAAACTCAATGCAGGCATTGCCCATTCTCCTGGGCTTTAGTGGCACACAAGGCCTGTTATGAAAGTAGATTTAATAGGGATGGAGACATCCAGCTGTGCCTTCCCCACTTGCATTCCAAACTAAGTGACCGAACTCCAACTTGTATCAGGGTGTGTCTGCACTTCATTTGATAATAAAGGTGTAAATCAGAGTCGCACTGACATCTCTACAGAAGCTTCTCTGCAGATTTCTTGAGCCAGAAGGTGTGAAATGGACTCAAGCAAACACAAAGACCTATAATTCAAGGTATGACAACTAAGATGGACAGAAGAAATCTCTTATGAGGACACACTCATTCTGTAACTTAAAGTGACTTTAATCCAATCAGGAGAAGCTATACATTCCTTTAAAACTAGTTACTCTCATTCTCTGGCATATTTCTCCGGACACTCTCACTGAAATCCCAGGGGATTTTCTCAGAGTACCCTCTCTGGGATTCTCCCACGGAAGGGGAACTGTTCAACATAAGATAAATACTCTACAATTAAAAAGCTGATTAGCCATTCTCTGTTTGGGGAACTGACAACCTCTTTCTCTTTCTGGATCAGAAATTGACCATCTCTCTGCCAAGGCAAGAGCAAGCTGTGGGCCAGTGGACTGATAAACAGTCTTTACTTCAAAGAGGGAACTTCAGCATCTACACTCTTGTGCCAGAAAGAGTAATGCTTTTTCCTGTGAAGTTGCAGAAGACACATCAAAGGGCCTAGCAACAGACAGCAAGCTGAGAAAGCAGCATCACAGAACACCACAAACAAAGGATCATTCAGCAAGGAGTGAGAAGGCACACTAATGCAAGAAGAATCACTCACTTGAGCATTGAGCAACAACAAAGCAATAACCATACAATATAGGACATTCTCCTTAAAGACTTGGTATCGTAAAACTATTTATCTGTGCAAAGATAAATCAGAACTCTAAATAGAAAGAAAACTGCCAGCTTTTCTGAATGTTATATAGTTTTCTGTCTAGTCTGTCTGCATCCTGTCTTATATGTTGAAATAGATAGACAGATAGATAGATAGATAGATAGATAGATAGATAGATAGATAGATAGA
>JANRMT010028174.1:58934789-58962442 GCA_026402145.1 Polypterus bichir lapradei | reverse complement strand
AGATAGATAGATAGATAGATAGATAGATAGATAGATAGATAGATAGATAGATAGATAGATAGATACTTTATTAATATCAATTCACATACATATGTAGTTATCATATATCTATAAACATTGTGTTTATCAATAAATTGTATTTTATTGGGGTCCCCCTGGGAAGGTGACTTATTGATTATTAATTATAAATTACTAGCAGGAGTACCCGGCGTTGCCCTGGAATCTATAAGTGGTGAATTTCCCAAATGAAAGAAACAGAACATAGAAATAGGACAAACAGTTTTGTGATTCACATTCTATTGTAAATTATTCCACTCTGGATTCTATCTGGTGTGGCGTTTAAGACGCCCTTGAAATAGAGTTTATTCTGGCATGTGAAGTGGACCTTCCAATTCTACGTCTTTTTTTCGGTGGCAAGGGTATATTAGCGAAAAATAGGAGAATTATAATGTGTTACATGGTATTACTGTAAGTACGGAATATGCACAACAGTGAGATGAATTTACCTTATTTACAATATGTTGGAAAGCTAACAAATAGCACCAGTCAGTCAGAAAGAGCAACACTGAAATCATACTGTGAGTCAGAAAGCGAGCAAATAGCACCACAAATACGGAAAGCCAGTGAGAAAGAGTAGCAGTGAAACTGTACTGGGAAAAATGGTGGTGAGGGGTGCTCTGTTTCTAAGGAGCGTATGTGTTGAACCGTGCTGCGATCTAACGGACATTGGCGATAGTAACTACAGAGAGAAGTGATATACAACCACTGCTGCGTGTGGGGAAAATGGTAAGGGAAGCATGCTGTCTTTTTAAGGCGAGTCTCTGTTCAAACGTGCTGGCATATAACGGACGTTGGGGAATGAAATACAGCACTATCAGTGAGTGTGGGAGTGTGACCTGCGGAAACGCAGGTGTGTCAGCCGGTCACGCGCACTTGGTCGTTCACGTTTTACATCTATACGGCAGTTCTGTTTCACATGATCAAAGTAGTCGACCTTCGCATAATTGGACAATTTTTCCATCTCTTGACAATTTAAAGAAACATGGGTAAAGAGCGAGGCACAGGGAGCAAATGTGCCGCTAGATGGCGCCGCCGTGAATGTCTGTTGCAATGTGCGGCCATCTTGTCAGTGAAAAGGTGCCCCGCACTTCACCACGAATATTTTTCCAAACCAAACATACCGCATGACTTCCTCCTGGTCACAAAGGAGCCCCATGCTCAGTTTGGTGGCAATCGGATGCCCAGTGCAGATTTGTATGGCGGACAAACAAACATACACACATACATCGACTGCTTTATAGATTAGACTACACTGTCTTGTTTCCCAAGAATTTAATATTGACACGGACCAGGGGCCTCATGTGTAACGCCGTGCATAGAACTCGCACTATAACATGGCGTAAGCACAAAAGTGGGAATGTGCGTACGCACAGAAAAATCCAGATGCAGGAATCTGTGTGTACGCAAACTTCCACGTTCTTCCGCTACATAAATCCCGATCAGCGTGAAAAGTAACGCTTGTGCATGTGCCTGCTGTCCCGCCCCAACTCCTCCCAGAATTACGTCTCTTTGAATATGCAAATCAATATAAATAACCCTTAAGCTCAGCCTTCTGTGAAAAGGCAATGGGAAAAGCATGGGGGAAAATATAAGAATTTCAGCGAATACCAAGTGGAGGCAAAGAAAAATGTACTATTTGTTGGTTTAAACAGTGACATAAACAAGAAAAGGAAGTTGATTGAGTGACATAGCGTGTCGGAGAAACTTGAAAGCTCAAGTTCACAAAGTCGCACAGTGCCCGAAATAAAAAAGAAGTCAGATATCAAATTCGTCGCGAAAAGCCGAGTTGTAGCCCACCATCTGAATTTTATATGAAAGCTTATTAGGGTACAGGGAAAAAAAAAAAGGCACACAGTGGAAAAAAGCACAAAATGTCAACTTTAATCTCGAAATTTCCACTTTGATCACGTAGTTTATTTTGTCATTAAAGTAGACAACTTCATCTTAAAATCATTTAATTTACTAGTTTCTCAAATCCCATCGTAACTAAAGTAGCACATTAAATGCTTTGTTTTGTAGTTGATCTTCTATGTGCTTTATGTGTGTGAATCACTACGTGCTTACCAGCTTTCTCTTCCTCCAACAGGACACAAAATCCATTACATTCATAATATTACAGCTCTCTGAATAATTAAAATACTGAGATGTATACTTGATATAATTTTCATGATGATAGGAGTTAAAGCACATTATTAAACATGGAAACACGGTGGCGCATTATTGATGAAATAATTTATAGCAGCAGTACTGTCTCTTTCAAACGTACTAACCTCCAATTCCTGTCCTTCCTTTTCTTTCTCCAAATACGCAATCACTACACAATCAGCTCTGCAACAGACGTTAAGCCATCTGTAAACTTATAACGCCGATTCTTCAAAACTTTTAAGGAAGATTGAAATATCTTCGTAGTACATGTTTAATTATTCTATCTACGCCAGTCCCAGTGAAGCATACAGTGCGAGGCAGGAACAATCCGTGAATGGAGTGCCAGATCCTTGCTACCGTAGCGACACAGTGTCCTTTAATTATTAACGATATAGATTATTTAAATGAAGTTAAAGTTTTATCAGATAATATAATAAATATATTTTGCTGCATTTCATCTTAAAAATGATATTGTCATCATATGTAAATACGTGCTTTATAAAGTGGCTCAGGTTGTGCAATATTATAACTGTAGTGCAAGTTTACAGGGAGGCAGCGTGTGCTTGATGCGGTATACCGATAATTCTCTTTCCGATCAGCTGCTCCGAGTGGGGCAGTGAGAGTAATATGGAAAAAGATGATCCACTGTGGCAACCCCTAATGGGAGCAGCTGAAAGAAGTAAAAGAAGGTGCAGTGAGAGTAGCAGCGCTAAAGCAATTATGGTATTTGGAATAGTTTGACCATTCCGTGGACCATTATATTGTTACTGGTTAATTACAATCAGATGCATTAAACTAATAAACAATATGCGGTTAATTTCAATGTATTTATAAAGCAGCGTCAGGGACGTGGATCTGAAAAAGAAAGATAAACCCCACAGGAACAGTAGCACTGCATTGACGCTGGGTGCCGCCAGTCTGCAAAACCGAGCGGAGAACTTGTGTACGACAGAGTATGAGGTACGGTGGAAACGTTCTTACTCAACATTTCTGTGCGTACGCACCATTTATACATGAGGCCCCAGGTCATCATAAAGCACATTTATTGCTGTATACTTTAAAAACAAACAACCTTAGAATATAAAAGTTGATAAATGAGAGGAAACCTGTTGAACCCGTCAGTTTCATTTGGTTAATTAATAGGCAGATTATTAGGATAACAGTACAAACCCAAAGTCTGATTTTTTGATATCCTCCAGAGTCAATCTGTACATTTTCTGACTCTGGTAAACAGAATACAGGATAATGAAATTCTTTCAAGGCAGGGAACTTCCAATCATAGGACACACTCGAACACACACTCACATTTTTGTCATATTTTAAGAACCTAGAAAAAAATTTATTTGAACAATAGGACAGTGTGCAAATTTAATAGAGACAGTTATAGGGCCTGGAAAGCCCTGAGACAATTAAAAATTGTCAGTAATGTAGCATGTCTTTTGAATATTGTAGAACATGATTTGGCTCAGAATCTGAACACAGTGAGACAACATTTGTATATCATTCTGCCAAGGTGTTTTATAAATAATTTCAATCTTTCTTAGGAATTTTAGGTAATAGCTTGAAAGCGCTTAAAGCTACAGGGTCAAATTAAATTCTGCAAAGGCCAGCATTATCCTTGCATTCTAAAACTTCATGGAGGTGCATGCATTATGATAGATTTAACATAAGTACATTATGTCCTTGATTATAGAAGAAAGCCAAAACGAACAAAGACGGAAAGCAGTCAAACAAAGATCTATCTACAAGTTAAGTGCTAAGTGGCAGCAACATTAGATAATGAAACATGTGTGACACTTTGTGCCTGCAGTCAATGGGCGCCGGCAACTTTTGGGGTATATTGTTGTTTGTAACAAAGATCAACCAGTGGCAAGTGAGGAGACACAGTCAGTTGCTCATTGTCCAAACTGTCCATTTTATTCATGTGCAAAAGTGCAAGCAAAAAAAATAAAATAAATCAATAATAAAATCATAATAAATAAAATTTCCATTAAATAAAAACACACAAACTTGCCGATTTTTAATTCTAATATCAGCGCGTCCTAAAGGGTATACTCCAGACATGCACACCTGTAACACTCTCGCACACAGCTCTGTCACATTCCTGCCTCTGCAGCCTATCCTCCTCAGGATATAGGGCATAAAATCCCAGAAATGCCCACACACAGCTCCATTGTCACATTGCCTGTGTAATATATTCTTCACTGCTACTCAGAAAATGTTCAGTAGATCTGGACCATGCTGTAAAAATGGTTCTTCCACTCCAGAACACCAACTCCATGCCTTGTGCGTCTCATTCTCTATTCCTTTGGCTCTTCTGACACTTACTACTCCTACTCTTTGGCAGCTCTTAACCTACATTTTAAATTGTAGAGATAATTAGCACTCACCCCTCTGTCAATTTCACGAGTGCACAGGGTTGCACATCAACTAACCCTAATAAACAGGTTTAGCTGTCTCATTACTTTAAACTCATTGCACGGGGTATAACAACATTGTGCTGCCCTACATTTATTATGTATTTAATAAAAATAAGACAGACAGAATATACAAAAACTGAAGTTTGAAGTTAAAATTATGGCTGTTATCTTACTCTATCAAAGGGTTCCTTGAGTAATTTGATAGTCCCGATATTTATTGGGGCAAATGGTGAAGCTGGGTAAAATGAAGAGACTAACCACTTATGGTGGGATCACACATAGGAGTACTATGTCAGGATGCAAGACACAATTTTTTTTTTTAAACAACAGCCCTTTCTATGAATAGCCAATAAATTTCCCAGAAGCAAATCTCTACCATTCATTTTTAAAATAATAATAATAATAATAATAATAATAATAATAATAATAATAATAATAATAATAGTTTTAGAGTAGTAATATGCTCTCCATTTTCCCTAAACATTATTGAACCTCAAGTACAAATTCAGAATTCTTAACTGGCAACACACTTTATTTTTATTTAACTACAATAATATGCTTTGGAGTCTGTCTTCAAAAATTATTTAAGTAATATTCTCCAACCTTTATATTCTGGAACTGTGAAATTCCTACTCTGTGTTTGATTCCATGTCTTGTGCTCCACTTTGCAAAAAATATCTTCTAGTGATGTGTTAGCAGGTATAATGATCCAGCTTTCCACTGAAATTGTACCATTGAGATCTGCATAATTCTTCTCAGTGGAATTGTCCCCAGTTGTCCAGGAAATGTTTGCTGCTGGTTTCCCATTAGATGCTAGACAAACAAGCTTGAACTTCCCGTCAGACAAACGCTCAACATTTGTATATATATCTGGAGAGACTGGAAGATATACAAAAATAAAAAAAATAAGTAAACATACATGTTCAAAGTAACATTTTAATTTATTAAATATATCTGATGCTGTTGATGGTATTTTTTGTATGTATTTTAGTGCTACTAGAAGTAAAGGCACTAATGACACTGTCTCCCCTCAATATAGTAAAGGTAATTACTCATGCAATGTTTACTGACTCAGAAGAGACAGGGTATAAAGAATGAAAATTACCAGATGTGGCGGAGTTATTTCTATATATATGCATATAAGATGATAAATATTGTGTATGTCTTTATTTGTAAGCTGGACAAAGCACATGTAATATTACCATTTCAGGAGGCATGTTTTACTTCATTGATGAGAGCAGAGGTGCTTTAATGTTTACCTAACCAAAATCCCCCACCCCCCCCTCCACCCCAGTCTTTAGGACTGACTCTGAATGTGAAATTTATGATGAGGGAGCATGGAGCATCAGACCAGCTTTGCAAGTTTGTTTGGACTTAAAGTCTGTAAGCCGTCCACCACTGGAAAGCTATTAACTGCCTAAACAAAGCTTCTGGGGGACGAGTTGTACCTGACCACTTTCACTGGTACCTGGCCGAGAAAGGCACAGATAATCTAATTTTGTCGGCCTAAAGTATGGTTGTTTATGATTGGTTTTGAATTAGAGGCCATTCTACACTATGACTCTCCATTGGTTTGTGTTTTGTGATAAGAATATTATAAAGTTTGGTCACCTCTCTCTCACCATCTGGACATGAAGACAGAGCCATTATGAAGACAACTCTATTTCGGCAGCCATATTGAGACTGGCATATCCACAAGTCATAAAATAATGAGACTAGTCATAATACTAATACATTTACCAAAAGTAAGAGCAATAGTTTTGATCTCCTGGGTATTCTGGGTATTCATGATTTAATTGAGATGATGAACATAAAACTATTATTAAGGAAAATGTATACTGAGCGGATTGGAGAACTTTTCAAAAGAGCAGGTGCAGCTGGTACAGTTTAAAGTCAAATGGGCTGTGATGGTAAGATATAGTTTAATTGGAAAAAAGCGGAAGCCCTGTTGCATTCATCATTTGTGGTACAAGCACAGGACCAATGGGCCAATTCTGAACTATGATGTTTAGCACATTGGGTATGCATATGGTGATCAAACAACTCTGGAGGTTGCCTACAGGGGAAATGATGAGGGTTGCACCATAATGTCTTATGGTGGTGATGCAAGTCTACAGGGCCGGATTAAGGTGGGTGCTATTGATGCTGCAGCATTAGGCCAATTCCTGAAATAGGCCCAGATGAAAACAGACGAGAATCTTCCGGAAGCTGAACAGTTTTCCTTTGCTATATTAACCTCAAAATAATTCTTAGAATGAAATTTGGAGTACGACTTTCGGATGCCTAGACACAGCATTACTTATTATACAGTTACTATTGTTCTTTGCGCTGTGACATAACTACAACGTCGTTGTGCTTATTGTTAACCGAAGATTTCAAGTTAACGCTATTAATTTTACGTTAAACAGTTTACTTAGTAATTTAGCTTCATTTTTTGCAATATTTTGGGGATTCTTGCCAATTTATTATTGTTTGGTAAGTGCCACGTAGTTAAAAGTATATCTAACCAACCCAACCCAACTTCCCTCATCTTTAGGACTAACAGGACTGACTCAGGATGTGAGTGGGATGAAGCATTAAACAAGATTGCCAATGAGTGGCTGTATTTGGACTTAGAGCCTATAAGCAATCCACCGCAGGAGGGCCATAAACTGCCTAAACAAAGTGACAGGGGGACAGATTGTACCTGAGTGCCTTCATTGGTAACTTGCCCAGGAAGGGACAGATAAACTAATTTTATTGGTCTAAAGTACGGTTGTTTATGATTAGTTTTGAATTGAAGGCCATTCTGTACTACAACTCCCCATTGGTTTGTGTTTTGTGGTAAGACCGTTATTAAGTTGGCCACCTCGTCATTTCTTTCTTTCTCTCTCACCATCTGGCCATGAAGAGAGGACCATTATGAAGACAAATCTATCTCGGCAGCCATACTAATTCATTTGGTCTAAAATATAGCTGTTTTTTTATTAATTTTGAATCGGAAGCCATTCTGTACTATGACAACCCATTTGAATGTTAAAGGTCTTGTCAAAGTCAGATTCATGAAGCCAGTTCAGGTTGTTCAACGTTCGCATCTTGGCTTCCCCAGTCACCCCATAAGATTAAAAGAAAAGACGGTCTTATTGTCTTATCTGGTGCTTGAGTGAGAAGTGAGAGGGAGAAATGGGATGTACTCATAGCACCAACTGTCAAGGTCAAATTTATTAATCCAGTTCAGGATGGAAAAAATATCTTTATTAACAGATGTGCAAAGTCACCCAGTACCACAAAAGAGATGACTGAATTACAGCTGTAAGAAGTATGTGATCTGTCTGCATCTCATGTCCTTGCAAGATACTGATAAACTGAGCCTCAGACTCAGAATTCTGCTACATTAGCTTACACTGGTTCTCTTTTCAATACTTAACTTTGCAGAGAAGTTGCATCAGGAATGGTTCAAACATCAAGATGCTTAAATTAAAATGCCTTCTAAGAGTGCTAAAGGCAAAAGATAACATTTAAAAAAAACATAAGTCATTGAAAATAATCAATATAAAACCAATAAGTGAAAATCATTTAACAATAAAAATCAGCTCTCACAGTCTCAATCATGATCTTAAGGGATAAAGAGTGCTCTCATATCTCACCTCCATAAGGGTAGAGTTAGTATATTTGAAGGAGGGTGGAGCAGTTATAGATGAGCCTGTGCTGGTCAGATTTTTTATTCTAATGGTAATAAGGAAACCAGAAGTATAGTAATTTTAATTTGCAAAACAACCACTGATGTAGTGCCTGACACTGATGGGCAATTTATTAATAGAGTTGGGAGTCTATACAAATCTAAATATTTTTTTCTTCTAAAAAATGAAAATTACATTTACATTTTCATGCATAAGGGTCTTGCATTAGTTGTCACTTTGAGCAGTTATAATCTTATAATGGCTGGAGGTTTTCATTTTTGTAATAAATACAGAAGTAGATAGATATTTAGTAATTGCAATAGTAAGATCTAAAATTATGATGTTAATTTTACAGTAGGATTATAATCTATCTACCCCTTTAGATTTTCATATCTGAACTTGAAAGAATACTGTTAATTTTCACTAGTGCATAACAGTTACTAGAACTGATTACTTTTTATCAATAATAATTTGTTATCCTTTATTAAATCTTGTAAGCATGACGCTGTTGTTATCTCAGGCCATGTACTATTTATTTTGGATCACAAATTATGGTCAAAAAAATCCAGCTCACAACTGGTGACTTAATCCATTAATGCTAGAGAGGCGGCAAGGATTAAGACGCCAATTAGGCACAAGCAAATGTAGGAGCAAATAATACAGTAAAAAAAATTAGCTAGCAGCAGATATTCATTAAAACAAGATTTATTAGATTGAACAGTGTTTAGCGGTCAGGAAAGATCAGTTAAGAGGGATCATTAATACAAAGTAATACAAATGGTGTGAGTGGAGAGCTTTATATAAAGAAACAGAGGAGCTCAGAGTTAGGAGAACAGAAAAAGAAAAGTAAAACCCTAACAGAAGAACAAAAAGCATGTCGTTGAGGGGGAGAATATTATAGGAGCTTAAGAGGTCAGAAGGTGTAAAATAACTGTAGCAGCTCTTTAATCCATTTTTTTGGCTTAATTTTTGCCATTTAAGTTAAATCAGTTATATTTACTACAAAACGTTGCACAGTTTTAGTAACCCAAAGCCAATTTTAATAATGAGGCCAGTGCAATACAAGTCCTGTTGGATGATGGACTTTTTAGAGGACAACTTGGAGAACCAGTCTTCTATGAGGGCTAAATCTGCAGGAGATGCCAGCTGATCCAGCACCTCTAGCTCAGGGTCAGTGAACATAGTAGAGAACTGGCCGACCTGGCCCAGGTGTCCTTCATACATAGTATGCACCCCTAAGGACACACAGGAACAGATTCCAGACCAGAAAGGTAGAGATAGATGGGTTACAGTCACAAGCCACAAGGTAAAGGGTGCACACTGTCCAGGGACATAAACCCCAGAATTAGAAGTGTCAAACCATTTTCAGTTTTTTGCGGAGTTGGATGGTGTCTCTGAAATGATATGCAGGCACGTGGAACCCCAATGGGCCACCTCAAAAATAGTTCCCAGAATGAGAAAGGTAGTAATAGTTAGAGATTCAATCATTGGGGGGATTGAAGCACAGGTTTGCTCCAGAGACCGAGAGTCGTGCACGGTGTGTTGCCTTCTGGGTGCACAGTTGAGAGACCTCCAAGGGTGGAAAGGCTCTTGGCCAGAGTGGGGGTGGATCCAGTTGTCATTATCCATGTTGGAACAAATGACATACATAAGGGTAGTCTGTCAGTTCTACAATCCAAATTTAAAGAGATAGGTGCCAGGATAAGGAGCAGAACTGACAAGGTAGTCTTCTCTGAAGTTCTGCCTGTGTCACGTGCCAGTCCAAGTAAGATTAAGATATAAAAGCTTAATACTAGAATTACCAGAGCCTACGAAGAAACTTGTAGATCCATCCCACTTTAAATCGTTCGCACCTCTCCGCCAGCGTCTTTTATCTTCTAAATGTGCCAATAAAGACAAGCTGCAAGCAGCCGGCTATTCCTTTACCCCATCGACTTAGAACATGCACGAACTTCTCCCAGCTCATGCCTTGATTGATTATCCCCTTGGGATTAATAAAGTATCTATCTATCTATCTATCTGGGAGTGAAATGGAGTTTTCGAGTGGAAATAATAGATTGTTATTTGGAACACACGCATTTCATGTGTGTTCTGATTCTACAGTAATTTGTGTAAACACATTTTTAAAATAGAAACGTTTTTCATATTCTAGTAGTAAATGACAAAATGTAGGCATAAACTATATAATGTATGAAGCCTGAAGTCCAAATATCAAAGAAATACTTTCACAAAAGGTACAAATATAACAGAACAAGTGCACTTTTATTCAAAAATATAACTGCAGAAAAAAAAGACGCATTAGCATGCCACATTGACACACATTTACTACAAATGCCTTGGTGGTGTAATGGTATCAGCTCCTGAATGGTAATCAAAAGGTTACGAGTTCGATCCCACACAACTCTGTTTTGAGAAGTAAACTGCTCTTATTCTTACTCTTTCAGAATAAAAACATACATTGGATTTCAGTGTGTAAGAGCCAGTGTAATGTATGATACTTGTAAAGGTTAGCTTTGTTTTTTTTTTTTTTTTATTCACTTTTCATTCTCTTAGTCGTGTTCAGGATCCTTCCCTACCCAAACTCCCCCCTTTCCCATCTGACACTGCTGTTTTCACATAAAGACAACTATAGCTCTGCAGTGTTTCACGATACATACTACCGCCCCCCCATCCCTACCAAGGGATCGGACACACAAATACTGGTGAATCTACCTTCTTCGTATCTCACCGTCACTTGATTTTCTTTTTATTCAGTTTTATTGAGTGTTCTTGCTCACGCTGAATTAGTATGCACCTTATGGTTTATGATGTCAAAAAAAAAGCCAGAGACATAGGTATATATGATATTTGGAATTATTCATTTTATGACCTGTATACAGTAATCCCTCGCTATATCGCGCTTCGACTTTCGCGGCTTCACTCTATCGCGGATTTTATATGAAAGCATAACTAAATATATAACACGGATTTTTCGCTGCTTCGCGGGTTCTTCGGACGTGTCTTTTTACTTTCTGTATATGCTTCCTCAGTTGGTTTGCCCAGTTGATTTCATACAAGGGACGCTATTGGCGGATGGCTGAGAAGCTAACCAATCAGAGCACGCAGTTAAGTTCTCCTGACTGAGAAGCTAACCAATCAGAGCATGCAGTTGAGCTCCTGCGTGCTGAATGCAGTGTTAACCAGGAACCAGGAAGTCTCATCTCGCTCATTCAGCATCAACGTGTTTCGCTGTGTAAAGAGTTGTGCTCTTTAGTGTTTATCTTTGTGCATAGTCAAGCCCTTCATTATGGCTCCAAAACAATCTGCTACTGCTTCAGGGGCCGTGCCCAAGCGCAAGAAGAAGATGTTAACGATTGCCGAAAAGGTAAACGTTTTGGATTTGTTGAAGGCTACGATTCTTTTTATTTAAAAAGCAGGAAAGGAATATAAGATCTACGGCTGCAGTGTCCTTTTAACCAGGGTGCAAAACGAGTTGTAAGTGGATGTAATAAGGCAGTAGTCTGGATGGAATCTGCTTTAGGGATTTTGATTGAAGACTGCCAGAAGAAGAACAACGGCAGTGCTACACAATCGCCTGAAGTGGCTCCTTTACAAGGGCTGTAACGCTCTCCTTTGTTGTGCAGTAAAATTAAACTCATTGTTATCGGACAAGTCATCGTGTCATTGTTGGTGAGTAACCATAATTAATTTTCTTCTTACAATGCTTAGTACATGTACGTTCGTTTAGTATCACTGTACACACATTTACTGTATACTATTTTTCTTGCATTGTACGTATTTATTGCTGGTGACCTGTCTATCGTAATGGCTGTAACATATGTGATATCGGAGACACTCAATATCTTTAAAATAATATTTAGGTTTTACTGTATATAAACAGTGTGTTTATATACATAATTTCAATGAATCTTACCTAATATCTAAGAGAATACAAAGGGATTATGCTGTATAACTCTGCGGGGAATATTTATAAACAGTGCGGGAGAGTTTATAAGGGCTTAAAATATATAAAAATAACCATACAAACATATGGTTTCTACTTCGCGGATTTTCACCTATCGCGGGGGGGTCTGGAACGCAACCCCCGCGATCGAGGAGGGATTACTGTAGTACATTTCGGAAAACTTTGTGGCATGGATGCAACATTATTTATATTCATTCGCATAACATCTTGCGGTTTGTAATTAGTGACCGCATGTTTTTTGACCCTGATCTTGCCAGTCCCCACATGTTGCTGTATGCTGGTTTTTTTGTACTCCAGGACATGCAGAGGAAAGAATAGTAAAGAGCAGTAACTTCAGCGCTATATGCAATCATCAGACAGCGGGTTACATGTGAACTGGAGGGGCACCAATGTGTTGGGGGCGGCGTATGAGTAGGTTAGTTGAGGATTGTTTAAACTAGGGCATTGAGGGGCAGAGAGCTTAGGACAGGCCATATTTAGAAATGTACATGGAGGAACAAATAATAGTGTAAAAATAAAAATGCATAGTAATGTAAATTCTTACCCAACATTTAAATGCAAAAGTAAAATAAATAACACATTAAAATAGCTGTCGTTAATGCATAAATAAAACAAAAGAGTTGGAGTTGTATGTAGCGGAGCATAATTATGATTTTATAGCAATAACAAAAACCTAGCTAAATAACAAAAAAATGGATGAGCATAAAATAATAGGATACATATTTCTAGGAAGGATAGAAAGAACAGAAAAGGAGGTGAGGTTGCTGTTTATGTCAAACAGAATTTAAACGCAAGTCCTGTTTAGTTGGGTGATTAGCCACACTTAGAGAGGACATCTGACTTCACCTGGAAAGCATTAGGGAAAGAAGTCTTATTTTACAGGGGGATATTATAGTCATGGGGGACTTTAACTACCCGAACATTAATTGGGATAACCTTGCAAAAAAGCGGAGTATGACTGTATGCTAAAGCACCCAACATGGGGCAATGCCTGACTAGATTTAGTATTTTGTAATAATCAGGATAGAATTGAAGGTGTACAGGTGATTAAACCACTAGGGTGAAGTGACTATAATATAATAAAGTTTTCAGTGTTTTGATAGATTAAAACTGTTTAACTTTGGTAGAGCAACTTTTGAGCAGATGTACAAAATTTAAGTAGGATTGACAGAAATAAGCTTTTAAGTGTGGATACAGTTAATAAGAAATTTTTAAAAATCTGCAGTGGGTTAGCAAAGAGTTGAAAAAGAAACTGCAAAGGAAAAAAAAACCCAGCTGTATAAGACATATAAGACTAATAATTCCAATGTAAATTGTAGGGTTTATGAGAACATAAGGGCAGCCATTAAGAAGGATATTAGGCAGGCTAAAAGGCATTTAGAGAGGAATAGAGTAGATAAGGCAAAAGATGACACAAAGAGATTCTTTCAGTATTTTAGTAGTAAAAGGGCAGTCAAGGAAGAGGTGAACTGCATCAGGAATAGTAAAGGAGAACAGAAAGTGAAATAGCAAATGCTGTGAACTCGCATCTTTCTAGTCTTCACAAGTGAGGAATTAGATAACCTCCCAGCAGTAAAACGGAGGTACTGAGTAATTTAGAAAGGGAGAAGTACAGCTTAGATTAAATAGGCTGAAATCAAACAAATCTTCAAAACCAGATAATATTTACCCTGAAGTTCTTAAGTAGTTTAGCCAGTATATATATAAACCCTTGTCGCATATTTTTAGGAAGTCACTGTGCACTGGGGAAGGACTGAAAAATGGTAAATGTTATCCCGGTATATAAAAAGGGTGACCAGGCAGATCCAAGCAACTATAGACTAGTAAGCTTAATGTGCATCACAGAAAAATTAATGGAAGGAGTTATTAAAGATAAGATTGAGCAGCACATAGCAAGAACATGAGTTTTACTTAACAGTGAGTAAGTGTTCAAAAGAAGGAGGTCATGTTTTACCAACATGCTGGAATTCTATGAGGAAGCAGAAAAATTGTATGATCAAAGCATATGATATTTATCTTGACTTTCATAATGCATTTCATAAGGTGTCACGGGAAAAAATGGTCATCAAATTAAAAGAAATGAGACTTAAGAGTGATGTTTGTAGATGGGTGCAAAATTGGCTCAGACTCAGAATGCAGAGGGAGTGATGAACCTTATCAGAATTAACTGATGTTAAAAGTGATGTTCCACAGGGGTCAGTGCTAGGGCCACTAGCAATGATTTGTAATATACTGTATATATAAATGATTTGGTTATGAATATAAATAACAAGCTGGTAAAGTTTACAGATGACACCAAGATAGGTGGATTGACAGATAATCTGGAATCTTTTGAATGTAGGAAGTAAAATTTTATGCACAATGCAAGGTCTGAAAATCGAAAGTTCACCTTATAAGAAGAATTTAGGAGTTGTAGTGGACTCAACACTATCAACTGCCAGAGAATGTTCAGAAGCCATTAAGAAGACAAACAGAATGTCAGGTTATATAGCATCCTGATGTGTGGAGTACAAGTCCAAGAAGGTTCTGCTCAAGCTTTATAATGCACTAGTGAGGCCTCATCTGGAGTAGTGTGTGCAGTTTTGGTCTGCAAGCTACAAAAAGGACATAACAGTGTTAGAACAAATCCGCAGAAGAGTGACTAGGCTGATTCCTGGGCTATAGGGGATTAATTATGAGGAAAGATTAAAAGAGCTGAGACTTTTCAGTTTAAGCAAAAGAAGATTAGGTTTAAAGAAGATAAGATTGTTTAAAATTATAAAGGAAATTAGTACAATGGATAAAAACACGGGGACACAGTTGGAAACTTGTTAAGGGTTAGTTTCGCACAAACATTAGGAAGTTAATTTTTTGCACAGAGAACCATTGACATTTGGAATAAGCTAACAATCATTGTGGTAGACAGTAAGACTTTAGAGACTTTTAAAACTCGAATTGATGTTTTTTTTAGAAGAATTAAGTGGACAGGACTGGCAAACTTTGTTGAGCTGAATGGCTTGTTCACGTCTAGATTGCTCTAATGTTCTAATACTATAACTTGTTATATTCCTCGCAATTTAAAGAAAATAAGGCTCAAGTCAAGAATCTAATTTATAAAATACATTCTGTATAGAGAAGTTTGAAAAATTATTGAGACTTCCTCATGATGTTATAAATTCATTGCAAAGTTGGAAAGCTGCAGATACTGGTAGTTAGCCAGTGAAATGTTGTTAATTGTGAAAATGTTTATTGAAGCAACAGAAAATAAAATGTTACCAAAAACATTACATCAAGTGTTCATTACTGTACATCCAAAATAAAATGAAATAAAATAACTTGCAATAATGTGCGTCATATATATCAATTTCAACTCCAAATAAGATACTGACAAAAGGTTAGAGTTAACGACTAGACAAAGTGTGCCCCATTATAATACTGCAAGATCAAACTGGACACCAATACTTAGTATCCAATCTTTGCCACTTGCTTAATGCAAAATGTTATCCTATAGAATCTGATTTTCCCAAAGTTTTAATATCTTTAAATTTAGAAGAAGCCTTTGCTAGAGTTGAATGTGGTTATCTACTTACTGTATTGTGCAAATGTGGGTTTGATCCCAATATATTTGCACAGAATAAATTGCTGAATATTAGTCCGGAAGCCTCATTCTGTATAAAAATATTAATTTTGATGAATATAAATTATAATGTAGAAGTAAACAAGGATTTCCATTATCATCAATGCTTTGTTTCTGTTGCTATTGAACTCTTAGTTGCCCATCTCTGGAAACAGTAATAGACAAAAGGGATCATGAAGGAAGTGTTTCAAGAGAAAATATCATTTTATGCCAATGATATGGTGCTTTACATTTCAGATCCATACATTTTAGTCGTTGGTATTACTCTTATTAGCAGAATTCCATAACATCTCTAAATTTAAATTGAATTTGAATAAGAGTATATATTTTCAACTTAAATATATTTTTTAACTTAATTCTCTTGCATAGTAGACTATGTCAGATTACTTTTTATTGAATGTATAGAAAAGTTACAATATCTGAGAAATATTACAAAAACAAAACAAAAAATCTATTTAAACAAAATGTCAGTAATATGGTTGAAATTGTTAAATAAAATGTTCATAAATGGTCATCCCAATATCTTACTTTGGCTAGGAGAATTAGTAACTTCAAAATGAAAATCCTAAAGCTTCTCTATCTTTTGATTAATTAGCATTAAAAAGTTAGACTCGATTTTAACATCATTTATCCAGAAATAGCCCCATACGAAAAAGGCAACTTTACAGAGATCTACAGTAAAGCTGAAGGCAGCATGGCACTAACTTTATGTTTTCTTACTGAGCTGCAAACATTTCTCCAGTAAAACATGAAAAAATTGGCAAAAGTCCACAAGATCACAACTGCTTGGTAATCCACTGAGAGGAAATCTGGTGCAAAATCTTCCTTGTACACTTTGCTTTGTGCTCTAGTCAGCTATTACCATTAGTTTGTTGTGACTTTGGACGACAGAGAACTGAAGATAAATAGAAAGAAGACAGAAAATGCAAGGTTTAATAATGATCAAGATTTAGAAGTTACCCTGCAGGGAGAGCTATTGAAAAGAGTAGATGAGCTTAAATATATAGGATCAGTGGTAGCCCAAGATGGAGAATTAGATACAGATTTCCCATAGAGTGCAGTGTGGATGGAACAATTTGAAGAATGTATCAGGAGTATTGTGTGTCTGAAGCATTAGGCACATGTTAAAGGTAAAGTTTATAAGAGAATAATAAAACCAGCAATGATGTATGGAGTGCAGACATGAGCAGTGAAGAGAGCACAGGAGAAGCTAGATGTGGCAGAAATGGGAATGTTGAAATGGATGTGTGGTGTTGCAAAAAAGAAATGGGACAATCAGAGGTACAAGTGGTAATATGTGGAAAAAATACCAGATGTGATAACATTGTACAATGAAAAATCAGTTTTAATATTCTACCACATTTTTGGTAGGCTTATTTTGGTGAACTAAAATAACTGTAACACATTCTGTAACTATGTGGGAAAGTAAAATTCTGCATCTCAAATTGTTAAAAAAAGATTTCTTTATAAGTATTAGTTGAGAAGTTTATCAAAATTTGATAAGAATTCAATGAATTCAGTTCTAAGATAATCTAGCTAGGTATTTGCTGAGCCTTTTCATCTTATATGCTATTTTATTCTTTACTAACTGTCCTCCACGCCTAAACCCGCGTAGTAGTGAAACAGGAAAAACTTTAAAAATCAATAAAAAAAATTTTTAAAAATATAATGTGTATTGAACCGAGGGCCTCTTTTTGGTTTTGCTGTAAAAGTTGGCAAGGTATCTCTGGTCAAGCGGAAATTAGGTACACTCCAACATTAAATGTTGGCACTGTTTCTGATCGTATTCAGCTCTGATGGGAGGGCATCCCTTGCATGGGGAGAAGTGAACGTGGCTGTGATATCTCTGCTAATGAGCAGCTACCCTCTGTGATCTCTCTCTCTCAAAAACATTAAACATTACTCCTTAACAATCTTTAGATGATAATCTCTGCTGAACAAAACAGATATGGCTAGCTAAGCGGAGGCAAGGTACGCTCCAACATGAGATGAGAGGTAGAGCGACTCGAACGGAGGCTGGCGCATGAGTGAGGTTGGCCCCACCCGGCTTCCTACTCCTGAGGTCCCCCCTCCACCTCGCCTCAGCCCGCAGCCTGTCTCTCATATTCACGTAAATAAATCAGTGCCAAACCTGAACTATGATACTTAGCGCGATGCAAGAAGTCGCAAAATCAACCAGAATGTTCAAGCAAATTATAGAAAAAACCAAGCTAAATCCATTAAGTAGTTCTCTTATGAAAAGTGGACAGACCTGCAGACAGACAGGCATTGGGTTTTATATAGAGAAAGATAAAGATCCACTGTAGATTCGTGCTCTCTTGTATAGCTCTCTAAGTTGAATTGGGGCTGATTTTCACGGATTGACTTTGGAACAAACTGTTGTTTTTGCTTTGTTTTTATTGTATTGTGTTTAGTTCTTTAAAATAATAAAAATAACAATAAGAGATGATTGTTAGAAGTTCAAATTAAGACTCTGTTGGCAGATACCAGGACTGGCCAAGATAGTGCCATGATTTGGAAGTTCTTTTCTGCTTGATAACATTAATCATTTATAATTACCAAAACAAATATTACTTTTCTTTTGCATTTTATTGGTGACTGTCACAATATACAGTATGTTTGTTAGCTAAAGGTACAGCACTGAAGGATAATTTTAAAAAAGTGGACATACGGTAAAGGAAACCCTTTTTCAAAAAGCATGCAGGGAATAAATTCAATATATGGGTAAAGCTAATTGGAAATTCATATGTAATCAATACTGAGAAGATAAAATATTAGAGCAGATCATTCGTTAAAGAAAAACTTAAGAAGTTACAGAAGAATTTCAATAAAAAATGTTTCTGTCAACCAAAATTCCTCCAAAGATCTGGAATTGGTTGATCAGCAATAGCAACAAGCATTTGCTTGCAATTAGTGTATTACACCTAATAAAGTTGCATTTTATTATTTAATATTAAAGGACATGTACCTTTTTGCACAAGATATTTGTGATGGATGATGTTGTTCGTGATGTAACTGACATAAGCACAAAAAGGACGTTTTCAACATTTTGTTACTGTAAAGCTGCTAAAAGACTGTATGTGGATGCGGTAAGATCTGCGCTGCGCAGAAACAGAAGAAGGTGGTTTGGGCATATAGAACAAAAGGCAGAGGGTAATTGGGTAAAATGCTGAGGGGTGAGCCAAAAGAGAAGCCAAGACACATGTAATTAGAGGAGATGTCTGATGATATTAAAAGAATGCCCAAGACTGTGGTGAATGGGAGAAAACAATTTGGATCAACCTGGGTAAATCTGGAAAATGACCATTAACCCAGAGATTATGGTAATTACTGATAATGTTCCTATAAAGATACTTATATACAACTGTAACAGTCCTTTTCAAGATTTTCTATTATTGATTTCAACAATAAAGAGTTAATTTAGATAACATTTAGAAATGACACTGTGTCTTACCAGTAGCATTTAAATAAAGATGTTCTTTCCAGGCACCCCCATTGTAAACAGCTTCACACTTGTAAATTCCTTCATATTTAAATTCCAGCTCAGGGATGTGCAGGTAAAACTGCTCTTCAGTATTATTGCTTCCTGTTTTACTTTTAACTTGTCTTCTGTCCTTACAGCTGTCTTCAGGTGGGTGTATTTTGCTCTTTGCAAGACGGCAAGATTTTCCAGCATATGATTCAATTTCCCATATCACATGCAAAATGTCCTTATTAGTGAAATTACCACATGTTAGATCAATTGATTTGCCCACCTCAACATCCATATGATATATGGCTGTAATGAAATAAATAAAAACAGAAATTATGTATGTATTTCTATACATAATTGCAGTTATTTTTTATTTGCTAGGATTTAGAGAGTGCATTATGACACTGCACTTACCCACTTACTTATCTTTATTTTCAGCCAGGCCAAACACTTTTTGAAATATAAAGTAAAAACTATTATTTCATTAACATTTGATAGCATATTTATTATTCTATGATTATATTATATTGAAGTTACATTCAATATTGAAGTCCTGTTGATGAAAGGTTTATGTTTCAGTATAACAATAAATAAAGAATGACTACTGCGCTCTCCATGTCTATTATGTTTTAAATGGAGCTTATTGTGTTCAGAATTACTGAGTGCTATCACCAGATCTAAAAGTGGAAAATAAAAAAATAAATAATGTGTAGGGGATATTTAAATGCAAAATACCAAATCATTTTAATTTCATTTTAATTATTAAGTAATATGTATAGGTGCTGGTCATAAAATTAGAATATCATAACAAAGTTGATTTATTTCAGTAATTCCATTCAAAAAGTGAAACTTGTATATTAGATTCATTCATTACACACAGACTGATGTATTTCAAATGTTTATTTCTTTTAATTTTGATGATTATAACTGACAACTAATGAAAGTCCCAAATTTATTATCTCGGAAAATTAGAATATCAATTAAGACCAATGCAAAAAAAGGATTTTTAGAAATGTTGGCCAACTGAAAGGTATGAACATGAAAAGTATGAGCATGTACAGCACTCAGTATTTAGTTGGGGCTCCTTTGGCCTGGATCACTGCAGCAATGCGGCGTGGCATGGAGTCGATAAGTCTGTGGCACTGCTCGGGTGTTATGAGAGCCCATGTTGCTCTGATAGTGGCCTTCAGCTCTTCTGAATTGTTGGGTCTGGCATATTTCTATGGGGTTAAAGTCAGGCGAGTTTGCTGGCCAATCAAGAACAGGGATACCATGGTCCTTAAACCAGGTACTGGTAGCTTTGGCACTGTGTAAAGGTGCCAGGTCCTGTTGGAAAATGAAATCTGCATCTCCATAAAGTTCGTCAGCAGCAGGAAGCATGAAGTGCTCTAAAACTTCCTGGTAGACGGCTGCGTTGACCTTGGACCTCAGAAAACACAATGGACTAACACCAGCAGATGACATGGCACCCCAAACCATCACTGACTGTGGAAACTTTACACTGGACCTCAAGCAACGTGGATTCTGTGCCTCTCCTCTCTTCCTCCAGACTCTGGGACCTTGATTTCCAAAGGAAATGCAAAATTTACTTTCATCAGAGAACATAACTCAGCAGCAGTCCAGTCCTTTTTGTCTTTAGCCCAGGCGAGACGCTTCTGATGCTGTCTCTTGTTCAAGAGTGGCTTGACACAAGGAATGCGACAGCTGAAACCCATGTCTTGCATACGTCTGTGCGTGGTGGTTCTTGAAGCACTGACTCCAGCTGCAGTCCACTCTTTGTGAATCTCCCCCACAGTTTTGAATGGGTTTTGTTTCACAATCCTCTCCAGGGTGCGGTTATCCCTATTGCTTGTACACTTTTTTCTACCACATCTTGTCCTTCTCTTCGCCTCTCTATTAATGTGCTTGGACACAGAGCTCTGTGAACAGCCAGCCTCTTTAGCAATGACCTTTTGTGTCTTGCCCTCCTTGTGCAAGGTGTCAATGGTCGTCTTTTGGACAACTGTCAAGTCAGCAGTCTTCCCCATGATTGTGTAGCCTACAGAACTAGACTGAGAGACCATTTACAGGCTTTTGCAGGTGTTTTGAGTTAATTAGCTGATTAGAGTGTGGCACCAGGTGTCTTCAATATTGAACCTTTTCACAATATTCTAATTTTCTGAGATACTGAATTTGGGACTTTCATTAGTTGTCAGTTATAATCATCAAAATTAAAAGAAATAAACATTTGAAATACATCAGTCTGTGTGTAATAAATGAATCTAATATACAAGTTTCACTTTTTGAATGGAATTACTGAAATAAATCAACTTTGTCATGATATTCTAATTTTATGACCAGCACCTGTATTGTAAACATGCAATAATTTCTTTCTATTCATGCCAAATGTCCATAACTTTGCAAATCAGATGATAAGTGTGGTCACTGCTATAGTCTACTGTTAAACTTACTGAAATTATATTTAAGTAATATAAGGGGTAGGTGGCTGGCAAGGGGTTTCCAGTAGTAAAAGTATAAAGAGGTAGTAGATACTGTAGCTCAAGCCCGAATTTTAGTGTAAGACAGGATCCCATACTGGCGACTTATTTAAAAGGTTCCTTTGAAGTTCTTACTTAGAGGGACATAAAAGTAAAAGAGAAATGGAATGGATGATTAGTAGAAAAGATCAGCAGAACAACTCCAGGGTAGCATGTGGTAGCAGAAGGCTCTCATTTGGGACAGGTAGCGCTCTTCTGAATGTTATAATAGGAACCAGTTTGTAGTGTGCTAGGGGCTCCTGGGTCTTAATAGTAGGAACTGCAAGAACACCCATTGCTATTGGATGGAGAGCTGGTAAGATGGGCCCTTGTGTAGATAACCTGGACAAAGTCAGTACTGCTAATGCATACATTTATTACGGTTTTACTTATTTAAAATAATAAAATAATGTGTTGCTGAAAGCATCACTGCTATAGTAACTTAGCTAAAACATGAAACTAATGTGATTAATCAGAGAATGCACAAAGGAAAAGAACAATTAAAATAATATCTTATCACACCGGACATCTGATAACCACATTAAGCATTACAGAAATATTTTTGTCTAGTTTACTTTAATAATGGAACATATTTTATATTGTTGAATAATTACCAATAAATTCCTCTTTGGTTGTTGGAGATATTGAGCTTGTGACTGAGGCATGCAAAGTGGTTAATGAAGTTTCTATAGAAAGAAATAAAGTTATTTCAATTAGAGTATACAAAACAGTCATATTAGTTATTAGTAAAGTGAAGAGCATTTTCCAAATGAGTAACTGAGTTCATTCCACATTCCTTCTAGCCATTCATTCAGCTTGATTATTCAGGCAAGGTAAAGATATGCAGACAAAACAGTTTCTCTGAATTTACATGCATTTACACTGAACTACCAGCCAGTCTTGTTTGGTTTAAGTGTATATAAATGCTTACCTTTGTGTCTTATAGGTGCATTATATTTTGATTTTATCAGTGATTAATAACATACAGACTTAAGTAGAATTTTTCACCTAAGTTAGTCACTTTTGTTTTATAACATTCCTGCAGTACATGGCTACTGGAGTATTCTGCCTTACGTACTGAGCTCATCATTCATGGAAGATATTTTGAGCTTGAGCTGCTCAATATAATTACACTAAGAGCGATTTAGCACTTTGCCAAACTGACTCCCTCCAAGTTAGTCTCCTTGCTGTCAGTTCTCAGCAGTGGCTCACCTACAAAGGTCAAATCGCTCTCCTTCTTGAGTATGAAACTCACTTTCTTAGACACTTCACTTAACCCTTACACACTAATCCTGGAACTTAAATGATGTCAACCTAATACTTTATAGAACAATATGTTTATTTTCATATGTAAATTGAACTGATCTTCCTCGAATTTCAGCAGAGGCCAACATTATTTCATATAGCATGTGTCTTTGGCAAACACTATCCTAAGGCATTAAATCAGGGGTGGTGAACTCCAGGACTCGAGTGCTGCAGTGGCTGCAGGTTTTCATTCTTACCATCTTCTTAATTAGTGACCAGTTTTTGCTTCTGATTACTTCTTTTAATTAACTTGACTCAGGCCCCATAGTTGTTTCTTTTTCTTTAATTAGCAGCCAAACAATAATGAGACCCAAAACAAGCCACCACATGACCAGCTCCCCCTGTGCCCATTACACAATATCTGAAATTAAAGAGAGGTGATGATCTTGGTAAGGTTGATCTCTCAGGTCAACATTTTGACGATGCTCTTAGAAAGAACAGAAAAACAACAGTTTTCAAAATGTGTGCTGTGGCAGAATGAGAGCAGCAACAAGCCATGGAATTAAATAACGGGTTTAATTAACAGCAAGAATTGGCTTCTCATTAAGAAAGTGATTGGAGTGAAATTGGTTGGAGTTTGAAGCCCCAGTTTAGCTGGTCATCTGTTAGCTCGTTTCACATCTCATTTCTGCTTGGCTGTCATTTAATGAAGAAAGGAATCAATTCAAAGGGCTGAACTCTTCTATTAAAGTGATGGGGAAAAAGTTAATTAGCAGTGAAAACTGGTCACTGATTAGGAAAAGGGTTAGAATGAAAACCTGTAGCCACTGCGGCACTCCAGGCCTGGAGTTTGCCACCCCTGCATTAAATGATGTAATCATAGTCGCATGTCCACAGATGGTTGAAGACATAATCTGCAACTGTAAGCTTTATGGTTAAAAATTCAGTTCCTTGCCCTCTATGCCACTCTACCTTCTTGAGCACACGATGCATTATATTTTAACTACCGTATATACTCGCAGATAAGTTCTCCCGCGGATAAGTCGGGACTTGTTTTTACAGTATAATTTCTGGTATTTTATAATGCCGGACGTATAAGTCGAATGCAGAAAACTCACACTATTGGTACAAGGGATTACGATATGCTAACACCCACCTGACAGAGTAACCACGGAGCACGCTGCCTTTTTTTTCTACGTGGGTGCGTCAATGTGCTGTATCAGTGTGTGCTCCTAACCCCTCTCTCTTTCTCTCTCTCACTGTTGTGCCTATGTGACCACACAGTAATACCCAAACTATTCCGAAGCAACATTTGCACTGATTTGTGTTTTTTGTTTCTCACACCCTCATACACCTTAATCGTAAGAGCATCTACGATGGAGTGTTCGATCAGAAGAAAACGTGAAGCTGATTTTAAATTAAACTTTATTGAAGTAGCAAAAGAAATTGGTAACTGCGCTGCTGCAACAAAATTCGATGCATCTGAGAAACTGATGCGAGATTGGAGGAGGCAAGAAGATGTAAAAAAAAAACTAAGTTGCATTTTTGAATGGGCGTATAAGTCGGAGTCTGATTTTATGATCGATTTTTTGGGTTTCAAAACCCGACTTATATGTAAGCATATACAGTAATCAGTTTTTTATTCAAGCTTCAAGCAGGCTTCAGTTTGTGGTTTCAATGCCTTCAAGCAGTTAATTGATAAATTGACAAATATTAGTCCTAGGAGGTTATGTCTGAAGATCAAACAAGCCCAACATGACCAGTCAGTGGCAAGTTTATTTTGTTGAATCAAAGGAGACTGTGCTATGTCAAAGAGCATTGTGGTTTCTGGTATTTTAAACAAATATGAAGAAGTAAAAAGTTGTACATACAGATTGATATTCAGTGGTCAAACACCTATCAATTCTCCATTTTGCTAAACTCTCTTGTATGTAATAAAATATGTATATATATAATTTTAATGACTAACCCTAACACAGCCCAAGGATTTTTTGAAAAGACAGAATATTTTTCTGAGCACGTGTCTGATAAAACAGAGATGATACATAAATTCTCAAGTACTGAGTTCAAGTAATGATAACATTTATTTATTAATTTATCTTTAAATGAATGTCTATATAAAGCAATACTACTTGCCAGTGGCAATTTTTTCAGGTTCTTATCTCCTGTGTGTTCTTTTTTTGAAGTGTTTGACTATGTTTGTTTTACAATTCAGACACAGTCACTTCCTCGTTAATACTGGCAGACATTCTTTAAAGGTTTGAAGGCACCTATTCCTAAAATCAAAACCTCCCCACATGCTGTCATATAGGAGGGTTGGACATTTAAGTCAGTTAGTACTGTTTATTGAGCAAAACCATTTTAAAACCATGAGAGCAGCAAACAAGCAAGCATGAGCAAAGGCAAAATTAGTCAAAACCTTTTAAGTAGGAAGTCTAGCTATATATGTATTCTATTCTTATTTTAAATTATTTTCATAAAGATGATACAAAATGTATGCAATATATATTGCCTAGTATTTTTAAGTTTATTAGGTCTAAACAGGTTAAATCATCAATGTCATATCAACCCATCAAATGCCTAAAGCACACAAATTCCTTTCAGGATAATTAAAGTTGATATTAATTTAGCACAGGGTTTAAAATTGGGTTATTTTTGTTCTATTTTGGCTTAAAAAAATGTAAGTCTCCTCATTCCTTAAAATGAAGAAAGTTTCATTAGCTACACTTGTTGGTCCATATCTGTAGACTCATTATTTCACTTTAAAGGTTGGTTTCAGTATCTGGTTTAACCAAGTTGTAATTGTTTTTCACACATTTTGTGTTTTGACCTTTCACATCACTCACTAAGGAGAATATTGCATTACTGTTAGAGGTGATGTAGTGAGCAGGTTAGAAAAGTCTGTTAAAAAAAACAAAAGTAATCATGTTTGATCCTCACAGATGACTAACAGTTTGTCCCCTGCAGATTCATTAAGCTTTCCCTTGCTCTGCCGATGGACATACAATAACATCAATTCAAAAAGTAACTTGTAATTTATTTTGGATAATCATATCTTGTTAATAAATGTATATAATTCCAGATTGTGTTGTTCCTCCCAGTATATCTGTGTTCAGCTAATAAGTCATAATGTGCATTGCCACAGCACTCGGTGATTTTTCAGTAAAATAAAAAAAAAATCCTTAGAGTTGTCTCTAAAAAAGAAGTCACAGGAAAATTAATTGAGTGTCACTTGTGGGCATTCATAAAATCAGGACACATCTTTATAAAATTAACAACTGTGACTACCAAAGGGGCATTGAAGCACTGCCGACCCCCTGTAAAATAAAAAAGGTTTATTCACACAAATGACCTTATACAAAGTGGCATAAATCAAATATAACACAAATATAATTCTCTCTGTTTCTCTCCTTCCACTCCTCCAGGCAAGCGTTATCCTCTTCCACCCAAGTCTGACTTACCTGGACGCGGTCAAGTGGTGCATTTTATCTTGGACCCAGGAGTACTTCTGGTGCCAGGGCATAGCCCGATAGAAGTACTTCTAGGTCAGTCCCAAAAAGTAGGAATTGTGAATCACTATGGAACCAAGCATGGCTGCCCCATGGGACTACAGGCCCCAGCATGCACTGCGAGCTTCCATGTAGGAATCCTAAACCAGGGAAACTGTCTCCAAGTGTATTGTTGGAGAGAATAATCATCAGTCCACATCTCCCCAGGTTCTTCCATTGTAGTGGCTTCCTGGCCAGGTAAGAGTCCATGTTCAACCCTGGCTGGGATGCTAGTCCCTTCATGCTGTCTATTACACAATATGACACTTAATATTTTCATGCTCACACATGTGTACATTCATAAAGCTTTGGCTCGCTAAAATTCTGTGTTTGATTAGGGGGATGGATGAATATTCATTATAGGACAATCTGATACAAAGGTAAATTGCTCCTCTTTCTTCCATCCTTTTCTGGGAGAGGGCTATTTACTTTACTTACAGTGGAATTAATGACCCATTAATTTAATTGCCAGTTAATTGTGCCTCCATATTGACACAGTTAAAGAGAGAATTACAACCAACCAAAGAGTTGATTGTGGTGTAGTGAGTTGCCCCTTTTAATAAGTACTGTACAATGCATGTCTTGATAAGATTAGGGACATTTTCCATCCATCCATTTTTCAAACTGCTGAATCCAAACACAGGGGTCTGCTGGAGCCAATCCCAGCCAACACAGGAACCAATCCTGGGCAGGGTGCCAACCCACCGCAGGACACACAAACACTAAGCACACAATAGGGCCAATTTAGAATCGCCAATCCACCTAACCTGCATGTCTTTGGACTGTGGGAGGAAACCCACGCAGACACAGGGAGAACATGCAACCTCCACGCAGGGAGGAACCAGGAAGCGAACCCAGGTCTCCTAACTGCAAGGCAGCAGCGCTACCAATGCACCACCGTGCCACCCAATTAGGGACTTTTTGAAAATCTTAAAATTAAATAACCTGAGCTAATCTAAAAAGATAGATAGATAGATAGATAGATAGATAGATAGATAGATAGATAGA
>JANRMT010028174.1:58919773-58934779 GCA_026402145.1 Polypterus bichir lapradei | reverse complement strand
AGATAGATAGATAGATAGATAGATAGATAGATAGATAGATAGATAGATAGATAGATAGATAGAACTTTGTTTGTCCCCAGGGATAATTTGGCTTTTTACAGAAGCTCTTTAAATAAATAAATAAATAAATGCATACAGTAAATAGGTACAAAAGTAACTAAATAAATAACTTTACACACATAATTTAGTCTGAACACATACTGGAATAACTATAAAGCAAAAAAATTAAAAAGAAAGAAAACTTCTGACTTGGCTGTCCCAGTCACAGTGACGCACTATGCCGACTTGCTTTGGTATAAAGTAGCCCCAGTGGCATTTTTTGACACACTTCTGCTAAGTAATTCATTGGCTGAAAGTCCTCAGTATTAGTGTGTCACAGAGAGGATGTGCAGCATTATTCATAATGGCACTCAGTTTTTTCAATATGATTACAGCTAATTTTTCCAAACAGTGACAAATAGTGCCTTCTTAGGAAATTTGTCAGAATTTAAATCATTTTTGTTTTTGTATAAGTGTATATGAGCCATCTGGAGATAACATAAATACACAAACTTTACACTAAAAAGATAGCATAAACCCACTTTTAAAGATTTTAAAAAATGACTAATCTCACTCACTCACTCATCACTAATTCTCCAACTTCCCATGTAGGTAGAAGGCTGAAATTTGGCAGGCTCATTCCTTACAGCTTACTTACAAAAGTTAAGCAGGTTTAATTTCGAAATTCTACGCGTAACGGTCATAACTGAATCCTACTTACATACATATATACAGCCTGCAGCTCGGTCGCCGTGTGAGGCAGTGTTGCGTCCCCCATCACCACACCTCCCACGTAGTTGGCTGCCTGCCCATATAAGGCCGTTCGTCGCTCCGGTCTCTTCATTCCCTTCTTTGCTTCGCCATGGTATTCACGTCTCCCTGCTGATAACTGCAGCCTTTTTATTTAATCCATGGCTTCTCCGCTGTTTTATTGTTCGTTTATTATGATTACAGTTATTGTGTAGGTATTTTAGACTTAGTTTACTGTTCAGGTACCCATTTCCTTTATCGTTCCAACCATACCCCCATTAACATGTCTATCAAGGAGATCACCATCGATCAAAGAACTGTCACTTACCAAGTGGTTTCCATGCCCGGAGGTGCCACCTGCCTTTTACGTTCTCTGTGTTACATATTGCACTGCCATATCAGGCTCAATCTTGATATCCATAGGAACATTGTGTCTTATGTACTGAATGACTGGGACAGATTCAAGGTGTGGACTGATGACGGTACAGGAGATAATTATACTACACAGGGGCACTATAAGAGTGAAATGCTTAAGCCCTTCACCTATGCTTCTGCATGTGAGTTGATGGCTGCCGCTGAATTGTTCGGTTGTCGCTTTCAAGTGTACCGAAATGGCCAAATATTTTACACCTTTGGAGAACCGCCAATGCCTCTTAAACATCTTATGAATGTTTCAACTCTCAAAAGCTGAATGCGAAGTTATCGATAAAGCCGGTTGTATGCTTACAACGCTTGATAGATGCCGAATGTCACTTCAACACAAGTCCTGCAAATACTAACGTAATTGAAACAAACTATGAAACTCAAACCAATTATGACAGCAGCAATCCAAGCTGTGAGAAAACAGTAAAAACGGAGGCGTGTCAGACGTCGTGGTACATTTTCTGAAGCAGCTAGATGAAAATAACTTTGTGACGCTGCTGCCAAATACTCGCAGAAACATCCACAAGTTCATAGACATGCTGCTGCTAAATATTCACAGGCAAATCCACAAGTTAATACTGGGAATGCCTGTTAAACATCTTAGATTCACGAGTAGCGTTCATTTGAGTAGTGAACACTTCGATGAATGAAACCTGTTATCTTTACAATGGTTGACAAACACGGAATGTAACTTGAACACAACACGTTCTCCAAATACGAACCTGATTGAAAAAAATAATGATAATCAAATCCTTGATGACAGCAACACTCATAACAGTCACAAAAGAATTACATTGACAATCATGTTACATTATTTTTAAAATGTTTCCTTTTCTGGATCCCATTTCCGCAGTCCTGTGGCAGCCTACCCCCCAATTTTATTTGCACATTAAACACTTCCACAAACAACATTTCACACAAATGCACACTCAGGGTCTTGGGAGTGAGCACGCTCAACGGCATCCGGTGGGGGGAAATTCCAGCCTCACTCCGAGTGCCAGTGCCCACTTCCAATTTTAAACTGCACCTAGTCACGGAGGGTTTTGGGGGGGAAGTGGGGCTGTGTGTTGGCATCAGCTGGTGTAGGCCACATGATGCCAGCACTGCCTGCGCCCCCCCCAACCACAAAATGCACCTTATCAACACACATTAACATTACATTGGAGCTGGCGGAGGGAGACTAGAGGTCTTATTACACCTCTGTTCTCGGTTAGCTGCCCGGGGCTGGAGGCTAGGAGTGGGAGCTGGCCGTCTGCCTGTGGTCTGGAGTGGTGGGTTGCTTTGCTCTGCGTTGGACGGGGGTGCCTGCTCATTATTACCCCAGCGGAACGGGGCTAACTCTGGCATCCGGGAATGGTTGTGCCCTCGGTACGGCAGCACCGGGACCAGAGTTAGTAGGGTGTGTATGGGGAGTGTGAATGGGTGTCTGGCGTACATCCTTGTAAGTCTTGGGTTTTATGTGTATGTGAGAGCATGAGGGAGGGAGTGTATGACTGTGTTTGTGTGTGACTGTATATGTCAGGTGGGGTTTTGGACTCCTCCCCTCTCCTGGGACATCTGGCAATGCTACAACATCTTCGCCTACCCTCCCCCTGCCACTTATTTTTTTAAACATCTGTCTGGTCGCTCCCGGTGGCTGCCTGGTGGGATCTGGGTCCCTGGGCTCTGTTGGGTCCTCGGCGGGGTGGGTCGCCCTTGTGTCCCAGGCTGCTGGGTTCCGGGCCCGGCCGGCTCCGGGGTGAGCGGCTACGGGCGGGCCTGGGGGCTAGCCGTTGATGTCTCCCGGGACTCTGCAGGCTGCTGGTTGTGGCCCCCCGGGGTGATCTTCTGCGCCTCTCGAGGGGGGGTTGGGGCTTCTCTGGTGACGGTCTCCCTGGGGTCTCCGCGCTCTGGGGTGACCACTGGATTTCTGGGCTTGGAACTCCCTCCATCTTCCTCACGTTTTTGGGGGCAGGTCTGTGGCCCTTAACACTCACTATTGGACGCTCCTATAGAGAAACCTTACACATACAAGCGTGCGTACGCACACAGGTGCTCACATGGTGCTTTCATAGGTATGACTTGGACATCTTCAGCACATGACCTAAGGCTGTGGTTGGCCCTAAATGCCTTAGTAATAATTACTGTATGATTGTTAGCAAACATTTTTACTTTGATATATCTTCATGTAGCTGATGCATCAATGTTTTTGTCTTGTGGTTTTTTTTTTTTTCCCCCTCTTTTTCTGCAGGTCTAGAAGCGGATTCTGGTTCATTTATTGTTTATTCTATACGAAAATCCCCCCTTCCCCCTTTACCTCCATCTCCTCCTTTTCTCTCTTCTTTTTCTTTCATTTTTTGTCTCCGTGTCCGGTTCGAATCTTAAAAACATCTGAAAATATTTCTAATAAAGTTTTGGTATCAGGCGTGGCGTCAGCAGAAGCTGTAACGCTCCACCTGAGAGAAAAACTGTAAGGCTAGTCGCCAGCATTCAGACATCAATTCTGATTGCTTCACAGCCGAACAGGACACGGTTAAAAAAAAAAAAATGTTTCCTTTTCTTTTTCATAACTTCTTTAACACACTACTTCTCTGCTGCGAAGTGCGGGTATTTTGCTAGTCTTCAATAAACCTTAAAATTCAAACTGTAAATACTGTTTATATTATCATTCATCTTAGCTAAAATATATAATCATTATTTGAAAAGAATATTTAATATGGTAGCCATTGTCTTTATCATAAATAGATATATTAAGAAGTTTTAGTTTATTTCAAGGCTAATGTTACAATATAGAGTGGTGCAGATCTAATTATGTAATTTTCATTACGCCATAACTTATTAAGTTTATTACATAGAAAATCACCCGAAAAATCCCAGCCCATCGAGAAGTGTGCGAACTGATGACATAAAGAATCGTCCCTGCATTAATCAAAGTCATCCAGACGATCTGGATCTGCATAATTAGATCAGGACCACCCTGTACATAATGGCCATTTTTTTTCAGAGCATATCACAGCTGTGAAACTGCTCTGCTATGGGTAACCAATGATTTGCTTATGGCAGTAGACTCTGGACAAACCAGCATATTAATTCTATTAGACCTCAGTGCAACATTTGACACTTAATTCAGACATGACATTCTACTGTCCAGAATGGAGAACATGTTGGGTATTTCTGGCACTGCCCTCCAGTGGTTCAGATCTTATCTGAGTTTGTTAGTCTTGGCAACAGCAGATCCAGCTCAGTGCCAGCCACACAAGGAGTTCCACAGGGCTCTGTCCTTGGCCCTCTTCTCATCTGTATTTATATACTTCCCCTTGGCCATATTATTCGTAGCTTTGAACTGGGTTATCATTTTTATTCAGACGATACTCAACTCTATTTCAATGTTAAAAATTCAGTGAAATTAAAACCTGGATGGAGCAGAACGCTTTAAAATTAAATTGCAACAAAACTGAACTCCTGCAAATTGGGACTAAAGTACAACTTAATAAAATGAGCTCCTTCCCAATCACTCTTGGCGGTGATCTCATCAGAGCTGCTTCTACTGCAAAGAATCTTGGTGTCATTTTTGATTCCTCGCTTTTTTATTCCTCCCTCATAAATCAAATTAAGAAACTTTCTTTCTTTCACCTCCATAACATATCCCGTGTTCGCTCCTTCCTCTCCTTTTCTAAAACTGAGAAACTTGTCCATGCTTTTATCACATCCCGCATTGATTATTGTAATTCCTTACTGGCAGGTGCCCCTTCTAATCTTATATCACAGCTTCAGTTGATTCAAAACTCGGCTGCAAGAGTCCTTACATGAATCATCAGCAGCGAGCACATAACACTCATCCTGCTTCACCTTCACTGGCTCCCTGTGTCTTACAGAATTGAATATAAAATTCTATTACTAACCTACAAAGCCTTAAATGACCTCACGCCAAACTACATCAGTGACCTTCTCCATCACTATGTGCCTGTCCGCCCACTAAGGTCCTCTGATTCTGGCAATCTTGTTGTGCCCCACACTAATCTACACTTTATTGGTGACAGGGCATTCAGCTGTATAGCACCCAGACTCTGGAATGACCTACCGAAATTAATTAGATCAGCTGACTCGATGAATTCTTTTAAAAAACAACTCAAAACTCATCTGTTCAGGAAGGCTTTTAGCTCTATTTGACTTTACCATCCTTCTCTCAGTTTACCTCTATGTCAAGATGCTCATATAACCTGTATGTGTGTGTGCTAGACCATCAATTATGCTGTCTGTTAGGCTTTTCTCTGAATTTACTGTCTTACTCTTCTTTATTTATTTATTTGGTTTAGTACAATGCTATATACTGTATACCCTGCCATTCTTTCTTAAACTTTGTAAAGCGTCTTGAGCATGGGAAAGGCGCTATATAAATAAAATGTATTATTATTATTATGTGGGCTGGAGAAAACTGAAATTCTCAAGTAGCATGCAATTAAAACCAATGCTATTGTGCTGTGAAAGAACTGCCACTAGAGGGGAGTGTTAGACTTTATTTGTCAAATATAGTATAAAATTAAAGAAGTAAAAAGACTTGCCTTTTAAAGTGTTTATGATAATTATCAGTATAAGGTGAAGTATCCAAGCAAAACAAGTAGTGATCGAGTAAGAGTTTGACACACATATGTGCTGTACATTCCAGCATAGAATTTGAGGTCACAGATGTCTAATGTTACTCTGGAATGGTGTCTCTGACTAAGTTACTTAACCTACTTGTGCAGTAAACATAATAAACTATGATATACTGAGTTATTGTCTTGATTATGTAAAGTTATCTTCAAAGGGTATTTCGCATCAGATTGATTTTTAAATAAAGGCCACAGAAATTTGTGTTTCGTAAAGTTCAGATTTTCTACAAAGCTTATAAATTTGAATTAACAGCATATAATGATAATCAACAAAGGTACTGTTAGACAAATAAGCAATTTTTATGTTTTATATAACAGTCTCAAACCTGCTCTATCCAATTCAGGATCATGGCTTGTCAGCTGAAGCAGCATCACTAAGCTTTTACTGTTAAGCCATGCTGCATTTTATCAAGTAATTATTAACCACGTGTCATTTGGAATATATACAGGTATTATTTTAAAATTAGTGTGGAACCCTTCTTGATAACACTTTTTTAAAATGTTTTCATGTTTCTGGCATTGACTTAGTGATTTAAGTTTGATGACTTCATTTCTAATTAATTATCTACCTATATATACCATGTCTCACCAAACTCTATTTTTAATGCTGTATCTGTATAAAAAAAGAAAATCTCAGAAATCAAAAAGTGTCATTGGAAATCATAATATTTTCTAGTCACAAAAGATAAATCCCTTTAAGCATGTTGCCTTCAAAGCTGTTCTCTTTTAATATTTTGTTGAAATGATAACAGTACATATAAACAGGTAAATATTTATTCATCTGCTTCTTTTGTGCAGAATTCAATGTTGTGTGAGACAATTCCCGCAAGAATAAGATTCTAAACAAGGCCAAAATTTACAAGTCACTGGAATAAGAAAAAGAAAATCTGCTTGTTTGAACCAAGCTGCTAATACTAAATGGATTTTAAGTTCATGCTATTACAATACATTACCTGTAAATATTAAGAAAAATAATTCAAATTGTATATTTTAACGGACAACTTTGTCTATGTAGAGCTTGAGCTTAGAAACAGAACATTACACATAGTTCTGTTTCACTCAGTTCCTTTTTCCATTGTCTATGTTAAACTTCTAAATTGTATCACTCTATCTTTCGAGGCTCAAGAAAAAGCATTCCTTTTTGATCTTCTTGTCATAAATAAGTTTAAAGAGATCAGTTGTTTGGTGCCAGTGGATGATACAAGAATCCTGGAAAAATAAAAAAAACCTTTCTCACTCTTTAAGATTTTTGAAATCCAATTTCAATACTTGTTTTGAGAAGAAAGACTCTGGAAAAACTGTTACCAGCTGCATGAAAAATACTGAAGCAGTAAGTTGCTATGGGACATTCAATTTCTTATTTGTTCACTGGATGGTGATCTGATTCCCTCCCGAATTACAATATGAATAATTTGATCATGTATCTTGTGCTTTGTATAAAAGCTTGAGGCATTAAACATGGCCTGTAATTTTTCATTATTAATCAGAATATGCACTCTTTCATAATGAAATGCCATTGTATATAAAAACCTCATCTAGGACAGAATATCTCTGTCCTAAAGTTTATGGATAATTAAAAATATAGAGCATTGGTATTCAGCATTCATTATCCATCCATCAGTTACACATTGGTATAGGATTCCAGCTGGCCAAGAGAACCACAGTCAAAGATGGCAAAGAGCTGATGAACCTCTGTGACCACATGTAACATCAATGGGATAAGCACATGTACAGTAACCAAAGTACACTCCTTCAAACTATATGACTTATCAAGGGACAAATCAGTCATCCAAACATTTCTTTTTGCCCTCCATATTGGTAAATTGCAAAACCTGTTGGAATATTACTACAAAAAATGATAAGCAAGTGTGGTAACATCTGTTAGGAAATTAAGTAAAAGTAGGTGTAAGCTTCAGGAGTGTAAGGCAAGTTCAAGCAAGGGTAAAACATGTGCCAAAAGAAATCTCTCCATCCAAAAGTTCATTTTAAAATATTTAGTGAAAATTCAATTCAAATAATCCACACAAGAATAAAGAAAAAAGGTTGCTACACACATAGAATAAAAGGCACAAAATTAGAAAAAATGTATCTTCTCCAAACTTAGTTTTTCTTGTCAAACTTTAGTTGTTTTTAAACTTAATGATGCTTTACTTCTTTTTCTGTACACTTTAAACGTACGGCACTGTACATTCAATAAAGTACATTGTTTTTCATGTTACTTGTCATTTAATGTATGCAAGGCACACAAGGCACAGTTTAAAACCATGTGCCCTCTACGCCTTACACATGGCAAGGATGGTCACTAACTGAGTATAATGTGTAGTTAGAGAGGCTAGAAATAGTGAAATAGTTAGAACATACCAATTCAATTCAGCTTATAGGGGTTGTGGGAACCTCCCCTAGAATATGCACTAATGTTTAGGCAAACATTTATATAACTTAAATAACTACCAAATGCCTCTTACAGTAGAGTTGTTTGAGAAGCAGGTATAAAGATCTGAAAGAATTATTTGTAAAACACATGGTAATTTTATATAAAAACACAATCAGTAGAATGTTAGCAGTTAGAAATGGTGTCTCTTCAGAGGTTGGTTCTCAGACAAATTTTTCAATTGGGGAAACACAACATTAACTTTCATTAGTATCCTAATGACACTAATCTGTATTTATTATTTAAACCAAATAATTCTTCTTCATTTACATCATTAATTAAACTACTTTATTGATTTTAAACAAGTGATGAATGATAATTATTTGTACTTAAAGCAAAAATATATATATTTTAGTGGGTGGCAAACCTGGATAGAAAGAAAGTACTCAGTACTCTTACCTCAAAAAGCCTGAATTTTGGCTTAGCTGAATCCATCCAAAATGCAGGTATTATCTTTGAATTTAATGCAACATTTAGTCATCATTTTGGTACTTTTTAAAATTTCCTTTCACCTGCAAAAAAATACTGCAAAATTGAGGTGGCCTTTTAAGCTGCAAGATTTTGTAAGTTTTGTTGATTCCTTTGTTTCTTGCAGAATTGACTGTGGAATTACTTTATGGCCACACTGTCTAAATTGCACACTAGAATTAAGAAATATGGTCACATAACAGTTAAGCTTTACTTTTAAAATCTCCTTCTCTTACATGAAAAGCTGTAAATGGTTCAGACCCCCTCACCACAGAGAAGGTAGTTGTGAAAATATTTTAGAGTATGCATTGTGATTGCAAGATGCAGGGCTCCTTAAAATTCCAACAATAAAAAAATTAAAGTGACGTACTTTAACTATAGGACATGCAAACTCTGCAGTGGACTACTTGTCAGTATTAGAGAAGAGAAGGTCCGTCAATGTCAGCATTTAAATTAAGCCTGAAGACTCACAATAATAGCTTATCATACTCCAATTACAGACATTGCTTAGACTGTGTCATATTACCCTGTTATATTACTTTTTAATTCTAGTAACTGTTTTTACTTTGATATTATGATTTCTTTTTCATTTTCTTTTTCTTTTCTGACTGCCTTAGAGTCAATACATTGTCACACAGTAGCCATACCACATGAACTTCTGAAGAGGTCATCTACTTGAAGCTAAATATGTTTGGGCCCACCCAGTACTTGGATGGGAGACCAGCCAAGAAAAGCTTGGGATGTTGCTGGAAGAGGTGTTGGTGAGGCCAGCAGGTGGTTCTTACATTGTGGTCTTAATGTGGATCCCAATTCCCCAGTGTAGTGGCGGGAACACTGTGCTGTAAAAATGGTGCAGTCCTTCAGATGAGACATAAAACTGAGGTCCTGGCTCTCTGTGGTAACAAAAGATCCCTGGGCATCCTTCATAAAGAGTAGAGTATAGCCCAATGTCCTGGCTAAATTACCTACATCTGCTTAGTCATTCTGCCCCCCTAATCACCCCCTGTTTCTGATTGGCTATCTCTCACCCCTTCACTACCTTACAGCTAATGTGTGGTAGTGTACTGGGGCCAAAATGGCTGCCATTGCATCATCCAGGTGGATGCTACACATTAGTGGTGGTTGAAGTGGCTCCCCACTCACTATATAAAAGTGCTTTGAGTAGTGAGAAAAGCATTATATAAATATAAAGAATCATTATTTATTATTACATGTAATGGATTTTTTAGATGTCTCCTATGGAATTGTCATTGTTTATCTGTGGAATGATCCTTTCAAGAATGTCGCTTACCTAGAACTCCTTAAACTTGTACTTAAAACAACAATGCATATGAATATGCCTACTGTATTCATGTGGATTATGGCATGTGAATTTTGAATTATGGCATGTGAAATTCATGTGAATTTTGGATATATTGCATGAAGGAAAGTTTCACTGTTTAGGTTTTGCACGTAATCTGTTGCTTTTGTCCATATTCCATTCCAAATGAACGTATGGTGCACTGAGCTCATAAGCAGAAGTATAATTAACAAGGATAAACTTGGAGCTAAATATGATAAAGACAAAAACGGCTCCTTAGTAGGACTGTAACAGAAAATTGCTAATTCAGTCCCTTCATGAGTATAAGGAAATAGCAACATTAAATTAAGACCTATCTAAAGAGAACAATGATTAATCAGGAATCTTTGAAATGTCAAAAGCTTAGCTAGAGAGAATAATGAGGTTATGCAAAATTCTGTCCTAAAACTTTCTTTCAGTATTTTAGTTGCAAGAGAATGATTATGAAGTGCATTAGAAATGGAATGGGAAACACAAACTGAAAAAGAAATGTATCACTTATGAAGAGGTTAGCAGCTTACCATAGTAAAATATTCAGGTTATGTTAAATAATAGATATTAGAGAAGGCATGTTAGAGATATTAAGAAAAAAAAATTACAAACAAATGAACCACTGGAAAACTAATTTAAAAATGGGCGCTGTGTAACTCTCATGTGAGAGTACATCTCAAAATTTTTCCAGGAATACAAAATCCTAGCTACTGTACAGGCAAAATAAAAGCGGCTGAATCAGTTGTGCCTTTGCAAAACTGGAATGAAAAAGTGAATTCACATAAAAAGAAAAATGATAAAAGTAAAATGTGAGGCTGCCAGTTGTTACTTCACAAAGGGGTCAGGGGATCAATGCTGGTTAAGAGTCAATTTTTCTCAAACGTTAGAATATATGACTTTGTAAAAAGAAAGGTTGATGCTTATATTTAACCATTAATGTAGAAGTTCAATTAAAAAAGAGCCTCTGACATCTTCATGCCTCGACTTTGGCTACACCAAGTCAATTAGAACTAGCAAATTATGATGGTATTCATGATATTCTCATTGTGAAAATAAAATATTTTTAACAAGTTGTTGTTGAGATAATAAGTTAAAAATATAAACTATTGAATTTCATGAATAAACAATTCAAATCATTTATTAAATGTTATACAGTATACATATTCTTTTTCTGAACTTTCTTATTCCATTATGAGGAAGAAGTGCTTGTATTGAGTCAATGGCAGGAGTTAATGGTGTAAGAGATGCACGTCCAGTGTAGGGTAAACTCACACACACACACACACACACACGCACACACACACACACACACACACTAAGCCTGTCAGCACACTGCATGACTTTAAATCAGAGTGTACTATCAATCTTAATGACTGCAGTGGCTGAATCTCATTGCCTTAAGATAGCAACACCCAACTGGTGGTCCAGCACATGGTCTCCTTTTGTAATTAGTTAGAAATGTAAAACATAGTCAAATTTTGAACAGAACTGTTTTCAACTTCACATAGTTATCAGTAAAGAGAAAGAACAAGCACAATGTTGCCATTAATTGACCGCACACAAGTGATCTTCTCCAAATGATGGAGTTATTAAAAAGAAAAAAAAAACAACTCTTATACTTTGAGAACAATTCCACTGTATTTACTAGGCAAGTATTCCCCTCATGTGTGCTGTGTTCTGTCCCATTACAGAAAACCACTGCAACATCACTTTTTTTTAATGCAGAGCTAGTTAAGAACTGTACCCTGGTAATAGTGGAGGAGCATTTTTCAGGTGACAAAATATGAATGACCTTGTTAACCGTGTTAATCATGTCTCTCTTTTGGTTTCCACTGCAACGAGATGTATGGTGAGAATCTATGAAGATTGCATTTCTAAACTGATTAGGCTGCTGAACTTAGATCTATTGGTCATTTCTCTCTAGCCATTGACAAATCAACTAATTCAACAGATATGGTCACATATCAATGTTTGTCCAATATTTTAATGGAGACTTTTTCAGATAAGAATTATTGTACCTGTTGTCATTGAAAATGCACCTAACAGGTAAAACTGTTCCTGTCCTGTCTCTTTTTCTCTTAACACTAGGTCACATCAATTGCAGAAATTCTCAGATGATTCTGCACTTATGGGGTGAATTGATAAGGCGGGGTTGTGCGCAGTGGTAGGGTTAGTGGTGGGGTGCTCCAATTTCCTCTCACAGTCCAAAGACATGCAGGTTAGGTGCATTGGCGATGCTAAATTGTCCCTAGTGTGTGCTTGGTGTGTGGGGGTGTGTGCCCTGCAGTGGGCTGAAGCCCTGTCTGGGGTTTGTTTCTGCCTTGCGCCCTGTGTTGGCTTGGATTGGCTCCAGCAGACCCTCGTGACCCTGTAGTTAGGATATAGCGGGTTGGATAATGGATGGATGGATGGATGATAAGGGGGGTGAAACAGATTAGAGAAGTTCTGTGGAGAAGTTTGTTTCTTGTAGCAAAGAGAATTGTCTGTAATTTAATATCAGCAAAACCAAAGAATTGACTTTTGCTGTAGTAAAGGGCCTCTCTGTCCAGTCTCTATTCAAAGAATGGATGTATTGGTGGTCCACTTCTACAAGTACTTGAGTGTCCACATTAATGACAGGTAGGACTGGTCTCATAACACAGAGGAACTATATAAGAAAGTTCAGAGCAAGCTCTTTTCCCTTAGGAGACTGAGTTCCTTAAATGTGGGATGTGACATCGTTCACATCTTCTATAACTCTGTGATGGCCAGTGCGATTTTCTACACTGTGGTGTGCTGGGCTGGTAAAATCACTTCAGGGAAGGCCCACTGAATCAAAAAGCTAATTAAAAAGGCAGGCTCAGTTATGGGACATACTCTGGAACCCCAAGAGTGAGTAAGAAAGGACAGAGTTAAAACAAAACTGAGTACCATTATGCACAATGGTGCACATCTTTCCTCTGACACACTAACACTGAGTTCTTGCCAACAGCCAACAAATTATTCAGAAAAAGTGCATCAATAAGGCTCCTTTATACCAACAGCAATACACCTGCATTATGCCTCTCTAGGACTTTGATGGTCAAGTCAGAACTTTTCTCTCTTTTTAAATTTTCTTCATTTTTAGTGTTACTAGTTTGTTCAAACCATAGTTTCTGTGTGTATACATTTATTTATCCACTTATTTGAAAAGCTTCTGCAGTACTAGGGTGTACCGTGTTAGCCATTATGAATGTAGAGAAGAGCCAAGCAAAATGACACCTTTTATTGGCTAACTAAAAAGATTACAATATGCAAGTTTTCGAGGCAACTCAGGCCCCTTCTTCAGGCAAGATGTAATACAGAAACTGAAGTTTCCTGTGTTTATATCCACACACTAGGACAAGAAACAACATTGGTAAATCTTTAAAGGAAAAATTTTAAATGTAAAAAATGAATAGGTTCACTCAGGCTAAGATTAATTTAACAAGAGAGAGAAAAACAATGTATGGTCAAGAGCTTTTTGGATAAGATAACTGTCCAACAAAGTCCTTTGAAGTCTGTGATGAGTTTTTCAAAACAATATGGGTCTGTAGACAGGTTAGTCTACAGTCTGTCAGTCTGAGAGATGCAAACAGTCATCATACCTGGCTATAAAACTCTTGTCTCTGTTCAAGCCATGCTGTAATGTATTAAATTTTAACATGAGCTTAACTTTCCATTCTTTTCTCTCTTGCTGTGTTTTGAAGTTGCCCATAAGTACTGTGACTTTAAAGTCCCTCTCACAGTGTCCATGGCTGTTGAAGTGGGCCACTACAGGAACATCTTTGTTGCCATGTTTAATGTGGAATCTGTATAAATTCATTCTCTGGCGGAGTGTTTGTCCAGTTTCTCCCACATAGAGTGCAGTGTCAGGACATTTCATGCAGAGAATTAGGTAGACAACATTGGATGATCTGCAGGAAAATGATCCCTTAATGTGATGTTCAAGTCGGCAGTGTGGTATAACTATACGGTCTGTATTGTAGATGTGGGCACACGTTTTACATCTTTTCTGTAGGCAGGGAGATGTGCCATTTGCTGTCAGTTCATTTAGGGACCTTCGGAGGGGAGGTTCAGGAAATACATTTTTCAGTGTTTGATCGCTGTTTAGCATTGGCTGAAGTTCTTTTATAATTTTTCGAAGTGTTTCAAGATGTGGGTTGTAGGTAACAACATGGGGGATGCGGTTCTTGTTGTCTTTGTTTTTATATTCCAGAAGGTTGTCTCTGGGTATGGCAGTAGCTCTTCTTATTTGAGTGTCTGTTGTTTTGGGGGTATAACCTTGTTTGATGAAATCTTGTCTGAGCTCCTGCAGTTGTTGATCACGGTCTGTCGGGTCTGAGCAAATACGATTGTATCGAATTGCTTGGCTAAAAATAATGGAGCGCCTTATATGTTTAGGGTGGAAGCTGTCACTTCTTAGGTAGGTCCGTCTGTCTGTTGGTTTGTGAAAAACAGAAGTTACAAGGGTGTTGTTTTTTAGTTGAACAGTGGTGTCAAGGAAGCTGACTTCTGTTTTTGAGTAATTCAGCTTCAGCTTTATGTTGGGGTGAAAAGAATTATATTCATTATGAAAATGGAGGAGGTCCTTCTCACTGGCAGTCCAGATTATGAAGATGTCATCTATGTAACGGAGATATAACATTGGTTTTAAGATGCACATTGTCATGAAATCTTCCTCCATGTTTGCCATAAATAGGTTTGCATAGTGAGGTGCAAACCGACAGCCCATTGCAGTCCCCATTTGTTGCAAGTAGCAATCTTGTCCAAAAGAGAACAGATTATGTGTCAGAGTGTATAAAGCCAAAATTTCCCCTAGGGACAAATAAAGTTCTAATCTATCTATCTATCTATCTATCTATCTATCTATCTATCTATCTATCTATCTATCTATCTATCTATCTATCTATCTATCTATCTATCTATCTATCTAT
>JANRMT010028174.1:58901368-58919763 GCA_026402145.1 Polypterus bichir lapradei | reverse complement strand
TATCTATCTATCTATCTATCTATCTATCTATCTATCTATCTATCTATAAGACTGCAATAAAAATACAGCAATCTTCAATATAATAACATTTCCTTGAATGGAAAGGTTTTTTTTAAGGCAAAAGTTTGGATTGCTTCCTCTCCTTTCTCCTGTGAAAGATGGTCTGTTTATCAAGCAATAAATGAAAAGGTTTGTTGGCCGTTTCTTCTGTTTACATTGCTGTAACCCATGTCATCTCTACCTATATGTTGAGTAACTGTGGGTTGTTTCCACACCAGGGATGTAACCAAAGCTCTTTGTGTGGGTTTGTACATGAAAGGTCATACCAGAAAAGGGAAACCCCCAACACATGGCATGATTTTTGGTGCTTTGTTAGAGGATACAACTCAGATTTGTGTGCATCAGGCCGAAGAAGATATATCCCCTACAAGGAACACAAGCATATAACTGCTAGGAGGTAGGAATCCAATTATAAGTGCCCTGTTACCATAACTACAGTGGCAATAAAAAAATGGAGTAACACTTGTAATTTCATGAGAGGCTTGCTTATAGCATCCAGGTCTATAGAATTTAACTATGAAGTACATACTACTGGGGGCCTGCTGTTTTTGCAATAAATATATAAATAAATACATAGATAAATAAATAAAATCTACTTGAATTTTCATGGGCATTCATGGAATGCTAGAAGACTCCATGGCCTGGTTACTCTAGACAAGTGTACTCTGACTAGGGAATAAACTCCTAGTATGCCCTGGAAGTAAAGCCACAGGTGTGAACAAAAGCAGGACTTTGTAGGCAGATGAGTTAGGGTAACCTTAGGGTAAGGGATGTGAGAATATGTGGAAGATTGTTTTGATTTTAATTTTAAATGATTTGAACTATGTAGATTGTCTCACTGGCACACTGTACTTAACCTTGGTGTTTACTGTGTGATTCTTTGCACTGTTAATCTTCATTGGTATTCAGATTAAGGATAAACAGCATTGCATTTTAAGTTAATTGGTGTCATGACTTGATATTGTGTTCCGGATTCAAGCAAAGAGGTGTGGGTATCTGGAACAATTATCTCAACTGTTAAGTCACATAGTTAAAACCATGACAGTTGTCAAAAGTAGCTAAACCAATGAGCTTGATGGACTAAAGGGTCACCTCTCACTTGTCAGATATCTTATGTTGATTCCTGGGTAGGATTTTGGTTGTAGCAGCAAGAAGTTGTTACTAACTAACTTCTTATGAAAATGACATTTGCCCCCCAGTTCAAAGACAGAAACTGAAATGTAATAAGATAAGTGCAATAAGGATCTGACGGAAGAAAGAGAATTAAAGCCCTGAAAAAACTAAGGTGACACAATGACAAAGAAGTTAGCATAGTTGTCTCACAAGTCCTAGATCATGGATTTGAGGCCGTTTCTTGTCTGTGTACAGTTTGCACATTCCTCCCATGTTTGCGCAGATTTTCATCTCACATTCCAGAGATGTGCTAGTGAGGTTCATTGGTTATTGATTTGCATTGGCACTCTTTCTTGATTTGCTTCTTGCCATGCAAACAGTGCTGCATGGATAGGCTATGGAGCCCCAACACAATATGATTTATATCAAGTGCCTTTGAAAATGTTTAGATTTATAAGAATAAATAGCAAAATAGTATATCACACCTTAGTACTATATATAAGTAAAAACAAAATATGCATATAAGAAATCAAGATTAACAGAGTTTAACAGATTAAGTATGTGGGGATGCAGTGGGAATGGATTGGGGTTGTTTCCATCGTCAATATCACAGGACCTAAAAGACCTAACAGGAGCTGAACTGTTTTGGAGAAACTTAATTTATGTAATAAGTGGTGTTTTTTACTGTATTTTTGTATGCAACACCTTGTGAATGCTTCAAGTTTACGAGATAGATAATTAGGTTCAGTCCCTAAAATTATTAAGCATTATGATTTCTTCACAATGCAATTCCCTTTTTCTTTAAAAAAAAAAAGATGGAGTTTTGTTTTATTAGTATGCAGTGACATTTTTATAGATGAACAAAGAAATTCTCAGAAGGAACTATCAGACTTTTATATAGATGACTGCTCTTTGAATGTATCATGTAGAATATATTAGGCAGACGTAAAGTAGTCCATATACTGTCTATCTGATTGCTAGATCAACAGTTAGTATGATGCCATCACTAATAGGCATACATTTGTCATTGTTCCATAACTTATTTGTACATTGCCTATAAAAATTACACCTCCCCATCAAAATACATGGAAGTCCTGGAGGGAAATCTGATTCAGTCTGGAAGAAACTTGTGCCTTAGAAGATTTATTTTCCAGCAAAACCATGGCCTCAAAGATAAAGCCAAGGCTACATAAGAAGGGTTTAAAACAACATTTTTTTTGTTTTAAGCATTTTATTGATTTTATTAAAATCAAGTAACATTACATACAAGCAAGTCAAGTTTAACAAAACTAGGTTTGAAACAAATCAACCCCCACCCATGAGAAAGAGAGCTAGTCCTGCAGAGTAAAACTTTAAACTAGTAAAAATAAGTAAATACATCAATTAATAAATGAATAAAAATAAATAGAATAAAAAAGAGCGGAGAGAATCTGCTTCCTCAATGCTTATGCTAAAATAAAACAACAATGTTTATGTTCCGGAGTAGCCAAGTAAAGGTTAAGATTTCAATCTAACTGAGAATCTGTGGAATTACTGATTGTTCATCTGGTTGCCAAAGGCACATCTGCTATGTGCTCATTTGAAGGTTGTTAACACGTATAAATTATTATGTCATTATTTTATACTACTTTGCAGAGATCTGTTTTCATTTTCACTTTTCTGATGATGAGTGCCAAAAAGCCACATTAAATCCAATGTGATTCAATTTTCAATAACATTAACATGTGAAACCTTCTGACTGAGTGCATACTTTTCATAAGCATCATATTTAAGTATACTTATAAAATACTTTGATTACAATAAAGCAAAGTTCAATAATGCACAGTGCTTAGGCAGTTATTTAAGGATAACTTTTATGGAAGTATGATGTAACTAGCTGTGTTACCTGGCTTCACCCAAGACATTTCCTAAGAAAATGGACCTCAGTTACTAAGTAACTAATTACTAAGTAATTAACTGAGTACTTTTCTGTATATAGCATTTGTATTTTTTTCCTCCACATTGGGCTAATATTATTAGTTCACTGGAGTTCCTTTGTCTTCAACATACCATACCATTTTCTAAGCCCGATTAATCCTGAACAATGCGGCAGGGGAGCTGGAGTCTAACTCTGGCAAGCATTGGGCGCAAGGCATTATCAATCACAAGACAGAGTGTCAGCCCATAACAGAGTGAACACACACAGGCACACTCCTTGGCCAATTTAGCATCACCAATCCACCTAACCTGCATGTCTTTGGAATGTGGGAGGATACCAGAGCATCCAGAGAAAACCCACACAATCATAGAGAGTTTTCAAACTCCAAACAGGGAGGACCTGGGACTACAACTACCACTTTGCCACCGTGCTGCCCACTCTGGAAAAGGCTACTGTACATACAAGTAAAAGATTTCTGCCATAGATCAATTCTTTCTTTTCTTAGTTGACTTGGCTTTTGTTGATGGTGTGAAGCCCAGGGGCGAGTACAGCCACCCTAACCTCGACACAAACAGGCAGGACACTAATTGCCACACAACACACGGTTTATTTATATTTGCACTCCACAGCTCAAGGGAAAACACAGTCTCTTTTGCCACTGCCTTCAGTCCTCCACACAGACTTTGTCCTCTTCCTCCCAACTCTGCCTGTTGAATGCTGGCGACTGCCCCTTTTTATAGGGCACCCGAAAGGACTCCAGGCGCCCAACAAGCTTCTTCCAGCAGCACCCCCTGGCGGTGGACCCGTTGGAAACCAAGGGGGATGCCCTTTGTCGATCTGGGGGAGAAACTGTTCATAGTCAGGGTGTCACTTCTAAGTAAGTGCCCTGACTGTCCCCCACAATGGTCACAATGTGCTGGTAAACTGTAAATATAATTTCACACTGTAGCAGATCTTGTAATAGTAGCAGACTTTGATTATAATCCTTTGATCTGTAATCTTATGTGTTTACAAAGTTTTGAGGTGTCCTGGTGTGCTGTACTGGCGTGTGCCTGTTTGTGCTTTGCAAACCAGAGTGTAGTGGCACATTGCAGTCTGACCTCAAAGGGGACACCCAGTTCTCTGCAATATTGCATGAGTTTTACCACCAAACTGCACAACCAAACCCCCGCTCTTTGAAGTTTATGGATATAAGAACACTTGACAGTCCAATCTGGCATCAATCTGATTATATTTTATACTACACTGAGAGGAGTTCAAAGAAGAAGAAGAATACTGAGTACTGTGTGTACTCTAAGACATTTGAAAACCATGTCTTTGAGCTTCACTTAACTTTTTTCTTTTTTTTGTTCGCTTCACATCTCATACGCTATGTAGCTCGCCACCTCGTCTCTTTTTTCTATGCAGGGCAGCTGCCCTCTTTCACCCGCTGCCAGCCCCTTTGTGATCTGCGTGATTACAGCATCAGTAACGCTGTTCTGCTTATGGCGTTAATTTGTATGAACTGCACTCTCAACTTCTCTGTGTGATCATAGCTGAAGCAAAAGAGGATGTGCTACCTAAAAATAGCATACATGTAAAAAATTATCGGCAAATATTGAGAAATAAAAAATGTGTCAGCTAATTTTCTTTTTTCATACCATCACCAAATTTCAATCAGTTCCCTCAAGAAATTATTTGAGATTTTGGAAGATTTCGTTTTTCTATTGTAGTGAGGGGCTTTTACCACTAAATACATATATATTGAAATGTCCTTTCTTAGTGGAAACCTACTGACTTAGATGTACCATTCTGCCAAATTTCAGTTTTTTACTTAAAGGGAAATAATGTTTTGTTGATGAGTGAGTGAATGAGTCAACTTTGCATTATGTATATATAGATTAGAGAAATCCAGATAAAGTGACCATTTAAGTCAATATTTTGGTCAAAGTCCATATCTCCCTCTCTTTAATTTGTACATCTTTTTTTTATTTGAGAAGAAGTATCTCTGAATGGGGTGGCACAGTGGTGCAGTGGGTAACGCTGCTGCCTCGCAGTAAGGAGACATGGGTTCGCTTCCTGGGTCACAAAGTCACAAAGTACAATTGCAAATGACTGTGTAATGACTTACCATTATGCTATTTTGAATTTTTGAAACCCAAAACTAACTGTGACTAATGATACATTGTTGTACAATTACACTCTGTATTTATTACTGCTGAAAGAATCATAACTTTAGAATGTCACTGTAGATGGGTGGGTAGATTGATCACTACTACAGTAAGCCACATTTGAAGTGATGTAAAATAATATGTTTGAAATGTTCAAATCTCTTACCATTAACTTAATCTTAGCATACAGTGCCTCTTGGCAGTTAATGTGATCAGTTTTGTTTTCCTTAACAGATCTAGTGGCTTTATTATTCTTGGTACCCATTTAAGAAGGACTTGAGTGATACACAGGAAGCATTATAAATTGGTAATGCATCATAAGAAACAATTTCAACTTTGAGAAGATAGAAAACAGCCATTTATCAAGGAAACGGTAGAGTAGAGGACTTTGTGAGAAAAGTGATATTTATTTACGCTGTGTAAAGATACAGAAGTGAAGGTGCTTGCAGAGAGCAGATTGTGTGTTGTGGCTGTATCGTTAAAAACAGAGAAGTCATGGTGCTATAGACGAAACTAAAAACATTTGACAGACTCCACTTGTGGGTCCAACTGTAAAAAGAACATAACAGTAGAAAAAGAAGAATTTGTTTTTATCAATAAATTGATTTATTTGCTTTCAAAAGTAAACTGATGCCCTTTCTAAGGGGAAGATAGTCCTTTTCCTCACATTTTGAATGTAACCCTAACTAAAGTGCATACATTTTATATGAAGACTCCATTGCAAAGTTTGTCTTGTAATGTGCTGTTTTTGCACATTTTACAAAGCAAGTATGTAGGTGATAATAATTAAATACTTAAAATAAAAATTGACTAACCGGCATACAACTGATTGAATGAATCTATCTATTTTTTTAAAAGCAATAGAGTTATGATTTTTCAAGTAAATAGATTGTTTAGCAAAACCAGCACATTTCTTCTAAGAAAGTCCACCACACCATGATTAGCATCAGTACATTTTCAAGTTTAAGGATCTACACCTAGTTTCCTGTTTTATTTGAATTTCCCAGAGAAGAAGATGTAAGGTAAATGTTCTATTTGTACTTACTAACATACAGGCAATAAAACAGTGTAGTCTTTTAAAAGTACCAGTCTAATACATCTGTTTTTCATTGCTTTTCTATTAGTGTAAAGGCACATGGGAAAGAGCATACTAGTTAACCACACCGGTCATATGCAAAGTGTGTGGATTACTCATGACTCAACCCTAGAAATAAACTGAATCCACTGTTATATATTCATATGTATAATGATTGTCTTCTAGCAAGCAAAGAAGCTAAATGGCAAAGGAATCACTATCTAGGAAAAAGGCAAACAAAGAGCTCAGTGAGAATTTATTCTAGACATGGCAGTCAACTTAAAAAAAGCAAAAACTATTTTGTTGAAACACAATGTTTAGCCTGCGGTGGGCTGGCGCCCTGCCTGGGGTTTGTTTCCTGCCTTGCTCCCTGTGTTGGCTGGGATTGGCTCCCGCAGACCCCCGTGACCCTGTAGTTAGGATATAGCGGGTTGGATAATTGATGGATGGATGGACAATGTTTACCTGTTGGACTTTTATTTTTTATTGAACAGTATGTGCCCTGGAAACTTCAATTTCAGGGAAATGTTTGTGATACTTAACATGAGAAACTTGAAATGATGATGAAATCATTACAGTTAGTCCAATGATTATTGTGAATTATTGGTTTGAGGAGTGCTGATGGATGAGTTACAATTGACAACACCTTTCTTGTGTTTGAAGAATTCAGTTATATTGTGTGACCTAATAATGTTAATGTTAATGGCAGAGTTGTTAGTGCACCTGGAAATTTACAGATAGAAAGCCTTGAGAAACAATACTGCTTTGAGGTGGGAAAGTGGAGCAACCTCAACACTGGGTAAGTGAGGGCACAACACTGTACTTAATGAGATCAATGTGACATAGTCTCATTTCTGTGTATTATTATAGTAGTCAGAAGCAAACAGCATGTCAATGCTGAGACCATGGAAGCAACAAATGAAAAACTCTCCAAAAGGCTCCTATTATTAGACTGAACCAGACAGAAATTTAACAAGGTACCTTCCTAGATCAGACTGTAGTATAATATACTGTTTAATTACCTTAATTTAATTTAAAGTAAATTTTTGGAATGCTCACTAAAAGGAGATTACAAAACAAGGAGATGACAAAAACTTGTGCAGTTGAAAACTTGCCATACATTATATAGGTGTTTCAGAGATAGCCCTGAAAACAAAACTTCATTTGACGAGGAACAGCATTTTAAGGTCATCCTGATATGAAACCCATGGGTTACGACATTATCAGCTATGGTCAGAAGCACTTTGATTGTGATGATGATGCACATGGATTAGTCTGAAAACTGCAAATTTCAATCGAGGGCACACACAAGCAGTAGAACTCTCTAGTACCAGGGTGCAGTCTACAAACCTCTGAACACACTTATAATGGTTTTTATGGTACCAGTGTTAAGACAGAAGAATTGCTTAAAGAATGTCCTCTATACAGAGGAAAGTAAACATGAACCACCTACCCAAAGAAACCTTCAAAGAAACCTTCAAATACTTGCTCCCATGCCACAGCCTTCTCAATTAATAGATCCATTCCAGCAAATAAAATAGACATTGAATGGTTTAGGAGAAAATTTCATGTGCATGTGCTGACTTGTTGTCAAGTATCTGTGGTTTACTGATTAGTAATAGCTAAAGAAAATGAAACAAATACTAAAGGTACTACACATCACATTTATGGATTAATTTTTTACTCCATGTGTGATTAGTGCTCTTTAGAGTACTACTCTGCACTATTGAAGCTGTTGTATGATTCCCAACACCTCACTAAGTGTCCTTCACTGATAGGCACATGGAGGAGAGACTAACTCCTCTTTCCGAGTGCTCCTCTTATCCTTTAAGCTGTGCACCTGCACTCTTTTACCCCCAAGCTTCCCATCTTAGCATGCTGAGTGGGAACTGACATAATGAATACATATTTATCTAAGATGAACAGTTATTGCACTGAATGCAGAAACACAAACGGACACACACACACATCTTAATTCATTGACCAGAAAGCATGTGATTGGCTTGTACAGAGAAATGTTAGATCTCAGAGAAAATCCACAGAACCATGAGAAAAAAAAAAATATATATATATATAAGCCTGTGGTCAGAATTCACAAATGGGGCACTTCTGTAGACCCTGTAGTTTTGCAATGAGACAATGAATACATTTCTATGTATTTATCTAAGATGAACAGTTAGTTCATCATTGAATGCAGAAACACAAACAAATAACATAAAATATGAATATCAATGAAATGCAGCTTGTTTTAATGGAGACACTGAATGCTTATAAACAGTACATCACCTGATTATAGACTTTTTCAACTACAAGTAAAACAGGTCCATGTATGTAATGTAATACTATCAAGGGTGATGTGTCTGCATTTACTGTCAGAAATGTCACTTTTCTGATTCCAAGTTAGCAATCTTATCTGACACTGGGAGAAGTGTTCTTTCAATATCATGGGAGCTTTGCATTAGCACTATCAAGAATAGCGTGAGAAGGAGAGAACAGCAAAGAGTGACACTAAACCAACATGGAGTTTTGTGGCAATGGCATGCTGAGAGCTCATTCTGATATGGCACAGCAATAATGGGTCAAACGGAAATCAGAGTCTAATCTGCTATCTGATATTTATAAAATCATGTGTTGCATATAACATCTCCAGAGGTCAAGACTGACAAAAGCTTGAACTGGAATTTGGTAGATTTGGAGTCTGTCTTTTTTATGAAATATTTATAAAGTGTAAATATTCAGAATATGATGCTACTGCAATGCCAATTGAGTAAAGGAGGTGACTCGGAAACATTCTACCCTTTCATCAGGGACATTTTTGGTCAACTATTCTCATACATTGCAACAGCTCTACTCTATTTTACTCTACTATACTCACCCTCAAAACAAATCATAACTAGGGAATCATTAACAAAAACCATGTAAAATTTCAACAATACTTTTTCTTCATTCACATGTGTAACACATGATTTTGAAATCTCTCTAATAAATAGGGCATGATCACAGTGGTATAGGGCAGCATTTTAATAACCTGATATGAAGACTATGATACTGATTAAGCAGTGAAAGGTTTTAGGAAAAAAGCTAAGGTTTCTGTTATCATGGGGCTATGTTAATTGATAGAAAATCAGAGAGTGAACACATTTAAATAGCAGAGGCCAAACGTTTTCATATCATACCGTGTCAAGACAGTGTTGGATATTTGGATTTTTAAGGAGGATTGAAGTCCTACACAACAGGCTCATTATTAAAAACTGTCTTGTCCTAAAGAGATGTAATGTTTTACATCAATCAATTTACATGGACACTCTGTTTATCCAATGGCAGGCATCGATGTTGCCAAATCATCGAAAGGTGAGAGAGATGCCCATAGAGGTGCTATGTCAAACAAGAATATGCAAGTATATAAATAAGAAATATATTAATCTAGTGGGCTATAGTACCATTTTTTTGTGCTTGATAAAAGTACTTAATGACACCATTGCTTTTGGGTAAAATGACAAAATTGTAATATGATATTCTGTACACTCCTCCAAATAGGATACAGTTTAAATTTTGAAGATGGGAACTGTAGTCCTTCAACTGTGGCAATGGACTGAATGAAGTGGTACTATCTGCATCAAAAATAAATCAAGTAATGAAAAAATGACTAGAATGTCTTTCACAAGCTTGGCATTACTGATCCAACTGAAAAAAACTTTTTTGTAAGAGAAAAATGTACTTGAAACTGCCTGCCTGTTTAACTAGAACATCCTGACATTTGTACCAGCACATTTTAGATTAGAAAATAAGATCATCTATGACATTTAACTTTGTGTTTTGTTCTCTTTTAACAGTTTGGAAATACAAAGTCTTATTTCTAATATGTTAAACTGTTTTGGGACTTTACATAATACTTAATTCAGAGGTGTGTTTCTGGAGTATACCATTTATTTAAAACTGATATGTGAAAATTAAAATATATTGAAATGCATTATGTAAATTACCTAACTGATAAAAGGAGATTTCCATTAGATTTCTCCAGTCTGCCATGTTACTCTGAAGAAGGCACATGGGGGCTTCACCTATAGGTACAACAAAATGGCGGCCATGTTTGAATTTCACATCTAACGATGTAATGATTTGACAGCTCAAGATTCTGTTTTATTCAGTATTTTTTGCAACAGCCGCTTAGAATAGAGGTTTTAAACTATGACCTATACATGTTGGTAACACAAGATGTTTTGAATTTTCCTGTAATTATTGACTTAGTAGCTTAATTCTGTAGACGTTGCCAAAGCCAAGAGACTGATGTTTCCTCTAAATGCCTCAAGTTTTTCCAAGCTAGTAAATATGGTCCTGGAATCAGTACTTTTTTTTTACCAATATCTTGAAGGTCTGTGTTTATTATATATTACTCATTTGCCAGTCTATTAAAAAAGAAAAATGTTAATGCTGAATATGTGGCCAATTGCCATGAAACAAACCAATTGTGCCGAAGCATTTGTAGTGTTAGTTCATATAATCATAATTTACTTTATTTTGAACCTAATTGACTTACAGTTTTCAAAATTGTTTACATTAACTGACAACTTTACACCTATTTCTTTATTGATTTGTCAGCTGAATCTGTTTAAAGAAGATCTCTCTATTCTATTATCTAACAAATGCGCTTAATTCAATTTTAATGTGATTTAGGTGCATTGACGATTCTAAATTGTCCTTGGTGTGTGTGTGTATGTGCCCTGTGGTGGGCTGGCACCCTGCCCGGAGTTTGTTTCCTGCCTTGCGCCCTGTGTTGGCTGGGATTGGCCCAAGCAGACCCCTGTGACCCTGCAGTTAGGATATAGCGGGTTGAATTATTGGATGGATGGATGGGAACTACTAACATCTGGTGCAATGCAAAACCAGCCCAGAACATGACAACAGTCCATTGCAGGGCACACAAAAGCAAAACCAACACACATTCAAATTAGTCAACTTCATTCTAGCTAAAATAGCCTTAATTGTACATTTTGAAAAGTAGAAAGAATGGTTCAAGTTAATGTTTCGTTGTAGTGTTTTGGCATGTGAAGGTCATAGCTCTGAATATTAGATTCTTGAAGTATTTTCAAATGATGCATGCCACAAGCTCTTAGGACATTAATAGACATTTTCAGTTATATTGTCCTGGACATATATTGTATACTGTGAAATTTATAGTGCCAATTGTTTTCTGTACATGATATATACTGCTATACTGTGGGAGATAGTGGTCATTACAAAATGTGTGATATAAAAATGACTAACTGACAGATTAAGTAGCATGATTATTTATAATGCACCATGTAAATTCATTTCTAACATCCTCCAGCACCCCCTCACTGCATGTCTTTAACACCAGTGGTTTGTGGTAGTCAAAGACCACCAAAGAGGTTAGAGAGACTGTACAACTGATTTTTTTTTTTTTCTCTTTTCCTGATGTCACTGCTTCATGGCACGCAACCTGAAAACAAATATAATTGCATCATGCTGTGCATGTTTTAGTCCCCAGTTTTTCAAAATTTGTCTATCATTGTTTTATAAAAGTTCTACAACTTTTTACTTTTTGCAAATCCATTATTTATTCATTGATTTTCTGATTGCATTTTTTCATTCTGGTGTTTGCAGTCTCTGAATGTGATCCCTGGCCTCTCCGAGAACCTTTAATCACACTTTTTTATTCATTCAGATCCCAGCAAATGCAAGTTATCAATTTGCAAACACTAGGTATGTGGGGGCACTACCCTCTGCACTGCCATGCTGGCCTGTTGTAAATTATCAATCCATCATCTAACCTGCTTAGTGCAGTTCAGGGTTCAAGGACCTGAGCTCATCCTGATAGTATCAAGACTGGATGGAGAATTAGTGTTTAACAGTGCTATACTATTCTGAATTTATAAAAGTATATTAAGAGCAGAGCTTATGTTTACTCAATGGTCCTCATTATTACATATTTCATGACTGACTGAATGCAAAGAAAAATTTGTACTATATGGTCTTTCACAAAAAAAGAAAACAAAGAATAAAGGTGCCTAAATATAATAAGTTAATGTTATTTTTAAGGTACCACAGATAAATCTTAAAGTATTACAAGCTGTTCTTCCTCACTAAAGTTTTGTAGCTTTAATTAAAGACCAACTTAATCTCTACTTTTTAAATAATATCTGTCACCCTCTAAAAGGTTAGTTTTGGAATTTGGTGTACGTCAGGTGTTCTTTCATGTGATTAAAATAAATGCAGAATAACTCTATAGCTGGTTTTAAAATATTCCTTAAAATGTATTGCATTTTAGAAACAGTGAGTAATTTTAAAAAAATGACTGCTCATTATGGACACTATTTCTACAGGTAAGACTAAAATACAGGATTGCTTCATTTTACTGCAGAGACTCCATCACTGTAAATGTACTGCTTAAATCTGACATATCTTTACAGTTTATTAGTTCATTTTATTTTTTTAAAACAGCCTGATCTACCCTTATTAATTAAAAGAGAAACACTCCCTTTTTAATTTAATAAAGAGGAGAAGATCTGTATTTAACAGGACTATGAAAACGAATGATCAGTTCAGTGTAGGTCAGAATGATAAGAGTATTAGCGCAAAGGAGTTACACGTTATTAAAAACACAACCTCAAGTGACAACCCAATCCATGCCTTAAAACCATATAATCTGGTGTTCTGGTGCACTAAAGTTGTTACAGGTAATAGGATCACTCATTAAATCCTGTTTAACTGAGAGTCCTGAATTTTAGGAACAGAGTCATTTTATTTTCTGACTTTCCATTTCAATTATGTATTCTACATATGTGTTACGGGTAAAGCCAGAAAATTGTATAAACTTAGCATTACCCAGGTAAAGCTTGCATTATCTGGTAGATCTGGGTAAAGCTGGAATAACATATGAGTTTCGCGCTTTACCCGGGAAATGCTTGGTTAATCCAATTTCTGGCTTTACTCGTAACATAAGGCAAAACACTTCTGTAAGCATTCTTAAGAGCAAGGTAACTTGGACTGTTTATTTTTAAATAAACTAGGGGGCTCCACCCCCTGCTCGCTTAGCTTGCCCACCCCCAGGTTTATTTTACCGGATATACAATTTAAAGAGATTGTTATTTTCATGGGAATTGTTACATATGCATTATTTTCACTTTTACTTTAAAACTTTTGTAAAAACAATACTCGTCCTTTATTTTCTGCCCCGGGCGTGGTTAAATCTCTTTCTCGCAGGACGTATAACGCTGCTCGCATTGTGAAGGGGGTTCGTCTGAACGCACTCTAAGGAGATGCCATCGGATCAGCTGCTGTCTTTCTGCTGCTGCTGCTGGCGAGCTGCCTGTTCTGCATGTCACGCTGTGTGTCGATCATTTTAAAGCCTGTACAGACAGCAGATGTTCTTTTGCCACGTTGCGTCTTTGCCACTCGCATTGTGGGGCGGGGGGGGGAGGGGGGGTAGCTGTTTGAACGCACACTAAGGAGAAGCGATCAGATCATCTGCTGGCTTGCTGCTGCTACACCTAGAGGGCTGCGTGTTCTGCTTGTTGCCTGTTGTTGTTTTAAGAGCTGGGAGCACATGAAGCGTGTCTGCCAAAAGCATTCCAACAACTGCTAGGTTAGATGTCCATGAACTTGTTTTAAATGTTGTCTCACTGCCTTCTTTCACGGGACGTTAAAGTGTCTCTCGCGGGATATCAAATTGTCTTCTGAGAAGATCACGTCTCGTCTCTTCTCCCAAGATTCCCAAGATTTTTTTTTATAATGGAGAGCTATTAAAAAATAAAAAAATAATACAATTGATAACGTTTATCTAATCTAATCTAAAGGCTTTCAAATTAAGCATTGATGTACACAAATAATTAAAATGAAAGAAAATGTAGTGTGGTTTTCCTCCCATATTCCAAAGACAATTAATTATTCTAGTATTAGTGAATATACCTTGCAATAGTCTGCTTCCACATCCTGCGTTCTGCTTGGTGCTTCATAAAATAAGATTAACTAGGGGTAAATAGGTTTGTTAAATAGATGGATGTATAAAAACAATTATAATTGTAAATAGGGGTTATGGAACCTATTATACACACAAAAAGAATAATTTGTACAATATGCCTCTTATGGAATCTCAATCAGCTGAAATATTTTAGTGAATTACATTGCATGTACATTTAAAACATTCTCTCCCAAACACTGGCATGCATTGATGGATACATTTTTTATTCAACATGCATTTAATACAATTTAAATATATATTTTAATAGAGTTAATAAGACAACTTATTCAAAAATTAATATGGATTGGTCCATAAACTGCTTCTAAGCAAATTATATTTTGGTGATGCTGCAGGAAATCACTCAACAGAAGTTTTTATAATACATTGACTGTACTGTACTATAATACAGAATCAAACATGTTAACTTATATAATATTTAGAAATAAATGTAAAGTAAAATTAATAGGAAATTGAATCATGAACAACCTCAATAGAATTTAATTTAAAATTAAACACATTGGGTCAAATGAACTCAATAAGCTGTATAGACAGACAGATTGGTACAGGGGTCACTAAATGCCTCTGTGCAATTCGACCTTAAAAAATGCAGATGTGGGGGTGTTTGCGGGTGTTCATTTCTTTCTCTTCATCATTAGGCATTTACTCTGGCATGGCAAAAAAGATGTCAGCTATCTTCAGTTACAAAGTTCTTTGACTTTGTGTGTGGGAATGCGAGTGTACACTTGTGTGTGCTCTCTGTGAGTGTGTATATGTACTGTATTTTTAAATAGATTATGCATCTCAAACATTACTTGTGCCAAACATTTGGAAAATAATAGGCTTGTCCCATGACTAAACAAAGCAGAATGCAGAAACCCCGATTAAATTAAACAATTTCTATGGCAGTTATCATTGGACATAGGTCAAAAACTTTAGGTGGGGTATGAGAATAAGTTTTGGTCCAAAAACTATAGCCTGGGTCCTGTTTACAATGTAAATATGATGGAGTTTGTTTGAAGCAGATCTGGCAGTTTTTGCAGAAGTTATCATTGTGCTTAGGTCTCAGCATTTAGGGTGGATGTTTCGGAAAACACTTTTTCTAAAATGTTCTGTCTTTGCTGTAATGTTGTCATCCAGGAGCGCTACACAAAATGTAAAAACAACACATCATGTTACAACAAAAGTTAAATTTTAAGATGTGAAAATCTATTTCAATTTCCAACACACATACATAGATGCACATACAGACACCATACTGAAATGAACTGAATGCTCAGAACATCATAGAATCTGAATCTGAACTTAAGTTGATGGTGAATTTTGACCATATCACCAAACTCCCACTTACATGGAAGTAAAAAAAAGGAAACAACCATCACAACCTCACACTTGACAGCAATAGTGTCCTTCAGCTTATTTGTTTAATCAAAAATTGAATTCAATAGTGGCATTTAACTTTTTTTTTTCTTTAATATAATCTTTGAATTCAATAGATGCTTTAATGTAAAAGAAGCTTGAATCTCAAGGGCATGTAAAAACTGCATGTAATTCTTGCCTTGATAAGACTATTTAAATAGAGTGGAACTATCTCCTTCTGCAATATATGTACAGCGGGGGTGTCAAACGGGGCACAGCATTGTCTGAAGGTTTCTTTCCAGACACTTTCTTAGTTGGTAACCAATTACTGATTCTAATTGACTCCTTTTACTTATCTTGACTTGCTTTTTCAGACTCAGAAACTCTACTTCTTTCTTTTTTCCTTAACTAGCAACTGAGCAATAATGAGATTCGGTCTTAAAATTTTCCACAAAAAATGTTTTTGACCCAGCAACACTATACACCTTTGTTCACAAAGAATAAACATTGAGTTATGTAAAGGTTCCAAAAATGTAGTCATAGAAAAAAAAATGAAAATCTAGCAGGGAATAGTAAGAGAATTTGAAAAATGAAAAAGACGCTGAAAATATTTTTCATTAATCAAAATTGACATATATTAGCTTTAATTAAACAGTGCAGTTTGAAAATAAACACTCAGAGCAAATTCACACAATTAACATTTAAAGATTAAGAATTAATTAATAAATATGGAAAACAAAATAATATTAACAATATAAATAGGTGACTTAAGCAATGAGACACACATAGTGGTGTTACTCCAGTTTAAATATTACATCTCAGTAATTTTCAGGCCAGTAGCACTTTTGAAGCAGATGTTTGCCTCCGGTCATGGCTTAAAAGTAAAATTTTTCTCTCTTATTCTCCAGTCTTCATACTTTGAATACTATTGTGTTTCCTCTGATTTTGACTTTAGTGTATGCTTTCTAGATGATGATTACTCTCAAGATTTATTTGATGGTCATTTTAGTGTCAACTACTTGCTTTTGGGTAATACTCCTCCGTTATTGCTATTTCATTCTTGTGTGCCAATATATGCCATTCTGCTCCATGACTCTGCCTTTTTCAGTGTTGTATAGGATGAACAAAATTCCACGTAGTAACTTCTATCATCTTTGAACTAAGATAAGTCCACTGGTCTTATACTGGGAAGCTTAAATGAAGGTAAAGCATGTTCATGCAAGGTGAAATGAAAATTAAGGGGTAAGTCTATTTAGTTAATTTATAATTTTGCAATATTAGTAATACCACTGTTGCATAGAAAAATGTAAATTTATAAATAGAGAGAGATGGAAAATGAAATTGATTTATACCACCATTGAATGTGGTAATATAAATAACATAAATTGACAGACATTTTCAAAGATTAATTACCTTTTAGAACATTAGAACAATCTAGACGTGACCAGGCCATTCAGCCCAGCAAAGATCACCAATTCTGTACACTTAATTCTTCCAAAATTACAGCAAGTAAAGTTTTGATAGTTCCTAACATTTTACTGTATACCACACTACTTGGTAGCTTTTTCCCAGTGTTTATGGTTCTCTGCATCAAGAAAAACTTCCTAATGTTTTTGTGAAATTTACCCTTAACAAGTTTCCAACTGTTTCCCTCTGTTCTTGATGAACTCGTCTTAAAATAACAGTCTCGATCCACTGTACTAATTCCCTTCATAATTTTAAACACTTCAGTCTCGTCACCTTTTAATCTTCTTTTGCTTAAACTGTATAGGCTCAGCTCTTTTAATCATAATTGATCCCCTGTAGCCCTGGAATGAGCCTAGTTGCTCTTCTCTGGACTTCTAGCACTGTTATGTCGTTTTCGCTAAGCCTCTGTGCACATGATTGTTTTCAATTTAAATAAGCATCAACCAATGTTCATACTTCCTTCATTTCAGTAAGTGTTGTGCAAGACAAGCAAAAATTAGGAGTAATGTGAAAAAATGCAAGAAAATATTTCTAACAGAAAAAGAGCTAGGGTTATCAAAACCAGTTTGGGTTCAGCTGATACGAGTGCATAGTGGAAAATAGTCGGCTATTAATGGTCAAGCAAGAATTGGTTTGGTTATTTCAAGTGTGAGTTGTCATTTTAAAACTTTTATAACCTCGATTCAACTCTTCTTAGGGACAGTACTAGAAAAATGGGCCAATTTACATTTTATAATGACACTCTAATATTTCAATCAGTAAATGAGTAACCATCTTGAATTTGAGTGTGAAAGAAATAATTTCATTGCTAAATCACCACAACCCAGATCAAAAACAAGTCACACACTAAAAATAAATAAAGCAATTAATAATGTCCTGTCACAGTATGATGATATGAAGCTTTCAGTCACATCCATCACTGCACCCCAAATAACAAACTGCATAGAAAACATGAATATTATCCTACATTATTATAAACATAATACAAGTATATTTCCTCTAGGCAAACTGCTGTTTCCATTCATTAGAATCTTAATAAAAGTGATTGCCAGCACAGTTCGTTTAGCTGAGAATCTTCTAACCAGACAAATGTTTTTCCAAGCACACTATCACATTAATATACAGTAGTCTCTTTGTCTAATCTACAGTATCTTGCATCCTAACACTGGGCTCCCTTTTCAATCATTTTCAGTTGAGCATCCACCTGTAATATATGCATATTATATATTATGTATGTATGTATGTATGTATGTATGTATGTATGTATGTATGTAT
>JANRMT010028174.1:58881414-58901358 GCA_026402145.1 Polypterus bichir lapradei | reverse complement strand
TATGTATGTATGTATGTATGTATGTATGTATGTATGTATGTATGTATGTATGTATGTATTGCCAAAAAACTGAATGAATATGAATATTTGAGACAGCATGAGTTATGGGACTGTGTAAATGCTGGGTATTGAGTAGCAAATTGTCAGGTTTGTCTCCTTTTTAAAATAGCAGTTGCATGTGCTGCTTGGAGACAAGTTTGGGACGTGGACCCTTTAAATAATCAGGTAGGTTTTAGCAAATACAAAATGCATACTAAGCACCAAGGCATTCTCTAGAATTACTCTTTGTTTTACCTCCACTTCTTATTCCAGTAAACTATTCTAATCTACATTTTCCCGAGTTTTCAGTAATTTCCAGCTGGGAAGTAAAAATCACAGATGTGGTGTTAGTTATAGTAGTGGTGGAGATGATGATTTTCTTAGAAGGAAAGATTTTGTAAGAGGACCTTAAAGGGAAAGCAAAGAAGTTACCCTTTCTGAAGAGGCATTTATTTGTTAACAAAAGTCTTAAAATTTTACATACAGCAGGGCCTCAGTACTAGCATGAGTCACGGAGAGGCTCTCGGTGGTCTTGCATAACTATGTACTGTACATGTGTACATATATATATATATTTTTTGTAATATACATGAAAATGTTAATCACGCATCCAGATATTTTTAGGGAAATATAACCACATACATTGTCAGAGTATCTAAGAGCTTTTCCCTAAAACAACTGGTTCAAAACAGGAACTAGGACTAATTTTGGCCCATGTTCCTCAAGAACAGGGTGAAAATGACATATCATTATGACCAACATTCCTACTGAATACAATATAGATCATACTGCATGATTTAAACCTGGATTTGCGATTGTTTGTTTGGTTTGATCTATACTAATAAACGGCAAAGCCCTCACTCACTCACTGACTCACTGACTGACTGACTCATCACTAATTCTCCAACTTCCCGTGTAGGTAGAAGGCTGAAATTTGGCAGGCTTATTCCTTACAGCTTCCTTATAAAAGTTGGGCAGGTTTCATTTCGAAATTCTACGCGTAATGGTCATAACTGGAAGCTGTTTTTCTCCATTTACTGTAATGGAGATGAGCGTGAAACCCGTGGGGGCGGAGTTTCGTGTGACATCATCACGCCTCCCACGTAATCACGCAGTACGTAGAAAACCAGGAAGAGGCCCAAAAAGCGCTGAAGAAAACATGCATTATATAATTGTAATTTAGTGCCTGCCCATATAAGGCCGTCCGTCAGCGGCAATCCAATAGAAACACTGCCACGGGTAAATATTCACGGGTGAAGGACTGTGCTTATGCAGAGGAAGATGAGATGGTCAGGGTGGTGTTTGGCACAAAATCAGCGAAACTGCGAGAGAAAGTTTTAAGTGCCGGGACTTAGGTAACATTAGGTACAGCCATGGACATAGCACGAGATGGCACCAGCACAGCTGGGAAACTTCGATGCACGTACACCGAGCGGCTCACGTGAACTGACGCAGTGCACAGACAAAAAGCAACAGTTCCGAAGAGCGCTGAACAAAAACCGAATTACACAATTGAAAAGGCAGCAAAAAAATATGAAGCGTCTGATACATACAAGCATATTATTCATAACTGCAGCTACTGCAGAAACAAAGCACACGGTGGAAAAAGTGAATGTCCCGCTAAAGGAAGACAGTGTTAAAAAAAAAAACCCATGCATGCAGTGTGTCAGGTCTCGGATAAAGAAGACGAGCTGTTTATTGATGCAGTAAGAAACGAATCTTTTTCATAGCTTCTTTAACACACTACGTCTCCACTGCGATTCGCGGGTATATATATAAGTATATATATACCCCGATCTACATACTCGAATAATGAATACTTTATTCGCAATCAATGATTGTTTTGGTAAAGCCATACTCAGTGTATTCATTAGATGAACGGTAAAAAAGTAAGAGCGAGGGGAGGGTCACTTATTGAGGCATGCAGGCAAAACCACATTAGCACGCGGGCTCGATGTACGAAAAAATATATCTTTTCAAGTTCTATTTAGTCCATATGTGTCAAATTCAAGGGCCACGGGCCACATCCGGCCCGGCGTGTAATTATATCCGGCCCGCGAGATCATTTTATATACTGTATTATTGTTATTAATGGCCCGGGTATATGAAGTGCTGGTAACACAATAAACTACAGATCCCATAATGCAGCGCTTCAGCTGCCTTGCCGAACACTTACCGCATTAATCAAGTCTAGCTTGCAAGTTATTGCGAAGCTAGCCCACACGATCCTTAAGAGAAAAGTTGATTCTGAAAATAGAGCCTTTAAAAACCGATGGGAGGCTGAGTATATGTTTACTGACATTGCCGTTAAACCCGTGTGTCTCATTTGTGGAGCTAATGTGGCTGTAATTACAGAATTTAATCTAAGACGGCACTATGAGACAAAACATCAGGGTAACCTGAAAGACCTGAATGCAATGCAGAAGATACAGAAAGCAGAAGAATTAAATAAGAATCTGACACTTCAGCGGACGTTTTTACCCGTGCACAATCACAAAGTGATTTCAAGTGAAGCTGCTTTTATGGGAGACACAAATTCACCAGTGCAACTTGCCCCACTTTCCCTGTTGCCAAGTAATGTTGAACCAAGTCGTCACTACGGTGTTCCCAAATACGCACTTTGCTGATAAACTGAGCGCACTGAGTTCGCACGGCGCGTTGGTGACTTTGAAGAACAAAAAAAGTCCGTCTACATGCGGCTCGAACCTTGTGCATGTTTGGTAGCACATATCTGTGTGAGAAGCTCTTCTCAGTGATAAAGACTAACAAAACAGCACACAGGAGTCGCCTCACTGATGAGCACCTGCAGTCCATCCTGAGAATCTCCACAACACAGAACCTCACACCAAACATAAACGAACTTGTTGCCAAAAAAAGATGCCAGGCGTCCAGCTCTAAAATGACATATGAGCAAAGACAACTGAATGATTTGATTTGTTATTGCTGAAAGGAACACATTTTATTTATATTTCCAGGTTTTGTTATGCAGCATGTTCATATTTGAATTTGTATAATTTTGACAGGATATATTTTTATGGAGAGCAAAATCTTTTGGGATATTTAAAATCTAAGTTTATTTTTTATATAAAATTACATAAGAGTAAAGAAATTTGAATGTTTGTTCTTTTAACGTTTACTTTATTTCTAACTTGTATAATTTAGACAGGATATATTTTTATGGAGAGCAAAATATTATAAGTTGTTTAAGGTTTGAGTTGATTTATTCAGGAATAATATTCCTGTCTGTTTTTACCATTCCTACCAAAGATATTTCTGTCGACTAAATAAAAATTCCTTCTATTTAAAATTTAAATAGAACTTGAACAAATACGATAGTTCATAATATCCACGCAGACTTGCACGTAAGAGCGGGAGTTATCCGTTTTCACAAGCAGCGTATTGCACTGATACGAAATAGCTGTGTGTGTATATATGTAGATATGTATGTATATGTATATATATGTTTATATATGTGTGTGTGTATGTGTATATATATATGTATTTGTGTATATATATGTGTGTGTATGTATGTATGTATGTATGTGTGTATGTATATGTATGTGTATATATGTAGATATATATATATGTATGTATATATGTGTGTGTGTATATATATATGTGTATATGTATAGATATGTATATATATATGTTTATGTGTGTGTGTGTAAATATATATATATATATATGACAGCAACACTCATCACTCACAACAGTGACAAAACAATTACATTGACAATCATGTTACGTTATTTTCAGAATGTTTCCTTTTCTTTTTCATTGCTTCTTTAACACACTACTTCTCCGCTGCGAAGCGTGGGTATTTTGCTATTAATAATATTTTAAACGTAGATTCAGAAGAGCAGCGTTATGTTACATAAGAAAACATCTATTTTTTGGTGATAACAGACACTAAACTCAGCATTCCTTTTTCATGTACTATTTTCAAATTATTATTAAGTCTACATTTAAAGATCCACATTTGTATCTTTTGTTCTCGATAAAGAGTAACACCTACACATTCATGTACAATCCTCCATAATAAGCTCCTTTTGTTTGTCTGGGTGTTTCTCTCACATTTCTAACGAAGTGACACATTAGTGATATTTGCATGTATATGCATAAGAGTAAGACCTGCTATGGACTGGTGCCCATTCCTGGCTTGTACTCAGTTCTTCTGGAATAGACCCTGACCCCCAATGAGTTTGAATTGGATTAAGTGGGTATGAGATGTTACGACTGCTTGTTAAACACATCTGAACTGGATGTGTTTCTTTATGTTGTCTTTTATAATAACTTTCATTAACATGCCAGTGCTATATATTGAACTAACAGACCTAATCAGATACAATGGCACATAAAGGTACACCTCACTTCTATTAATGAGAGTTTACCTAATATGTAATATTTTACCAAATATACTCTTTCAGGGCCCATGTGATGTATATGGTGTACAAATCCTGAGTAACTATCTTCCCACAGTTCAGAAGGCCTGAATTTATTGATAAACTGGCAATGCTATTATTTGTTTGGTGTTTGTGTGTGTTCACCCTGCGATGGAGTAGCACCCTCTCCAGGGTTTGTTCCTGCCTTGCACCCTGTACTAGCTGGAATGGGCTCTGGCACCTCCCACAGCATTGCGCTGATTGGGCTAGAAAATTACATGACTCCTAGTAGACATGTTATTGTAAAATGTTTCTTTAATATGGTTCTGTCTGGATTGCCAAAGTCTTTTTCATGAATAGTTAATATAGATGACCAAAATAACCATCCAAGGGACTTGTTTATCAGGATTTTAACTATTCAGATGTTCCAGAAACATAATTGGAAATATAATGTGGAGACAATTTATTACTTTCTACAAAATTGGGTCATTTGGCGTATGAAGGAATTACTAATGACCATATACTTCTTTTCTAATTGACTAGTATTGACTTTTCAGTAAACAAAAAAAGACATAACAAGTTTGTATTTTTATTTTTATTTAAAGCTTATGTATTCCAATCTATTATAATATTGTGTTCTATCATAAATAGGTACAATCCAGATACAAATTTTGTCAAATTTCAAGGTGCATCGTTAATATGATAGAAATATAGCATAAACAAGGAACTAACTTGAGTGCTTATCTTTGGATTATATTTAAGCAAACATAACTGTCACATATAGAAGTCATCCACAAGGCACCAGTCCTCAATGAAAATGCTAAAGTATCCACTTTGACTCTTGGACACATCTACATTTCAACAGAAACATGAATAATTTGTCACATTCTTCACTATCCTTGATTAACAAAAAATATATATATTAATATAACTTGCTCATAGTTAGTTACACTCACTCCACTTTGACTGACCTTCAATGCACCATCGTCCCCCTTGCACTACGATTGTCACCCCCCTTGCTAAAAAAAGCCTGAATGATTACAGACCGGTAGCACTCACTCCAATCATCATGAAGTGTTTTTGAGAGAGTGGTGCTGGCACACATTCAGAGCAGCATACTAGACACTCTGGACCTCCTGTAGTATGCCTGCCGGCCCAACAGGTCCACCTCAGATGCCATCGTGGCCGCACTACATTATTCCCTCTCCCATCTGGATATCAAAGACTCCTACATCAGGATGCTCTTTGTTGACTACAGCTCCGTCTTTAACATGATTATCCCCCATAAACTGTCTACACTTGGCCTGCACCCCACCCTCTGTGAAAAATACTTTCTGACTGGCAGGCCACCATTATCACAAACACAGGCGCCCCACAGGGATGTGTCCTCAGCCCCATCCCCTACACCCTGTTCACCCATGACTGTGTTGTCTTCCACAAATATAACACAGTCTGGCATCATGGTGTGAGGACAACAATCTCACCCTAATAGTGGACATGAGGAAGTAGAAGAGAGAGAACACAGACAAGATGAAGGAGATGATAGTGGACATGAGGAAGAAGAGGAGACCTCACTGACCACTGTTCATCTGAGGGCTTGAAGTAGAGAGGGTGAGCAGCATTAAATACCTGGGTGTCTACATCAGTGAGGACCTCACTTGGACACTTAACACCACGCAGCTGGTCAAGAGGGCTCAACAGCGGCCGTACTTTCTGAGGAGGCTGAGGAAGTTTGGTGTGTCGACTAAGATTCTCAGTAACTTTTACAGCTGCATTGTTGAGAGCATCTAGACCAGCTGCATCACCGTGTGGTACTGCAACACTAGTGCTATGGACTGCAAATGCCTGCAGAAAGTGGTAAAGACTGCTGAGAAGATCACCAGGACCCCACTGCCCTCTCTGCAGAACATCTACAACTGCAGAGTTCGAAGGAGAACTGCCTCGATCCTCAGGGACCCCAGCCACCCCCAACATGAACTGTTCACACTTCTACCCTCAGGCAGGAGGTATAGAAGTATGAAATGTAGGACCTCCAGGCTAAAGAATTCTTTCTTTCCCAAGGCCATTAGACTCCTAAATAACTGACTGGAGTTTATAATCATGGTTCACCTCATTCTATCTACCTCACACAACTGTATTGGACTTGTCCATCACACACCTACCTGCACAATTACACTTTATACTTCTATTCTGTTTTTATACTTTATGCTGCCTCTGTTACTTATTATATATCTCCTATTTATTATTAATATTTATCTTTATATGTTGGTTTTGTCATTTGGTGTGGACAGCAAAGAAAGAATTTCATTGTACAGGGAAAGGTGTTTCCTTACTATGCACATGACAATAAACTTTGAACTTTTGATATGTAGAATTTATTTTACATAGTGGTATTCGGAGGCAGTAGAGGAGACTGTTAACAGATTTAATAAGACAGTCAGGTAAGGAAACTCTGTTTTAGGACAGCAAAGGGTGTTGGCTAAGCTGCTGGGTGCTCAGTGCCTCATCAACAATACCTCACACTATCTGTATCTGGACAAGCTTTGGAGCTCCTATAGCACACAGCTAATTCAACCACAATTCTTCTAATTGATACACTCAAACTTAAGTCACCAATATAAATGTATGACAGTTCTCTGTAGGAATTATCTTTTTTTTATCTATAAAAAATGTCACTATATGCTAATAAAACAAAACTCAATGAGATGCATTATTTACATCCTTCCATTTTCTGATCACAATTTCTCCATTATGGGATCATGGGGATTTACTTTCTATTGAATTCAGTGTTATTTCAAATCATATAAAGAGAAAACAAACTGCATTTGCAATTTCATAGTTTTAGATAGCAGAATTATTATAAGGATATAGAAGAGAATGTGAATGCAGAATACTTAATGATTGTAGGGCCTGAAGTTAATTTGTCATTTATTATGTTGTATCAAATTGAAAATCAACTGTATATATTTATTTTTCTTTCCAATGACTCTGTCCTACATGTCTTAGGATGCGGGTGATCGACCAGATTACACAGTGAAAACCCATTGTAGACACGGGGAGAATGTGACAGCAACAGGGTGAGGATTTGAAACCAGTTTCCTGGTGCAGTAAGGTTGCAGCTCTAAGCACTGTGCCTGTATATAATTATACACAGTATGTCTTCTTCTTTCGGCTGCTCCCGTTAGGGGTTGCCACAGTGGATCATCTTCTTCCATAAACTATACAAAGTATATACAGTATGGTATGTCTCAAAAAACAAATAAACATTGACCTACTGAAGGTGCAATTGGAAATGGATGGCCATGTCAGCATACATGCAAAAGATGACTTTAATCACAATTAAATATTTAGAAGTCATAACGCCAGGCACTGTCATCCCAGCAGATTCTGTCATGTGAACACTAATTGTAGTCATTAGCAGCATCTGCCATAGGCTCACTAAATGCCATTACATTTACAGCTGAACAGACCTTTTCTGAATTCTTCTCTTTTGCAGTTAGATATGTTTTTGATACACCCTGTTTATATATCTTTAAAAAGTCTCCGGTTTTAAAAGCTGGATTGAGAAATTAGCAATATTTTTAACATTTTAGGATTAAATCATTTATAGAAAATTCCAGAACATTTGACAAATCCGTATATTATCAGTCTTTATACCAACGTGAAATTCAATCTGGAAAGACATAAAAAGGTGCAGCCACTTAAAACTACAGAGAGCCTGGGTCTGAGTTTCAGGAAATGAAAGTTTGATGACTAATAATGGAGTCCATTATAGATATGAAAGAATTGCAACAATGAACTTGCAGAGCTCTCTTTGTGAATATCAACCCATTTCATGTGCAGGGATATAATTAGCATACAATTACAGTAAACACTATACCAGAAGTAGGAAAAAAATCAACTTGGAAATAAAAAGAAATAACCGCAAACTCAGAAAACTTGGACAGAAGAAACAAACAGAAATATCAACTATATCAACAAATCCATTTCAATTAAGCTGCCATTTCTAAGTGTGTTTGTAGACTGCTTCAGACAAATTGATATTTGATTAAGTAGAATTATTTAAATTTCATGGAACTGTTTAACTGAGCAATTATGATACACACATAGCATAATACAAAATGTGGCTGAGAAAAATACAGCCAGAAAGAACAGAACACTCTAACATTTGTTCCTCTTTTCTTCTTTTATAAATGGAAAATGAAGGTACACTTACTTAAATAAAAGCCAATGAGTCATGACAGCTACACCAACAATATGAGAATACCAATAAAGATAAAGCTTTTTTTGTTAAAAAAAGGAAGTCAACAGCCTACCCACGTATATTATCTACTGTAACTGTGGAATTATTTGCATTAACATGTTCCATGAAAAATATTATTTACTACTTCAATTATTCATATGATAATGTACATTTTAATCGTGTGTATTTCTGAAACATTCAGTGAAAAATGTCTTCATTCTGGGTGAAAGCTGGTGCCTTTACATTCTTTCCTTTAGTATATAGATTGTGAGAATTCTTCCAAAAACTTTTTTTTTTCCGACAAGCCAAAAATATTTCTTTGTGGTTACTCAGTAATTGGAGTCTATATAAACACTGCCTTGTTCACCCAGAGGATGAGCCGCATAACACATGACTCCTCATCAGACAGCTAAATGCGTCTGAACGATACAACATCTGCAAAAGTAACTTCAGCTTCTGTTACGTTAGTCCCACAGCTTCCATTTTTCAAAATTAAAGGATGCGACTGGAAACAAAGTGACATGATGTTTCTAAAACTCAAGGCTCTCATGGCAAATGAAAAACTTCAATGGACACTCAAGAATTCAGTATTTTGGTTTTCCCTAGAAGGACTTGGCACACTTCACTCTATTAGAACATCACAGGCTTTACTGGAAACCAGCTGCCAGGAATCCCTGAGTCTGATTCTGAAGAGGACGTCATTAAGTAAGTCCTGGTTGCCTGAGTGGAACACTCTCTTTTCTGAAGAACCACTGTGAATTTTGCTCTCTTAGCATGAAAGAAAAATTTTCTTAAGTTTCTCCCATCCCCAGTTTTGGATGTAAAATGGATGAAAGTGGGAGCTATCAAGCACACAAAAATAATTTTGGTTAAAGTCCTTATAGCCGCACAGAACCCATTATAGTGATAACATCTACAAACAACATAATGTTCTCCAACCACTTAGTCAAATATTGACCTGAACAGAGTGCCAGTTCATTGCAGGATCCACTTGTTTATGCCTACTTTCACACTGAGTTAATAAGGAATGACCAATCGACGGGACACATGGTCGCAAAACCCACACAGACACAATAAGGTGAAAGGATTAAAACCCAGGGTGCTGGGACCATTTGCCAGCTGAAGCAAAAACCTACCACACACATATATACTGATATATTTTACAGTATATCTGCATTGATATATTTTATAGTACTAGAGTTTTGTACCATGTTAGCCATTAAGGATGTAATAAGAAGTCAAGCAAAATGACACATTTTATTAACTAACTAAAAAGATTACAATATGCAAGCTTTCGAGGCAACTCAGGCCCCTTCTTCAGGCAAGACGATGTATATATTCACACACACATTATATAACTGATATATACAAACACCATATATCAGCATGAAAGGTCAGATAACAAGACAATACTGGAATCTGGGACTTTGTTTCAAGACAGACTTTTATCTGCTATGCAAAGTACTAAATATTCCTGACAAAACATTAATGCATAATATAATTAGTATAATGCAATTAAGTACATTTTAAATTAAGTGGAAAACACACCAAATCGGTGCAAAAAAACTCTGGCAAACTCTTCATAAACTATATGACATTTGTCATCTGTATTATTATATTATTTTCTATTAAAAAACCGAGGTTTATGCTGTTGTTTTTCAACCACACTAAAACAAAATGTAGCCGCTACAAAGTAAAATATTTCCTTGGTGTCTGGGAACCCATCTTTCAAGACTTACCATTAAATGCAACAAGAGAACTTTTATCGTTATTTGTAACACATTCATACATAATACATGAAGCATAAAGTAAGTAAGGGAATGTTAAATTAAACCAATATTACAAAAAATTCAGTCTAAAATAACTGATGTTTTTTATGAACCATGTGGCATTTGTCATCAGTATTATTATATTTTTTTTAATTTAACAACTGCAAAGAAAATATTTCTTTAAAAATCCAGTAACATATTTCTGTCATAAGGCAGAATTGTTTATTAGCATTATTTTTGTGCAGGATCTATGTACTGTATGTGTGTATGTATATGTGTATGTACAGTGTGCCTTGCCTTTTTCTTCCCTACCCTCTAGTTTTACACACAGAAATACAACATACAAATCAACAGAAAGGATGAGTAGCCAAGCCATAACATATAGTGTTTGCAACGTTCAACCAAGTGTTTTTGTTTGTTTTTTTTATTTGGATTTACAAGTGCAGAGCACTTTGCACTTTAACAAAATTGCTATTACTAATTTTGAGAAAAGCAAATAAAATAATGCAAAATGTTTCTATATATTTTCTGTTAATCTATCAATACTTTCTTTTAGCACCTAAATACAAATAATATATATGTACATTTTTGCTTGAGTAAAAGAAAGAGTTTCAGAATTAACATTGGAATGTTATGACTATTTTTTTAAATATAGTTTATCATTCCAGTATTGGTATATGTAGTATCTAATAATTAAAAAGTGTATTTACACAGAAGTCACGAAAACCTCATTTTGATCAAAAGAATTATGGCAAGTTGTATTTCTAGAAAATATGTATTATAAGTAAGAAATAAACAACACCTTTATTTACACCTTCTGATTTTAAAAATGTATTCAAATTGCATGTATGTTGCAATGGAAATATGTGTCCCTAAACTTTTTTTGTCATTTTGAATACAGATTACCTTACCTGTTCGTGAAGCGAAAGTCAGAGAAGCAAGCAAAATACAAATAAAGCAGAATCCTGTGAAAGCTGTCATTCTTCATTGGTGAAGTGCTGCCTGCTCTTTGTCAAAATTAATTTGGTGGCGTTATGTGCTTTCTTTTTCACCAGAGGAGTTCTTATTTTAGGTCTTTAAGAGTGCAACTTCTGGAAGCAGCATGTTCATTTTTTTTCCTTTAGATAACATACTATGACACTCATTTCCTGCCATGTGTATAAGTGTGACCACAATACACACGTGGTGTTTAATTGGTGGCACAAAAAAGGGAATAAAGGCGGCTTGTGAAGTAGTGAGGATCGTTAATAAGAATAACAAAAAAGCTATTGGAATAGTACGTTTGTTTCACATGAAAAAATCGTATATAATTTAAAATTATTAAAATAGTAAGTTATCTTTCTTCCGAGATGCATCATGGAGAGGAAACACTGCACCATTGTGAGTGAGCGAAATTGTTAGATCAAAGACCCTTAGAACTTTGTTTCTCTTCCTATGGCAATTTGCTATGCAGTATATAAATTGGGAGAAAGTGCATGCACTGAATTGCTTTTGCCTGTGTCAAGTTGTAGTAGGTTGCAGTCTAGTGGTTAAACAGTTGGACATTAAACTAAACAGCTGATGGTCCATTCTCAGTAACTCTAAAGTCACAATATCTGCCGGCAATTATATTGTAAAAAACATGCCCAGTGTTGAAACCATTTTTTAAACTGGGAAAATGCACTACTTAACTGAGTACATTTATCTGATAATGAAATGATATTCATTAAAGAATTGTAGGTACAATGAAAATTAAAAATTTTTTTGGAAAGGCCAAGCACTACTGCTCTAAGCAACAGGCATTGTACCTTCCATAATGTCGGACTTTTCAGGAAGGAGAAGAACTTTTCTTGTGACTTTTAAAAATTGACCTTTACAAAGATGCTTTATTCCTTTCTATGCTGAAACAGTCTGTTATGCTAAAATGGATTGTTACTTGGCTACTGAAAATTGTACTTTGTAAATGCTTTAGTGTTTGCTTAACACTTACATGATAATTAAATAGAATATGTAATAAGCTCTGCTTTATTGTGAGTCTAAGGTGTTGCTTAGCTATGCATATTTGTGTTGATCGGAGATAAGAGGCGGTTTAATCAGATGTATAATGCAAAAGTGCTAAACTAATACATATATAGTTTTAAAAGCTCTTTCTAAGTTATACAAACATGCCACTCTGTTCATAAGTTATACAAATAAGCTGGGCTTTTGGCTCCCATTTATGATACCAGAAATGTGAGCTAAAGTAGCTTATTTTGTAAATATGAGTTTAGTTTTATGAACTTTAGATAATGGCAATGAGCTTTACAAGATCAGTGAAAGAACTGAACCAACGCAAAAAATGGACCACCTGGAAAGACTAAACATCCAGCACTACCTGGTTGTTTGGTTTTCACACCTTATTTTGCTTTGTCGTTTATAGTACTATCTATTTGAGTAAGGCATATGTGCTAGGGTGGCGCATGTGGTGCAGTGGGTAGCACTGCTGCCTCTGGTTCACTTCCCGGGTTCTCCCTGCGTGGAGTTTGCATGTTTGCATGTTGTCAGAGTGGGTTTCCCCTGGGTGCTCCGGTTTCCTCCCAAAGTCCAAAGACATGCAGGTTAGGTGCATTGGTGATTGTAAATTGACTTGGTGTGTGTGTGTGTGTGCGCGCCCTGCGGTGGGCTGATGCCCTGCCCGGGGTTTGTTTCTTACCTTGCGTCCTGTGTTGGCTGGGATTGGCTCCAGCAGACCCAAGTGACCCTGTAGTTAGGATATAGTGAGTTGGATAATGGATGGATATTTACTACCTTTTAATCACTAGGAGCTGAGAACCAAGTGCCTTTCTCAGTTACGTCAATCTGGATGAAAGTCAATTTTTCCAATTTATAATTCATCACAACTTTATTTGCTTTATTATTTTTCTTATTCAGCTACATAAACCTAAATTAAAACCTTGCGGTAGTAACTAGTTGCAGTAATTAGTTGAACAAGGGCAGCATGGAGGCGCAGTGGGTAGCGCTGCTGCCTCGCAGTTAGGAGACCCAGGTTCGCTTCCCGGGTCCTCCCTGTGTGGAGTTTGCATGTTCTGGGTCCGCTTCCCGGGTCCTCCCTGTGTGGAGTTTGCATGTTCTCCCCATGTCTGTGTGGGTTTCCTCCCACAGTCCAAAGACATGCAGGTTAGGTGCATTGGCAATTCTAAAATTGTGCTTGGTGTGTGTGTGTGCGTCCTGCAGTGGGCTGGCACCCTGCCCGGGGTTTGTTTCCTGCCCTCCGCCCTGTGTTGGCTGGGATTGGCTCCAGCAAACCCCCGTGACCCTGTGTTAGGATATAGCGGGTTGGATAATGGATGGATGGATAGTTGAACAAAGTAAGTTGTCACATTAGATAATGACATAGTTCTAAAAAGGACTTAGAGGACCTTTGTGGAATGCAAACAACTAAGCCATCATTGAGCCCATATAATGCAAAGAAGCACAAAAAGGACTTAATTATTATAACAGAAAGTACACACGTATAGGATAATATGAGAGGTAACAGAGGTAAGGCAAAGTAAACAATGCAGAATTTATTGTCTTCTGAACATGGCCGAAGAATATTTGTACCTTAGTCTACAGGTAAGATGTCCAGTGAACTTTTCATCTAAAAGCTATCCCACTATCTTCCTTCTTAGAGTTGAGCCGTTGTCTCTAAAGTTCTTCTTTACTCTAGGCTCATTACAGTAATGTGAAAAGGATCCCAAACAGAGGCCATATTTGCCATTTAGAAGCCCTACAGCTACATGTTCCCCACCTAACATTTAAAGTGGGAAGATCCTCAGGTAGTCTGTCATTCCCAATGGTCATTTGGGATCAGAATGTAATTATATGGTTTCCCATGATGCCCTTAACTGGAATGAGTGACTACCAACATCGTCCCCCAGTGATCTCTTCAGTTATACACCCCAAGAGTATCTGAGTATCATGCTCCAACTACTGTCACATGGACAAGGCTTATACTTGGCTCTGGCATGATACAGTTCTGACACTATCATTAAGTGTGCAAATGACACAATGGTGGTAGGTCTCATCAGCAATGGGTTAAAGTCAGTTTACAGAATGGAAATACAACAGTTATCAGACTGGTGCATGTACAACAATTTGTGTCATATTTTGGACAAGACAAAGGAGAATTGCTGACTTCAGGAAGGCCTATGCTGTCTATACCCCACTGCATATTGAGGGTTCTGCATTTTAATTGGTTAATCATTGGACCTTTCTTGATCAATTAACACCACCTCCATAGCCATGAATGTGCATCAGCATCTCTACTTCATTTGGTGGCTGAAGAAGGAAGGCTTAAACAAATGCCCCCTATTCTAAACATATTCTACTGGGACACCATTGACAGCAATCTGACCAGCTGCATGCTATATAGGCTTTGCAGATGCAACACTTTATAAAGATGTCTTTAATGGAGGATGCACTCTCTTTGTACCACTCCCATCTGGCAGAAGGCATTGTAGCATCCTAATCAGTTCTGCCTGGTTTTGAAACAACTTCTACCTCTCAGCTATCTGGACTCTGAACTTTGAGCTGCCTCCCTGGCCACAGATCTACTCCTAGTAGCTTATTTACATGAAGTATATTTGTTACACTTGTTACCACTGATAAGTTGTTGCTTTTGTTTATTATTATCTATTTTAAACTTTTACTGTCTATTCTTTTACCAATTATTTATTTATATATAGTATTGTATAGTCCATCCATCCATCCATCATCCAACCCGTTATATCCTAACTACAGGGTCAAAGCAGATTTTGTTACTTTTTTTTGTTACGTTTTTGCCATGCTGTCAGGAATATTTCATAAGGTCACATTGTGTTCTAATATTTTTTTGTGTATTTTGTGTGCTTAAGGTGCCTAAAGCTCCTTTTGTTAGGAATGCAGAAGGGCACAGCTGTAGAACAATGTTAATACTACTTGTTGTGAGCATATATAGAAGTAAAATGCTGTATTTTAATTCTGCACTCTTTCTTTTTCATGTGTCTTAAAAAACTGAAAATACCTTAAATAATCAGTGTTATCATCACTGCTCTTTTCCAATAGGTCCCGTCATATCACACATATCTCTCTACTTTCTATCTCTTTTTACTGCTCTTAACTCATGACTATTTAGCATCCACAATCCATTTTAATTTCTTTATATCATTGGCACATCTGTTCCCTTCTCACTCTTATCATGCACTAAGTGATCTTGTATTTTATATTTACACTTTTATTAACGGAAATATGAATACATTGTAGAGCACTGGGAGCTTGATGAATTGCGCATTTTAAAATAAAGTATGTTTGGTTGATGCTAACCTGCCTTCAGGTTCTCGTATCGCCAGACACCCATTTTAAAGTATGATCATTTAATTTCACGACAGTGGTATTGAAAAACTTTATATTGGCTGTTCATTACATTTATGGCTTATCCACTCTTTTTAATTACTATTAAACTGCTTGCTTTTCACCTTTCTGAATCTCTGAATATCCTTTCTGAATTTCCCTGTCTGTGGGGCACAGTATGTTGCCCTTCACATTACCACCTTAAACATGCTTCATTTGCCTTAACTTTTGTCTAACTTATGTGACATTTAATCAATTGTAATATTTAAACTCTAAATTGGTATGGATTATTTAAGCTTCATGTTCATTTGGTAATGTTATAATGGTCTGCAGTGAGGTTCTTTAGAAGAGTGAAATAACATAAATACAGCATTTATGGGAATACAAAAATCAGCATGCACATTTTTCCATGACTTGCAGAAATAATTTACTAAATATAGAATAGAAATATGAAATACACAGTTAATTATTTCTAAGTAAGCAGCATGTGTAATAGCTAAATCTTCAAAAGGGTGGCCGAAGAGGAAGAAAACCTTTTAAAACATTAAATTTAAACCAATACTGTGAGTCCAGTGGCCTTATGGACTGGGAGAAGAAGCTGTCCCTGCAGTGGGTGAAGTGTGTGGTGAGGCTCTGGTAATGCTTTCCAGAAGGCAGTAGTGAAAACTGGGGATGAGCTGGTCATTAGCAATGATGGATTCAGCTCTCCTTAGACATCTGGTTGAGTAGATGGTATGAAGCCATAATAATAATAATAATTCTTTAATAATAATAATTCTTTGTATTTATATAGTGCTTTTCTCACTACTCAAAGCGCTCAGCAATTGCAGGTTAATCAAGGGCCCAACAGAGCAGAGTCCCTTTTGGCATTTACAGGATTGCATCGGCAAACTTCCGACTGCCAGTGCAGATTCCTAGCTTCAGAGCCACGAAAGCTCAGCCCCAATGATTTTAGAAGATGTACAGAAAGTCATTTGGAGGAGTTTGCAATCCTGACAAGTCAGGTTACCAAACCATACTGTGAGGTATCCAGTCCACTTGGCATAACCCTATTGTCTCTAGCCTGGAATGTCTTTTCAGCATGTACTTTAAATTAGACCATGATCATTGATTTAAGATATCCAGTAAACTGTTAACACTATTCTAGGAGGAGAATGGGCATCCCAGCCAGGAAGGAGGATGTTTTACTACCCGGATGGGAGGACAAAATGGAAGGACAGATGGGATGCCTGGATGGATGAGGAAATAACTTTATGCTTGGTCGGACTAATATGTAGGATGGACCAGCAGAAGCTCAGATTTGGGAGTGGTTCCATCCCCCATATGCTAGGTAGCAGTGGTCCTTGTATGGGAACCCAGCTGGTACAGCTGCAGGGGTTCTTGGGAGATGGAGCCTGGGAGGTCAGCCCTGTCAGGGTCTCTTTGGATCGAGAGCGGGCACTGTCAGGGTAGGACATCCATACTTTTCTTATGACCAAGAAGTGCTCCCCAGAAGACACGGCATGGCACCAGAAGCATTCCTGGGTCCAGCATAAAAGGAAGTCCGTTGCCACACATGAACGAGTCAGAATCAGGAAGCATTGGGCGACATTCAGTGGAGGTTAAAAGGAGGAAGAATAATTGTGATTTACTGTTTATTTGTAGCTTATTACTGGAGAGGTGATTGTAGAATATGCTTTGGTGAAATAAAAATCCTTTATTTTATTTGTATAGTGTGTGCTGTATTACTGTGTCAGTGGTTTGGGGCTCTCTTTTGCTCCCTTGTGGTAACAACCATAAACAATTATTATGGTTTCATAAGGGCTGGCACAGTGGTGCAGTGGTAATACTGTAAGGAGACCAGGGTCCCCTGCATGGAGTTGTATGTTCTCCCACTGTCTGTCTGGGTCTCCCCAGGGTGCTTTGGATTTCTCCCACAGTCCAAAGACATGCAGGTTAGTTGGATTGATTAAATCCAACCTAGTATGTGTTTGTGTTCACCCGGCAATTGACTAGAACCCTGTTCAGAAGTTGTTCTTACCTTATGCCCTATGCTGGCTGTGGTAGGATCCGTCCCACAGTAACCCTACTCAGGATTAAGTGGGCTTATAAAATGGTATGCTGTTTTATGGTTTCATATTTCATGTCCACTCTACAAGTAAAGACAGTAAGTAAAGAAACAAAAATTGTCACTTTCTAGCTACACTAATTACTAAACCAATGCATTCCATTTTTGATCTTGCAGACATAACTGGCTATGGATACCTTTTTTGATTTGCAAGGTTTTATATAAGATGGAAAGTGGTTGTAACCTTTAATCTAAAAATGGCTGTTTTAGCTATTCTTCTACTAAGTTCAAAACGGTCTGCAAATGTTTCTGTTTTGCAAAATGGAACAAAAAAAGGCATATATGAAACTTCAGAGGCATTATCAATATTAACACAATCGACTTCCTGTGCTGCCGAGCTGAGCACACAGGACATGTGGCAGACTGTTTTTTTTTCATTCACTCTAGTGAAAGTTTTGGATGTTTGCAAAAGTAAGAGACTCCTGTGTGAAATTATTATTATACAGCAACTGCAAGAGTCTAAATCGAATTTTATGTTCTCAATATCATAATAGTCAAATGTAAAAATAGTATTACATTCTGATTAGGTTGTAAATATCAGCACTTAAATACTGATGCAGAGTTTCATAAAATGCACAGTTAATCCAGCATGCATAAGAAATTGAAACTAAACTTAAAAAAAATACAAATGTACTGCAGACAATGCTTGTTTTAGAGATAATACGATTCCCATATTTTAACAACATTTTTGAAGCCACCTTTGCACTTTATATATCTCTTCAACAAAAAAAGCACAATCACAAAAACTATTTATTGGTGGGAGCTCTTAGTATCGAGTAAATCTTCAGCCCTGGCAATGCAAGTCCTTGTGTGGGGTGGCTTGCAGCTACCTGGGTGTCCTGTAACACTTCCAGCGAAGCTTTATGCAACCAGGAAATGGTTTGAAGAAGATGTGGAGGGTAACTATGGTTGGCTTCCCAGAATATTCCCCACATGAACTCTCAGAGGCATACCTGCGAATGCACGAGTTGCTGTTGTCAGGTTTGCAATCATACATTCAAACATTGTCTTCTTAAAAAATAACATATTTCAATGTGGATAAACTGCATTTAACAAAAAACAGAATAGATAATGTAGACATCGGTATTCTCATCACCCATTGCTTCAGGAATAAAGTTTCTTGACACGTTAATCCATTTAAAAACTGTCCTGTCATGCGTACCAACATAAAATTAACGTAAAAGGATCATTATAGTCATTTTCCTGCAGGAAGAAGTGGGATTCATTACTGAAAATGAATGCAAGTCAGACCAAGTTGTTTGAGCCTGAAAATAATCCAGAGGCAAACAGAAATGATAAACAAGCAAGTTTCAATTCACATACAATTTGGCACAAACTGACACAAACGTTCGTTTCGCCAGCAATTTCACAATTGCAAATTCAAAAATAACTAATAAGTTTTTGGAGTTTTAAAATACTGAACCATAAAGATTTGTTCACTCTTCTGAGTTTACCTATGTACTTTTCGGCGTCTGAGTAAAGCCTGTAACCCAGGGCTCTTCAACATGGTAGCTCGCAACCCCTTTCCAAGTAACTCGCCAAATTTGATTAATGAAATTGGGGGTGGGCGATCTTCCAAAAAAGCATATCACGATTCACAATCTGAATTGCAATCTATCTTTTCAATGTGGCATACACTTAAGAGAATATCCGGACTCAAACTCATCAAGACCTAAGTAACACTATTTTAAATATCAAACAAAGTTGAATTAAATTGTTCTCTCGGTCGCTAGCTAAGTGTATTTAAGGAACACGCCCCGAAGCTGGTGAGTGAGTAAGGAAAGCCCCTCCCCTCGGCCCGCTGCCTTTTGTTAGGATTCACGCAAATAAATCAGTACCGCAAGCAAACTATGATACATAGCGAAATGAGAGAAGTCGCAAAATTAACTGGAATGTTCAAGGAAATTATAGAAAAAAAGCGTGATCTAAATCTGTTAAGTAGTTCTCTCTTGAAAAGCAGACAGACATACAAACATTGGATTTTATATACAGTGGGATGCAAAAGTTTGGGCAACCTTGTTAATAGTCATTATTTTCCTGTATAAATCGTTGGTTGTTACGATAAAAAATGTCAGT
>JANRMT010028174.1:58861619-58871728 GCA_026402145.1 Polypterus bichir lapradei | reverse complement strand
ATCTATCTATCTATCTATCTATCTATCTATCTATCTATCTATCTATCTATCTATCTATCTATCTATCTATCTATCTATCTATCTATCTATTTTCAATTAATCAATTCTCAGGCCTACTTTTCTATATGTAGGTCAGGGTTACAGGGTGCTAGAGCCTTTCCCTGCAACAAGCCAGGAAATAAAACAGAATCACACACTCTCACCAGGCCAATTTAAAGTTAGTGTTTTTTGAAGGAAGACCAAGATTCCCAGAGACAATTGCACATTAACACAAAAATATGTACACTCTATTTAGAGAGTGATTTGCTTAAGATTAACAGTTTTATGGAGATGTGAGGCAGCACAGCTAACCACTGTGCCACCATGCTGCACCTTTGAATTTAGTACACAGGCTCTCTATTCTTCTGCTGTATTCTGCACTGTGCATTTTTATATTGCCAAGAACAAAAGGTAAGACATAACATACATACTGTATAGACAGATGACTTAGAAAAGCAGAAGAATATAACTGCACTTATAATTTTGAGTACAATAAATATTTATTATATTCTACAATAAGTGAACATAAGAGAAAGTTTCATAAATATGTGATTGGTGAACATTCTCAGATGTTTTATTTGAGGTCCCTAAAAGCTTTTGGATATGTTTTAGTACTTGCTGTTTATTTTTAAGGTGGTGTAAACCACTGTTTCCATATTATACTTGTAAATTTGTGTTGGTGCTCTGATCCTGTGCTCAGTGAAGAGTACTATATAAGAATAAATTAAACAGAAAAAATATCTCAAATTTGCATATACACACTATCACTGTGCCTGATTTCTGAAGTTAAATAGAATAAGGGCAGATTGTTTTTTATTGTGTGAGAGCAGTGACGATTGTACCCTTTGAAATTTGAAGTTATGTGTGTGAAAAATCTTTAAGGAAACAATATGCAGAAGTAAAAAGATGAAATGTTCTCTCTTATAAAATGCTTCTCTAATTTTCAGAAGGTGTAAGGATGAATCCAGATACACTAGTCACCTTACTTTTAATTAATGTAGAATTAACATTATAATTGTTCTACTTCTTACATATGTTGATCACAAAAATTACATTTGCTGCTTATCTTCACTTAATTTTTTAAGCTAATTAAATGTGTGGGCAGAATGGTAGTGCAGTGTTTACGTCTTCACGGGTCCAGAGTCCTGGAATGAAATCTTGGCCCTGTCACCACCTATAACGAGATTTCAGATTCTCTTTTTGTTCACATGGGTTTTCTCTAGATAGTATGATTGACTGGCACCTCACAAAGAAGTCCAAATTAAGAAAAACAGACGCTGCAAATTGGCTAATTAAATCCTAAGAGCAGATTGGTTTATAACAATGTACTATGAAGAACTGGGGCAGGTTTGAGCCCCCCAGTGTATGAACCAGCTTCCCATGACCCTATAGTAAACTCGACAATTTTGGAAAATAAATAAATAAATAGTATATTTTATTTGGACTCATAAAACCATTCTATAAACATACAGTAAATGGTGTTTATTGACTCTTTTTGATACATTCCTAGGACTATTAAAATCTAAACATGTTCTTTCTGGATTTTCAGGTGCATTTAACTAATATTTTCCATGGTTCCTGCTATTCACTGAAATTGTACAGTTCCTTACACATTAAACAAGACTAAAATGGCCGGGTAGTCTTGAAAGTTATCTCAGATATTACCTTTTTCCTGTTACTTTGTTTTGTTGTTTTGTGTGGTAGATATACTTGCTCTGTATAGCTTGTTTTGCTACTTATGTTTAAAAGCTTGTTAACTGTCGATCTTTATATCTAGAAGTGATACACTTCATGAATTTGCTGTTTTTCTTATTTGTATTGTACAGCTCCTTTTATGCATTTAATCTTACACTTAGTTGTTATCTTATTAGATATACTTGGTTGATAATGCCAATAGCAAGTTCCTCCTTGTGGCTGCACCGCCATATATCATACATAGTAGAATTGTTAAAACAGATGCCTTTCTAGGGTTTTTACCCATGACATTTCACTTTCATCAGTTACACTATGTCACAAAGCAAACATCAGCTCAAGCCGGTACTACAAACAAGACAGTGACTTCAGTTTGCTCCAATGGCCTGTACAGTTCCCACAGGATGAGGTGAAAAGGGAGGTTTATGGCATATATTTGTGGATGAAAAAATTTAAATGAATATGTAACAAATCTTTCCGACACCATGTTGAATGCATAACTCAAACAGGAGATAAAAAGGGGTACCTTCCCAACAACTAGATAGCTGTACACAAGATTGTGGCTATTAAACATATATTAAAAAATGTGATGGTGTATGCCATTTCGATTTCACTGATTGATCTATACAAACTCTATATGAATCAATTATTTTAATTATTTTGAGAAAGAATACAAAACATGTCTTCATGCTGGTGCTTGAAGGAGTCTCTCACAAGAAATGTGAGTGTGAATATGCACAGTTTACCTCATTTAGATCGTGACTTGAACAGATTACATTTTATATTAGGTCAACATGCATTGTTGTGACTATGACTTACAGTCAAGTGAAACTGTTAGAAAGAGCATTTTGTAACAAAAGATTTCAAAAGCAGAAATTGCAAAAGTTAGCTCAATATGATAAATCTATGATAAAATCATTAATAGTGAGGAGTGAAACAAAGTGCAGAAAATTTAATACACAGGGACATTTAGAGTTTTGCTTTGCAAATTTTGTTTTGTCATTAGCAAAATTTGCACAATTAGCACATATATTTTTACATCAGCTCTAACCTTTCTCTCCATGTACAAAAACATTGCACTGTATTTTAGTGCAAAGTTTTGAAACAGGGCTGCAGCTAGTGAGCACTACAGCAGTTTGAAGGTGTAACTCCACTTCTAAAATGGGTGAGTGGCCATTAGTGAGCCTCTAGAAAGATCCTGGCTTGGATTGTCTTGAGGAGTTAGAACATTAAAACAATCTTGACCAGAACAGGCCATTCAGCCCAATAAAGACGGCCATTCCTATCTACTGAATTCTTTTAAAATAACATCAAGTTGAGTTTTGAAAGTCTCTAAAGTTCTGCCGTCTATCACACTACTTGGTAACTAATTCCATGTGCCTACGGTTCTCTATGTAAAGAAAAACCTCCTAATGTTTCTGCGAAATATACCCATAACAAGTTTCCAACTGTGTCAACGTGTTCTTGATGAACTCATTTAGAAATAATAGTTTTACTCCATTGTACAAATTCCCTTAGTAATTTTAAACATTTCAATCATGTCTCCTCTTAATCTTCTTTTGCTTAAACTGAAAAGGAGTTGGGGGAAATGAGTGCAGATGGTGTTAGCTCTGACTTTAAATGAGCACTGCATTCATAACCAAACGTGTGACTATATGGGCAGGTGGTGGACACATGGAAGGAGTTGTGGAAGATCAAGGCAGCGTTAAAGGGTGGCTAAAGACAGAGGCAGTGGTTTCAGCTACTGAACAACCCTAAGGGGGAAGCAATATTTTTGCTTTTGTGGGCCACCTGGGTGTGTACAGCTGCCCTAACCCAACTCAGACAGGCAGATACAAGTTCCAATCCAGCACACACATTTTATTTATAACTGGGTAGTGCTTTTCTCTTCTCCCCACAGCACAGTACATTTCTTCTCTCTCCTTTCTCTTCCTCTCTTGGTACTTCCCCTACACTTCTCCAGCCAAGCTTCATCCACCTCCTCCCGTCACTGGTTCCTCCAGCAGCAGCAGCTTCAGCACCCATGGAACCCAACAGGTTTGCACCAAACTGCAGCTCCCATGGAGCCCAGTGGGAGTCCGAGGCACTGCTACAACCCAAGTGGCCTGCCACCTAGCGCTCCAGAGGAGGTAATGTTCTGAATACGCTCCTTCTCCAGTCCTTCCAGCGTAAAGGTGTCCTGGCCAGGCAAGGGCTCCGGCTGTACACCACTCCTTCTAAAACTTTATTTTACAGAGTTCTGTGTTTCACAATTGCAAAATCGCATGCAAAACTAGATGTTAAGGGAAAACTCACAAAACTATATGAAAAGCAAAACTCTGCTGTTATGCTTGTCACTATGCAATTCAATTTATTAGAGGGGTGTGAGGATGGGAAATGAAACAGAAGGGAAAAGGGGTCTCCTGTTCACTGTACATACTAGTCAGTCTATTTGGAAGTTGCCTGTCTTTTTAAATAATGGTTGGTATATAGCAGAGCACAAATGCTCGCAACCACCAGAGGAACATCTAAGTGTGTGGCTCTATGGCTTTTATATGATTTCTGGGACAGACACCAAAAGTAATTTCCATGGAACTGCTTGGCTGTAGATAAAAAATTCTGTACGGCTATACTGCTATTGAACTTGGTTTCAGAAAGCAATCTAGATAACCGTTTGAATGGGAGAAGTAACAGAAATCAGAGGTCTGAGTGAAATATATGAGAGGTCAGAGAAAGAAGAGTTTTGAGATATTCTTACTTGGGCAGTGGACCAACAGCTCATCAGATAGGTAGTGAAACTACCCGTCTGGTTATGCCTGGTACAACTACATGTGGTTGTTGTGTTTGTTGTACTTCATGTTATCTTTTCAGTACATAGGCCTCAAAAAAAAAACCAGATGATACTATAATAAATATCTTAATGGGCTTACGAGACACTGGTTTCGTCTCCCACAAAGAATGCACCTTGTTATGATGATTATTGCATTCAGACTTGTCTGATGTGAGAATTTGTGCCCTCTGATAGATGGAGGTTCGTGGCTGTGTGAGGCCTTTTGCGCCTTATTACTGAGACATTATCAGCTCTCCACAAACTCAAAGAGATGAAGTAATTTTCAGAAAATAAATAAATGAATTGACGCTTACATGAAGGGTAACAAACAAACAGCAAATAGGAGAGTGTTATGAAATATAAAGTAAATTCATTTTAATATCTTTTATTTTCTATCAAATGTAGCTAGTTGACGTTGAAAAAGGTTCTCTTTTAACTGTAAATAAAATAATAGCTATTTAACACTGCTTACTGGAAATGTAATCATATGCATTAAAAAAATATTCATCTATTAGTCTCTTATGTGAATTAATGAGTGCACTAGACAGGAAAAACTGTGTTACATGTGAGAACAAATTTGCTGAATTATATTTTCCAGATCTAGATTATTAAGTGTCAGAAAGCCCAAGTCACCGCAGGAAATACATGCTAGCCATTTTATCACTCCCACCATGTGTTTTAATGGGTGGGGGATTTTTTATTTTTATTTTTTTAATGGGGTTAGTATGCTACCAGCTTATAGTTACTTGCTACAATAAAAAACAATTTATTAATAAAAAGCTGCAACATTAAACTAAATTAAGACAGTGTCTAAATTAAATGAAAGGACAAAAATATAATAATAATAATAAATAATAAAAATAAATTTTATTTATATTGCACTTTATATTTTAGCAATCGCAAAGTGCTACAGAGTAAAAATAAAAAAAAAAATAATAAAACAAGAAAATCTATTTATACTTTAACAAAATATCTTTCTAAAAAGATGAGTTTTTAGATTCCGTTTAAAAACATCAGTCGACTGTGGGGCTCTCAGGTAGTCAGGGAGGGCGTTCCACAGTCTCGGCGCCAAAGATGAAAAAGCCCTATCACCCATACTGTGAAGCTTGGTTCTAGGTACTTGGAGAGTGTTAGTGTGTACAGAGCGGAGGGTGCGTGAGAAGGTATGAGGGGTAAGGAGTTCCTGTAAGTAAACAGGGGCATGTCCATAAATGCACTGATTAGTGAGAAGAACAACTTTGTACTCTATTCTGAGTAGGACAGGGAGCCAGTGAAGGGTTTTCAGGATTGGGGTGATATGGTCATGCTTTTGCACCCTCATCAGGATCCTGGCAGCACAATTCTGAATATACTGTAGTCTCTGAATACTCTTGCCAGGAATCCCGATGAGGAGCTCATTACAGTAATACAGCCTGGAGGAGACAAAGGCATGGACGAGCTTCTCTGCATCTGCCAGGGTGAGAGTTGGGCAAAGTTTAGCAATGTTCTTGAGGTGGTAGAAAGAAGACTTACAGAAGTGTTTGATGTGGGTGTCAAAGGTGAGTTGAGGGTCCATTTTAACACCCAAACTGGTGACAGATGTGGAAAGGGGAATGTTTTGGCCAGCGAAAATGATACTGGTGATGGAAGAAGAGCGGAGATGGTGTGATGTGCCAACTAAGATGGCTTCTGTTTTGGATCTGTTTAGCTGAAAAAAACTGAGCCTCATCCACGCCTCTATCTCGTCCAGGCAGGTAGTCAATGTAGATATTGGCAGAGGAGCAGTAGAGGAGGTGGGGGTAGTCCTGAGGTAAAGCTGAGTATCATCAGCATAGCAATGAAAAGATAAACCATGTCTGCTAATGACATTTCCAAGAGGGAGCATGTAGATGGTGAAAAGAATGGGGCCTAGCACAGAGCCCTGTGGGACACCACAGGTGACGTTGTGGGTATGAGATTTTGCGCTGCCCCGGGCGACATGCTCAGTTCTGCCGGTCAGGTAAGATGTGAACCAATTGTGAACATTTCCTGAGAGTCCAACGGTGTATTTCAGGCGGTGAAGGAGAATGTTGTGGTCTATTGTGTCAAAAGCAGCTGTCAGGTCAAGGAGGATGAGTAAAGAAGGGGAACCAGTATCTGCTGTTATCAGAAGATCATTGGTGACCCTGACCAGGGCTGTTTCGGTGCTATGGCCAGGGCGGAAACCAGACTGAAACTTTTCAAACAGATTATTCAGTTGAGGTGATCATGAAGTTGTGTTGCAACTGTTTTTTCAAGAACTTTAGAGAGAAATGGAAGATTGGAGATGGGCCTATAATTGAAGAGAACTTCAGGATCCAGGGTGGGTTTTTTCAGTAGAGGTCTGATGACAGCAGTTTTTAGTGAAGAAGGAATATGGCCAGCCAGGAGGGACTTGTTTATGATCCTAGTGATAAGTAGAGAGACGGCAGAGACGTGGCCTTCAGCAAAGCTGAGGGGAAAGGGTCCAGGGAACTAGTAGACAGTTTCATTTTCCTGATAATGTCCTCCACCTCTTCCTGTGTGGCAACAGAGAAGGAGCAAATGGGCTGGACAGTCTCAGTCAGTAGGTTGACAGTTGGGGGGGCAGGATATCTGTGGTGGAGAGGTGTAAGCGGATGTTATCAACTTTTTGTTTGAAGAAATTGATGTGCATATTGCACCTCTCATCAGTGGCCTCAGAGTGGGCAAGTGAAGGAGGTTTGAAAAGGTGATTTATAGTTGAAAAAAGTTTTTTGGGGTTCCTGGAGCTGTTGCTGATGATAGAACCTGGACCGTGCAACCTTCAGAGCTTCTGCATATGCCCTCTTGTGTTCCCTGTAAGCCTCTTTATGGACAGTCAACCAAGAGGCCTTGAGCCGCCACTCAAGGACACGCCCAGCTGCCTTCATTTTTTGCAGTTCGCAGGTGTACCAAGGTGCTGAGCACGAGAATGAGACGGACCTGGATGTTAAGGGGGTGTGGAAGTCCAGGAGACTGCTCAGGGACTGGTTGTAAAAATCCACAAGGTCAGCAACAGAGAGGGAGCTGATAGGGTCAGAGGAGAGAAGTTTAAGGTCCAGGGCCAAGGCATCCACATTGATGTTCTTCAGATTTCTGAAATGGATCTGTCATTTTAGTTTGGTATGGGGGGAAAGAAAGGGCAACTCCATTGACACTACTTGGTCTGAAATACCAAGATCATATACCTGTAGGTTACTGATTAAGGTAGAATTTGTAATGACCAGGTCAAGTGTGTGACCCCTGGAATGTGTGGGGACATCAACATGTTGTTGTAGATTGAGAGAATCTAGTACCTCAAGGAAATCAGCAGTGAGATAACCTGTGGGATTGTCAACATGAATATGTATATCTCCTAGAATTATGATGTTGGCAGAGGTAGCAAGAGTGTTGTGAGAAGATCAGTCATTGGGTTTTGGAGGTCGGTAGATAAGAAGAACAGTCATGGGAAAAGGAGGCTTACATTTAAATGCAAGGCACTCGCAGGAAGATGTTGCAGGTATCAAGATATGGGACAACCCCAAATCCTGACGGTGGATGATAGCTAACCCACCACCACTCCCACTGCTGCGAGCTGCCTCCAAGTAACTGTAGCCAGGAGGATAGGCTTCATTTACGGCAGAGTAAACCTCTGACTGGTGCCATGTTTCTGTCAGACACATGAAGTCAAGTCCTTTCTCCCTGATGTGTTCTTTGATCAGTGTGGCTTTATTGCAGATGGATTGAGAGTTAAACAGTTCAAATTTGACCAATGACTGTGGGGTAAATCTCTGTACTGGTCGCAAAATCCACTCCACGCAGCTTAGAATCCACTCCACAAAATAAATCCTGCATGATCTTAAAATATAAGGTGACATAGTAGCGTAGCACTTCTGTAGAACAATTTAATACAGTTCCGCTTTCTAACATTTTAGACTTTTAACAGGGTTTTAAACAATATCTCTGTGGAGTTTCCTTCTTTTCCCTTATATTCAATCAGACTTTTTCTTGAAACTGTGGTTTTCTCTTAAGTCCCAAAAATGTGCATCTTAAATTAATTGATGAGCCTTTATTGATCCTGTGAGAGTAAGTGGTAGGGTTAGTAGAAAGCTTAATAAATGCAGAATGGTGATTAAGCAATGATTTAACAGATAATTAATCCTTATTTATGATTGCAGTTCACAAAGAAAATTCTCCTTTTAAGCAAATAACACCAGTGAATCAAATTTTTGAAAAATCTAATGAGTCAATTCATTAAACTCACATGTATCAAAATCAATTGTGTCACCAAAAAAGGAGTATCGTTATTACTCTTTTTGCACAGCCCTATCAAAAATGAGTCCATAGCAACTGTTTGACTGAGTCTTAGGTAACTAATAAGTGCAAATATTAATAAAGGCAAACACTGAGAAAAGCACTAAATATATAAATGCTGTCAGGCGGTCATCAAGGAATGTAAAACGGTAAAACTGAGTCCCAAGACTACAAAGGTTGAGAAACATTGCTCGATGATAAACTCTGTAATTCAGCAAAACAGTGACATTGTTATCCCAATGTGGTTGAGAGGGAAAACAAATAGGAGCAGTTACTACCTTTGATGTCATGCCATATTTGTTGATGCTCTTACTTAAACTTGAACAGTGGCTGATGAGAATTGTAATCCTCAGTTCAGCAGTTGTGGAAGGTTGCTGATAAGATTCTTATTGGAACAGCTGCTTGAAATTGACTATGCTCACAGCCACAGTGCCTGGCAAGCACTTGCTAAATGCGTCTTCTTCAAACTTTGCCGATCTTTGCTTCTTTCACTTTGCTTCTGCAGACAGCATACATTTGCATACTGGAGCACCCCATTTCTCAATGCGATCACTGTGAGTGCTGTGGTGAAATGAGGGAAGCGGTGCATTTAGGTGTCAAACTCAATACTGCATTATTAATAAATATCAACAAAAAAAAAAACATATTGGCTAATTTAGATTTTTCAGCAACACCACCACAATTCAAATGTGTCTAGGTATTTTTGAGATTCTGAAGTATTTCATTTTCCTGTTGTGATGAGGTTTACCCCTAAATATTGATATATTAAAATGCCCCTTTTATGTGGATACCTACTACCCTAGATGTACCATCCTGCTAAATTGCAGCTTTTCAGCTAAATGGAAAATAGTGTTTTTGTTAATGAGTGACTCACTGAGTCAATCAAATAATACATAATTATATATAAATATTGTAAGTACAAGAAAACCAGTACAAAAAAGGTTTGGGGATCCACCCCATATATTGTAGCGAAAGAGAGTAATCACAAAAGACTGTGACCAAACCGGGACTGAGACAAAGGGGTAGAGGTTGGGTTTTTATAGGAGGTAAAAAGGAAGAGGTGGGTCGAAGAGGGAAGTGGTGTAAGTGAGGTCAGTAGGAGGCCATGGTCTGGAGAGGAATGAGAAAGCAGGTTAGGGCTTAGCTCATCTTGCCTTCTGGTGATCTGCCTTCCAAGTGCATATTTGTGACAATATACAGTATATGTATGTATGTGGCTTCTGTAAAGCATGTATCTATCTATCTATCTATCTATCTATCTATCTATCTATCTATCTAT
>JANRMT010028174.1:58846526-58857472 GCA_026402145.1 Polypterus bichir lapradei | reverse complement strand
ATAGATAGATAGATAGATAGATAGATAGATAGATAGATAGATAGATACTTCATTAAGGGATCTTTTTCTTTTTCTGGTTAATGGCAGACCGGGATCATAAATAATGATTCATTACTGCCAACTACTGGATGAAGGTTCTGAATTTATTAACCTGTTTCACTTATAATTACTTACACTACTAAAATATATTATACATTTCTGTATCTTTTAGACATTTAGTAAAGACTCATATTCTCAATTATGTTATTAACTATATTTTTAAATTAACCTTTTTGTTTAAATTTACCTATTAGATTTTGTCTTACATTACTATATTTGAAACAATCATTACTGGATTAAGCTGCGGTGGGCTGGCGCCCTGCCTGGGGTTTGTTTCCTGCCTTGAGCCCTGTGTTGGCTGGGATTGGCTCCAGCAGACCCCCTGACCCTGTAGTTAGGATATAGCGGGTTGGATAATGGATGGATGGATGGAATTGCTGGATTAATGATAGGCAATTCACTAACGATTCATTCTTTTTTGAAAAACTCTTTTCAGTGAATCATACAAATTGATTTGTGATCACGAATGAATCGATTCAGTAGAGCTCAACAGGGGTGCTAAAGCACACGTGTGTCTCGTGTGATGTTGTCAGAGTCTTTTGATTCACTGGTGCTTTTAGATGTTTATAGTGCATGTTCAAATAATTCAATTCCCAAGAAGCAGTTCCCAACATTTTGGTGTATTTTTGGGACTCAATTGCGTTTCAAACTTTGAAAATCCAGCTCCACCATTTGCAGGCCTGCTTAGATTAAAACCTGTAGGAAGTAGTTGGAGCTAATTGACTTGGGATGAGCCTTTTCTACACAGGCCGATGAAGGTCCTAGCCTGTGCTGTGACTCATTTTGGAGGCCTCACTGTTCCTGTCTCCAAATCACAAAATATATGGAGGTATCATTTATTGATGAATCTCTGAAAAAAATTACATAAGTTAAAAAAACATTAATAAGGGCGAAAAAAAATAAAGTATGAAGTACTGTATGGGATTATACTACTTGAAAACATTATCCTGTGTGATCCTAGTTTTCTAAAATATGACTCTAATCTTTATTTCCTTCCTCTTATTATATCTTTGCACTATAAGACTTCAATCCTTTAATATGAATGTGGTTGGGTCACCATTTCGCATGACTTGTGTGCTCTCCAACATGTCAAAGACTTGGAGATTTGCGAGCAAAGAAGTAATCCACTCAAAGGTTACTTCCTGAAAAGGCTTCACTGTGACTCATTTATGAAAATACATATCTAATTACTAATTTTCTAAAGTGTACAGAAACAGCTTAAACCTTGTTAAAATCATACGGCATACATCTTCAATGTTACAAAAAGACTTTTTAATGGAGAACTTTTATTGGCAACTGCAATTAGTTGCTTAGCAGCATGGTGCAAACTGTCACCTGGGGCTGTTAAATTTCAATTTATTATTTTCCTACAACCTCTGGGACAATAGAAGCTGATGAGCTAAGATGGCCTCCATTGCCTCTTTTTATTTAATTTTTTTGTGATAAATGTGCAAAAATTGCAGGAAACGACCCACTGAGGTTTAAGGTGAAAAAGAAATTTAGATTAATTATACAAAATCCCTAAATATCTAGCAGATAGAAATTTATGATGCAGCAACAAAAGTGGAATTTCTATCTGTAATAGGCTGTATACCTGGGAAGTGGTGATCATGGCATCTGGTCACATTGGCAGTATAGTTGCTCTTGTGTCAGAATTGTTTCCCATTCCATCTTTCTCTCTTTCAAAGACATCCCTCCTGTACTAGAAATTCCTTTCCAGGAGCGCAGCTCATATACAGTATAATGAATAAAAACTGAATATTGACAAGACTGAAAACTAGTATTAATATGAAACTATGATACAGTTGTAAGAGGTTTGACCCTATGGATAAGAATTTGGAGTGAAAAAGCAAAAAGTTGCAGATTCATCCCCTGGCCCCCCAGTCACTGTCTGACAGTAAGCATGTCACCTAATCTCTTACTGGTTACATTGTTAAAACCTGGCAACAGAAGTGAATGCAGCATAATAAATACAGTATACGTATGTGTCAGAAAATACCAAAGAAAGCCAGAGACACAATGTTCCAGCTGCGTAGGCTTCATCAGGTGTGAAATAATGAGACACTCTTCTGGGAATCATTTGTAATATTTGTAAAAACGTGTTATTATAGACTGCAAAAGCTGACAGAATATTTGATTAACAGTATAAAGGTTTGACAGGCTCTATAGGCTAGCATCTCATCCAGCCTGAGTTCATGTGTGTCAAGTTGGAAGAAATTGCCACTGCACATGACATTGCCTCTTGCAAGGTTAGGAGCCTTGTTGGCAGCTGGCTGAGAGAATTCTCTATTTAGGTCAGGTAGCTAAAGCAGATGCCATCTTATCTAGTAACCAGTATTCAAATCTAATCTCAGAGTGGTAGTGTAAATGCTGAGGGAGGGGTGTAGTTGACACACCCTGAGTAAAAATGTCACCAGTGACACCATGTATTGAATGTTTGCTACCAGTATTGGTGCTAGCCTCAACAGGCCTGACCTGCTAATTAAATATGGAAATTTTTGAGAGAGTTAAATTAAGTACAAATGGTCTAATGATCATTGTTAGTATGGTCTAAAAACTGTACTAATAAAATTAATTACTTAGTCTGACACCTTTATCCAAAGTGACTTACAACATCTGTGATACAATTGGTTACATATCTTTTGTTTTTTCCTTTTAGAGAATAGGCAAGTAAAGAGACTGCTTCATGATCGCACAGTGTCAGTAGGAGGATTTGAACCCTCGACCTAAAGGTTTAAAGTCCAAAGCTTTACCCACTGTGCCACACTGCCTGTAAAATGTCCTTAGAAATGTAACAAAGAAAAAAAAACTTTTTGTAAATTAATTTGTATGAGTCAATGCATTTTCGTGGTCAAAATTAAAAACATAAAGTATGTCAACAGACACAGCAGAAAGACCAATGCAAAAAAAATACAGGCAAACCACAGGTGGTCAACCAACAACACTTGCATGATTTTATTTTAAGTTAGGTTTAAGGCCTAAGTTGTGGCATATGTAAAGTACATATTTATGCTGACCAATACCACAGTTTCCTATTGATAATATCTTGTTGCGCTCTGTTTAAAATACAGCAGGCAGGGTAGTGTAGTGGTTAAGTCTTTGGACTTCAAACCCTGAAGTTGTGGGTTCAGCTCCTTCTACTGATGCTGTGTGACCCTGAGCAAGTCACTTGCCCTGCCTATGCTCCAACTGGAAAACCAAAAGAAATGTCACCAATTGTTTCATAAATGTAGTAAGTTGCCTTGGATAAAGGTGTCAGCAAAATAAGTAAATGTAATATTTATAGAAAATTGACATTTAAAGAACAAAAAAACAGTCTGGAATTTGAAACTTAGTTTGAAATATAGTTATTGAAAATTCTCTAATCATGCTAAAGTCATATCAGGCAGGTTCCTGTTACTCCTCTTCTTTGTTAACCATGTGCATTATTGCTTTACACACTTAGAGTAGACTAGACAAACATTTATTATTCCCATGGGTAAATTCAGATGCATAGAACAGCAGACAAATAAAAAATATGCAGATGCAGCTAATCAATCAATTGACAAATACACAAACATGTATATTGTGCAGATATTTCAAAATTAACTTAATGAGTACATCAGGAGGAAGCACAGAATAGCCTCAATAGCAGTGGGTAGCAAAGAACCCCAGAGGTACCTCTAAGTGCTCCAAGAGAGAGCATCCTGAAGGGGATGAACGGGATTTTTCATGATGGCATCCAACTTTACCACCGTCCAATTTTCCACAACAGCTTCCAGTGTTTTCAAGGTTCGCCCTGTCATGGAGCAGGCTTTCCTGATAAGTTTATTCAGGCACTGTGCATCTCTTAAGCTTAAGTTTCTTCCCCAGGAGACTGCAGCATAGAACACCACACTGGCTACTATGGACTGTAGAACATTCCCAGCAGTTTGCTGCATACATCAAAAGTCCTGAGTCTCCATAGTAAGCACAGTCTGCTGTGGTCCTTCTTGTATAGAGTCACTGTGTTGTCAGACACATCTAGTTTGTTGTTTATGTGACTCCCCAGGTACTTGTAGCATTGCATCACTTCCACATTCTCCCCCTGAATAATGACTGGTCTCATTGGCTCCTAAGCATGTTGGAAGTACACAGCCAGCTCTTTATTCTTGCTGATGTTGAGTTGCAGATGATTTCTCTTGCACCACAAGATGAAGTCCTCCACAACCTTCAAGTGTTCCGACTCGTCTCCATTATTTATGCAACCTATGATGGAGGAGTCATCTGAAAATTTCTGTGAGTGGCAAGCATTTGTATTGTACTGGAAGTCTGTTGTGCAGAGAAGGAAGACAAGACAGTTCTCTGAGGTGCTTCAGTATTGCATATCATCATTTCTGACATATAATCCCTCAGCCTCACAAACTGCTGTTTGTTGCTCAGGTAGTCCATGATCCAGAAGACTGAGGTGGCATCAAGATGCAAAGCCTTGAGCTTTTTCCCCAGTTGATGAGGCAGACTGGTGTTAAAGGCTTTGTCCAAAGGGGAGTAGGCATTGACTAGCATGTAGATGAGAGCATTCTCCACGCCTATATGTGTCTGACAGGCAAACTGCAGAGGATTCAGATATTCTGAAATAAGAGGTCATAGCTGTTTTAATATCAGCCGCTCAAAGGTACGTTCATGAGATCACTGGAATGCCTTTTCTTTGGCACTGGGACCACATAGGAATGTTCAACAGCTGGGGAACCTTCTGCAAAGTCAGGAAAAGAAGCACCTGCAGTACTGGTTTGCTCATGTTTTCAGCACCCTGGGGCTGATTTCATGCAACTCTGATGCCTTGTTTACGCAGAGTTCATCTAGCTCTCTCCTCACTTGATCAACAGAGACATACAGTCCTGGGAGTGGAGGAGGGCTGGAGAAGTGTCATTGTAGGAGAAGGTCAAACAGGGGTAGTTATTTGTTCAGTTTTCTCTATTTAGTAATTTTTTAAGGAGCAAAACATTGAAATGATTATTATACATAAAATACACATATATAAACTGTGTGCAGCATATATATATGTATATTATATATATATATATATATATATATATATATATATATATTGTAAAAGAAACGACAAACACAGCATAAAGGGTTGGGGTTTCCGGCCCCGTATACTGTAAACAAAATCAATTTTCAGGTCAAAATATACAAACAAAAATCGTTCATATGCGCGACGCCTTCACAGGCGTCGGCGGCCATTTTATATAGGAGGAGCCGGAAGTGGAGGAATGCTGGGAAGGAGGCATTTTTCCTAGAAGAGAGAGCAGAAAGGTTAGTACCCTGCCATTCCCTACCGGCGAACGTCCTTCGAAGCGGTTTCAGGTCCGTCCGCAGCCTCCTATTCGCGCATGCGTGACATGACCCCCCCCTCAGCCCAAGACCGTCTGGTCAGGCGGACCTAACCGAGAGGTCGTGGACGCGAGAGAGGGCATCGGCGTTGGCTTGAAGGCCGCAGCGGCGATAAGTAACCGTGAACTTATAGGGCTGCAAGTCCAGGAACCACCTGGTGACCCGCGGATTCGACTCTTTGTGGAGGGACATCCACTGAAGTGCAGCGTGATCAGTCACCAGAGTGAATTCGCGACCCAACAGGTAGTACCGGAGATAAGTCACGGCCCACTTAATGGCCAGGGCTTCCCTCTCCACCGCCGCGTACCTGGCCTCTCGGTCCAGCAGTTTCCGGCTTAGGTACATCACGGGGTGTTCGACACCATCAACGCTTTGGCTCAACACGGCGCCCAGGCCTGTGTCCGAAGCGTCGGTCTGGAGGATAAAGGGTAACCCAAAATCAGGGGTCCGTAATACAGGTGCCGATGTAAGGGCCTGTTTCAGGTCACTGAATGCGTGTTCCGCCTTATCGTTCCATACCACATGCAGGGGAGCCCCCTTCTTTGTTAAGCTAGTCAAGGGTGCTGCCCTCTCGGAGAAACGGGGTACGAACTGGCGGTAGTACCCTGCCAGCCCCAAGAAAGCCTGCACCTGTCTCTTGGTATTCGGACGGGGCCATTCCAGGATGTCTTTGACTTTGGAACATTGGGGTCTCACCTGTCCTCGTCCCACAAGGTAGCCTAAATACTTGGCCTCCTTTAAGCCAAAAAAACACTTACGGGGGTTAATGCGGAGGCCGGCTTTAGCCGGTGTCGCGAGGACAGCAGAGAGCTGCAATAGATGCTCCTCCCAGGTGCCAGAATAGATGACGACGTCATCCAGGTAGGCGGCACTATAGGACTGGTGGGGCTTCAAAACTCTATCCACCAGACGTTTAAAGGTCGCAGGGGCCCCGTGCAGCCCAAATGGGAGGACCTTGTATTACCAATGTCCACTAGGGGTGCTAAAGGCGGTTTTCTCTTTTGCAGATGCCGTTAAGGGAATTTGCCAATACCCTTTTGTCATATCAAGAGTAGTCAGATACCGAGCCGCACCCAGCCGCTCGAGCAGGTCGTCAATGCGGGGCATCGGGTAGGCATCGAACTTGGAGACCTGGTTTAGACGTCTAAAGTCATTGCAGAATCTCCAGGAGCCGTCCGGCTTGGGAACGAGGACAATCGGGCTGGACCAGGGACTGTGACTTTCCTCGATAATGTCCAAGTCCAGCATTCGTTGTACCTCCAGTTCCACTTCGGCGCGTTTTGCCTCCGGGAGTCTGTACGGACGACTACTCCGGGTTCCGTGACTATATCGTGGGCAATCAGCGAGGTCCGGCCTGGCGACTCGCTCACCACTTCGGGGATGGCGTAGATAGCTTGGGTTATCTCTCGCCGCTGTACGGGTGTTAGCTCGTCGCCGAGGTTAAGGGCAGCCGTGCTAGCGAATAGGGAGAGGGATCTATGTGTATCGGGAGTCTCCTCCCTGACCTTCCAAGGTTTTAACAAATTAACATGATAGATCCTCTCGCTCGGCCGACGATTAGGTTGCTTAACTAAATAGTCGACGAGCCCCTTTCTTTCCTTAACCTCGTATGGCCCCTGACAGTGAGCTAGCAGCTTGGAGTGGGAGGTGGGAACGAGTACCATCACTCCATCCCCCGGGTGGAACTCCCGGAGGACAGAGTTGCGGTTGTAACACCGGGCCTGCGCTGCCTGCGCACGAGTCACGTGGTCTTTGAGGAGCGGCCTGATTTTGGTGAGCCTGTCGCGCAGTTGCGCTACATACTCCAATATATTGGAGGAGGGAAGGGCCTCAGCCTCCCAGCCTTTTTTTAGAATGTCCAAAAGTCCCCGGGGCTGTCGCCCATATAATAATTCAAAAGGGGAGAAGCCCGTAGAGGCCTGGGGCACCTCCCGGTAGGCAAAAAGCACAAGCGGCAGGAGCTGGTCCCAATTCCTGCCATCAGCGCTGACTACCTTGCGAAGCATCTGTTTAAGCGTCTGGTTAAAGCGTTCTACCAGACCGTCCGTTTGGGGGTGGTAGACAGACGTCTTCAGGTGCTTTATTCTCAGTAATTTGGCAACCTCCCTGAACGTATCTGAAGTGAAGGGAGTACCCTGGTCCGTGAGGACTTCTTTAGGGATACCCACTCTCGAAAAGAGGTTGACCAGTTCCCGTGCGATGTTTTTGGTGGTAGCGGAGCGCAGGGGAACCGCCTCTGGGTACCGGGTTGCATAATCAACCATGACCAATATATACTTGTGGCCAAGTGTATATACTTCGAGGGTTCCAGGGGCCCTACTAAGTCGACCCCTATCTGGTCAAAGGGTATGTCTATCAGGGGTATCGGGACGAGAGGAGCACGGTCCCTCCTAGGAATCTGGCGAATCTGGCAGTCCGGACAGGATTGACAGAAGCGCCGGACCTCCTCGTTGATCCCGGGCCAGTAAAAGCGGAGCTTGATTCTCTCCAATGTTTTTTCGGCCCCGAGGTGGGCGCCTAGGAGGTGTGCGTGAGCTAGTTCGCATACCTCCCGCCGGAAGGTACGCGGCACTAGCAGCAACTTCCGCACCTCGCCCTCGTGAGTTGCCACCCGATACAACAGATTATTCTCCAACACAAAGAAGGGCTCGCATGGCATGGAACCGTCAGCTTGTGTGCTGCCTGGAAGAACAATCGCATTCCTGGCAAACCACAGGGAATCGTCATTCCACTGCTCTCTTTTAAATGAGGCGGGCGTGGAGCGAAATTGGTGATCCAGGTTGCTCAGGGGATCTAGTGAGAGGTTGGGCGGTGGTGTTCCCTGGCTCGTCCCTTCGCCGGTGGGAGGTTCCGGTTCAGAAACCTCCCCCATTGTGCCTGCGCCATTGTGGCTTGCCTCAGTGCATGGCGTGGAGACCGCGGGAAGGGTGCCTTGTCCCTCCATAACCAGACCCAGTGAGGCCCCAGGAGCGGTGCGTGTCTTACCACATTTTCTTTGTGACCAGTCTTGTCCCAGGATCACTGGATAGGGGGGTTCCGGCAACACCGCGACCAACAATTTGGACAACTCCCCCATCCAGGAAAGATAACATTCTGCGGAACGGTAAGTCCTGGTCTCTCCGTGTACACAAGTGACCCGTAAATGTTTGTTTAGCCACTGTCGCGGTAAGACATAACGGCGAGCGACAATAGTTATGTTGCTGCCGGAGTCAAAGAGAGCCACCACTGAGTGCCCGTTTACCAACACCACTCCCGTGTTCAGACTCGCCAAGGGATGCGGCGGAGTACAGTACCTTTCCGCAGAGGCCCAGGTGCAGTCCATCGGCTCCATGGGGGTGTTCAGAGGACAGGTCGGTAGCAGGTGGCCAGTCTCTCAGCACTTGTAACAGCGCGGGGAGGCCGGCTTTTCTCGGGGTCTAGGAGGCGCTTCCGCAGTGCGTCGAGAGGGCTCGGGGGTTGCCGCCCGTCCCTGCCGGTTCCCGCAAGCTTGCCTTTCTGTCCCCCGGCTCGGAAAACCGCGAGCTGACGCTCCAGGACTTCCAGGAGTCCTGGCATGTCCGTATAGGGGTGGCGCCGAACCTGCTGGGCGAGGGAGCTGGGCAGTGCATTGACCAGGACCTCACAGGCCACCTGCTCCACGACCTTCCGGGCTTGGGGACCCTCGGGCCGCAGCCACCGCCCCATCTTTCCCCAGAAATCGAAGGCCTGCGCTCGGGCCGGTTTCTCAGGGTCAAACTACCAGCTCCGCCATTCACTCGCCTGCTGGCTCGGCGTGATGCCATAGCGTGCCAGGATCTCCTGTTTCAGGAGCTTATAGTCCGCGGCTTCCTCCTCAGGGAGGTCATAATAGGCTCGCTGCGCGGGCCCCTTCAGGTAGGGCGCCAGAATGGACGCCCACTCGGACCGCTGCCACTCGTTCCGGGTGGCCGTCCTTTCAAAGATCCCTAAATAGGACTCAATGTCGTCCGCCTCCGTCATCGGGACGTTTTGGACGAGGCGGGTCGGCCCTTACCCTCTCGGCTTCCGCGAGTTTCGCCTTCGCGGCCTCCAGTTCCCGGGTAGTAGCGGCCTGTGCTTGCTGCAGGGACTGGATCTGGGCATTCATGCCCTGCAGCACGGTATTGAGGTCCTGCCTTTCGGTCATTTTTTTTTTGTATTCTTCGGTGCAGTATCCTGCCGACTACGCCACTGTAAAAGAAACGACAAACTCAGCATAAAGGGTTGGGGTTTCCGGCCCCGTATATTGTAAACAAAATCAATTTTCAGGTCAAAATATACAAACAAAAATCGTTCATATGCGCGATGCCTTCACAGGCGTCGGCGGCCATTTTATATAGGAGGAGCCGGAAGTGGAGGAATGCTGGGAAGGAGGCATAAGGGATGACGGGATTTCTGACGTCAGGGAAGATGGCGGAGGAAGGGCGGAAGTGGACGTACTGCGGTCAGGTTATGATGGCGGAGTGTCTTTTTTCCTAGAAGAGAGAGCAGAAAGGTTAGTACCCCGCCATTCCCTACCAGCGAACGTCCTTCGAAGCGGTTTCAGGCCCGTCCGCGGCCTCCTACTCGCGCATGCGTGACAATATATATATATATATATATATATATAGTGACGAATGTACGTACACAAAACAAATATAAAGAGTTGGAGAATTGCCCCGTATATTGCTTGTAGCAAAAGATTGGTCAATTGATGAAAAGATCAAAACATAACTGCAGAGGATGTTAGATGGCTATTTATACAGGAAAATGGCTGCCGGATAAGATTAAGGTGGAAGTGACGTCATCAGGTTGGACCGGAAGTGACGGCATCATCCGGGACTGGAAGTGACGTCGCCATCAGAGGCCGGTAATGATGTCATCAGGAGATGACCGGAAGTGACGTTATCATCAGAGGTCGGAGGTGATGTCATCGGCGCTGGACTGGAAGTGACGTCATCGCCGGAAGTGACATTTGAAATGAGGAAGTGGAGTTGCCATTTTCTGAGATGTGGGTTATTGCAGGTATGTTTGGTTTATTGTTCTTTTTTGGGTCTATAATATTAGAAAGAGAGGCATCAGTACCATAAAACAACCCCCCATCTGTCAATAAATCACTCACCTGTGGGTTTGTTGGCTGTCTCCTAAGCGCACGTGTGTGACATATATATACTGTATATATATACTAGCAAAATACCCACGCTTCGCAGTGGAGAAGTAGTGTGTTAAAGAAGTTATGAAAAAGGAAAGGAAACATTTAAAAATAACGTAACATGATTGTCAATGTAATTGTTTTGTCACTGTTATGAGTGTTGCTGTCATATATATATATATATATATATATATATATATATATATATATACACACACACACACATAAACATATATATACAGATACACATATACATATACATACATATCTACATATACACATATATACAGTGGTGTGAAAAACTATTTGCCCCCTTACTGATTTCTTATTCTTTTGCATGTTTGTCACACAAAATGTTTCTGAT
>JANRMT010028174.1:58812176-58846126 GCA_026402145.1 Polypterus bichir lapradei | reverse complement strand
ATATATATATATATATATATATATATATATATATATATACAGTATATAGACTGCTATTACAGTGGATTCACAAAGTATTCAGACCCCTTTATTTGTTGCACACTTTATTGTGGTGTAGTTTCAGTTTTAAATAGATACATTTGTCATTTTTACCCTTCAATCTACACTCAATAACCCATAATGACAAAGTGAAAACTTGTTTTCAGATAGGTTGACAAATTGATTAAAAACCAAAAACTAAAATTTCTCATTCATATAAGTATATTCAACCCCATCATTCAGTACTTTGGAGAAGCCTCTTTAGTAACATCAATGACACAGTACTTGAACTGCACTAACTGTAGTCTGTTCATTATACAGGACATGACAGGCTCATCCACCTCCATATTCCTGAGCTTATCTCTTAACAGGGATGTTTGCATGGTATTGAAGGTACTGGAGAAATCAAAAAACAGCTGGCAGCTTTGATTGGAAATAAGCCTTATGGAGGAGATAGATAATTGCATCCTTCACTCCAATTTTATCAAACTACAGTTGGTTCAAGTGGTCCTTCACAAGAGGACTCCTATAGTCCAGGACCAGCCTCTCAAATATCTTCATGATGTGAAATAAATAACTGTGACAGTTTGAAGTACTGCTTTCATTTTCTAATTTGAAAAGTGTTGCTTAGAGGAGGCTCTTAATCTTAAAATCTTAAACAAGTGTTAGTAGCTGCCAATGGCCTAATTCTGTAACATGGTGGGCATTGTTATGTCTACGTATGTTTTTCTCTTGAGTCTCCACACATCCCAAAGACATGCAGGTTAAGTTAATTGGTGATTCCAAACCCATCCAGTGTGGGTGTATGCGTAAATGGACTCTGCAAAGGACTGGTATCCTGTCTACACATGGTTACTGTCTTTCATCTCCTGGCAACAATGAATTAGATTAAATGAGTTTGAGAATGTTATGTTGTACATGTCAGAGGAATTACTTATGCACACACCTGCACAAGGCCAATGTAGAATAGTCAATCAACCTCCTGTGAAAGTTAATTCTTACTGATAAATATGATTTTCACAAATTGATTATATATTGTTTATATTGAATGACGTCTGTCCTTGTTAATAGTTAGTTTTTGCCTTTAGCACTCTAAGAAAGCATTTTAATTAAAGCCTCTTGATCTGTGACACAGTCCCGCTGCTACTTCTCTGCAAGGACAAGTATTGATAAGAAAATCAGTACAATCTAGTGTAGCAGAATCCTTACTCCAAGGGTCCTGTTTATCAGTAACTAGCAAAGGCATGAGAAATTAAACTAATTATGCAGTTCTGTAATTGACAAGTATTTAAGAAGTGTTATCACAATCTGTAAGTCAGTCATATCTTTCCATGTACGTTTCATTAAAGGTATTCTTCTCATCCTTTACTGGCTTCATGTTTTAACTGTGACACTAACGTGCATGTAACATTATTTCATTTTTCACTGTGATTACTTTAGCTTATTTCAACTCATGCGTCTGTCACTGACATGGTTTTTAATAGCTTTGTTTAAGATATTAATCACTTTTTAATTAAAAATGTTGTGCACCTAAGACAAGGTGCCATAGATAGATAGATAGATAGATAGATAGATAGATAGATAGATAGATAGATAGATAGATACTTTATTAATCCCAAGGGGAAATTCACATAATCCAGCAGCAGTATACTGATACAAAAAACAATATTAAATTAAATAGTAATAAGAATGCATGTAAAAGCAGACAATGACTTTGAGTAATGTTAGCATTTACTCCCCCGGGTGGAATTGAAGAGTCTCATAGTGTGGGGGAGGAACGATCTCCTTAGTCTGTCAGTGGAGCAGGACAGTGACAGCACTCTGTTACTGAAGCTGCTCCTCTGCCTGGAGATGACACTGTTCAGTGGATGCAGTGGATTCTTCATGATTGACAGGAGTTTGCTTAATGCCCGTTGCTCTGCTACAGATGTTAAACTGTCCAACTTTACTCCTACAATACAGCCTGCCTTCTTAACAAGTTTGTCCAGGCGTGAGGCGTCTTTCATCTTTATGCTGCCTCCCCAGCACACCACCACGTAGAAGAGGGCACTCGCCACAACCGTCTGGTAGAACATCTGCAGCATCTTACTGCAGATGATGAAGGGATTACCCGCCACTTCTACCTTGCGTGATAGTTCAATGTGGTCTCTTTATTGTCTTCTGTGGCACCTGTATAGAGTAACAGAGAAGTTCCTGATAAGTCGGAATTCACGCAAAAGAAGGTACTCCAGTTTTTGAGCTCCTTCACAAGTCCTAATAAAACAAGTGGGAACAAACACAACTAAGGTGCTTCAACTACTTTACAATACAATACCGTTTATTTTTGTATAGTCCAAAATCACACAGGAAGTGCCGCAATGGGCTTTAACAGGCCTTGCCTCTTGACAGTCGCCCAGCCTTGACTCTCTGAGAAGACAAGGAAAAACTCCCAAAAAAACCTTGTAGGGAAAAATGGAAGAAACCTTGGGAAAAGCAGTTCAAAGAGAGACCCCTTTCCAGGTAGGTTGGGCGTGCAGTGGGTGTCAAAAGAAGGGGGTCAATACAATACAATACACAGAACAGAACAAATCCTTAATACAGCATAATAATAAAAATTTTAGAAGTACGGAGCAGAATTTAACATTAGATGATATCACATAATAAGATTTGGATATTTTTAGAGTGCTGGAGACCTCATCCGTCAAGCTGCCTCCCCATTTGGCCATTCCACGGCTGAAACGTTGCTCGGCCAACCAATCCGATGAAAGGACCCCTTTTTCCCATGATTCCTGTGATCCTCCATCAGGGATGACTTTACCATAGGCAGGCAAACAACTTGGCAGGTGGGCCGTGGCACCAATTGCCACATTTGAGTACCGAGAACAGAAACAGAATTGGTGAGGGTTAGTAACAAATTATAACTATCATGTTACTTATGTTTTAGTGCTAATGACTAACAACAGAGATGCAGTCTGTACAGTTAATCAGCAGCTCTAGTCAGAATATGCTAAACTGAAGTAGTGAGTCTTCAGCCGAGATTTAAAGGCTGGGACCGAGGGGGCATCTCTTACAGTATAGAAGCAGGAAGACCATTCCACAGTTTAGGGGCCCTGTAACTAAAAGCTCGACCTCCCACTGTTATTTTATTAATCCTTGGAATCATCCACTTTAGCTCCCATTCTGATTTTACTTTGTTCCTTTTTATATAAACAGTAAAACAATAGCAACACATTATGACATCCCAATTGTACAGTTACTATTGACTAGCTACTGCATGCCCTTTATAAAATCTATATCATTTAAGATTTATCTCTTTGAAATAAAGAGAAAAACTTTAAAGCCAGGTTAATTTTAGATTGTTTTAGTTTAACATTTAATTTTCAGCAAATAGAATTTATTCTCCTCACCTTTGACATACACATTGCCAACTGTATTAAAGTGCTTAAAAAAAATTAACCAAAATGACGACCTCTTCTTGTAATTCAAATCACACATTTGCTCTGTGGCTTTATTGTGACTGTTAACTGACACATAAATTAAGCACATACAAAAGGTCAAAGTAACGGTTTGAATATGAATTGGGTATGAATTATATAATACAAATATAAAAAATATTTCCCCTTGCTTAGTTGTCTTCATTATTATATGTTTTTCACAGACATTTGTCAGAAAATTCAGCGGATAGTAGTAAAATATTGTTTTTTGATTGAAACAGTAAATAAACTTTGGTGCTTTTTTTCACCTATTTATATGTAAAGAAAACAAACATGAGTCTTCAGGTATGAAAATATTGCCTCTACTAAAATCAAAATAGTTAAAGGACAATTAGAATAAGTGGTTTGAATATCTTTATGTACAACAATTTATAATTAAAACCAGCCTTGCTCATTATAAATACTACAAACATTTGACCCATACCATCAGAGCATGTAGGTTACAGATGCATTATGCCATAATCCAAAGAAATTCTTAAAAATCTTCCCATAAGAATTGCTCATGTCTATCAATCTATGAAAACTTTCAAACCAATTTCTAAACCCATAGGACTTCCCAGAAGCACAGTAAAAACCTCATTGCCCAAATGAAGAAAGTTTGGCACAACAATTTTCCCAGGGGTGACTATATTACCACACATTTTTCAAGAACAAGATATAAAGACTACAAAGGGCCTTAGAAAAATATTTAGGCATGCCAAATCATTCCCATCTCAGCTATGATCAGTGTGATCATTACAATGCATGTTAATTACAATCTGGACTCATTACAAAGCAGTTAAGGCAGAGGTCACTGATCACCAATAATCTAACATTAGGCCAGTAGTGCCGAGACACACTAGAGAGCATATGGAGGCCTGAAACTACCCCAGGTCTCTCAGTAGAAATGTTCTGCAGTTACGAAATCCAGTATAGACTGAGTTGTTTTTATTTTGGATTCTGGTGATTGAAAACAGCCTTGTTTGGCAGGTAATAATGACCATTAATTAATGTTTGCATGAAGAATCTTTAAACACTTCTTCTAGCCTGAAAATCCTATTATATACATCACCCAACAATTCAAGTTCTGCCACTGTCATAAATCTTATACTCTTTCAAGAATTATTGTATATCTGTGTATAATGTAAAGCTCAATTGGTAACATTTGTCAAGAATTCAGAATCAATTGATGGATAAATTCTTAATTGGATTTATTGTAAGAATAATAAATCAATTAAAGAAACTTATGAAAGGTTGCCATATGGTTGTGAATTTTAATTTTATTTCTGATAATTACAAATCCTTTGTTGCCTTGCAGTAAGGAGTCCAGAATTTGAGTTCCATGTCCTTCCTTGGAGTTTGCATGTCCGAGTGGATTTCCTCTGGTTGCTGTCCCACTTTCCCCAGATATGCAGGTTAGACGAATTGGCCTTAGCGTGTGTTTGGTGTGTGTGTGTGTGTGTTTGCCCTGTGATGGACTGGTGTCCTGTCCAGGGTTTGCTCCTGTCTTACACCCTATCCTAGCTGGGATAGGCTCCAGTACCCCCTGCAACCCTGGTCTGGATTAAGCAGGTGAGAAAATAACATAACAAATCTTTTTTAGCAGTAAATTTATATTTATGACGGCTAAAATTATTTATTTGAATTTCATTTTGTTACCATTATTTTTGTAATAAGGTATGAATTGTTTTGTTTAACACTTTTTGCGTTCAGTTAAGAAATTTCAAATTAAATTGTTAGGTAGGGTAAATTTCTCATATGAAAAAGATAATTAATCATGATATATGTGTTGAAACGCTCTTTCCACACTTCACACAAAATCTGGCATTGTGCATAAGTAATAAATGCAGATGTAGGCATCTCTGCCTCATGCTCAAGCAGGACACCAGAATCATGAAGAGATATTAATTATATTTTCATTTATAAATTGGTGCACATAAATCAGTCTTTACTCTTTTTTTTGTTTTTTTTGTTTAGTTAAGTGAGACAATAGTGTCTTTTTTAAACAAACAATCCATATACACATGCTAGTTTACTGATAACGTAAGAGAAAGAGATAATAGATATACAGTATAAAGGTATATACAAATGGAAGATAATAAACGTAGAACACAAAACCTAAACCTTGTTAGCTTAGTTTTCACTTTCCCTGTGTCAGATAAAGGAGGGGCTCAAATTTCAGAATTATATCTCCCCTTCTTAATTCTTGACTATGGCATTGTCCAGTTTATAAGTTTGTCAATATCTGAATGCTTTGAAACAGCTCCAGTCTGTGTGGGTGTGTATGTTACACACAGTTTGATGCTGCTACATGATTTGTGCCAGCAGCTGCTGTAAATGAATGGAAGGTGCTATTGTTCATTTAGTTTACTTTTTTCTACACTGGTTCCATATTCTGAGTGAGTGAAGCACAACTGGGTTATTAGTATATTGGTGATAACTTGCATTTATTGGGGCACAAAGCAGGGATTATAAAGAAGTACTGCAGGGTTTTATTTCTATTGCGGACCAAGCCTGTGTAAGTTAATCTATTTGTATCCAGGTTTTTATAGCTTGTATGTTTGCTGCCCAGTAATAAAACTGAAAGTTGGGTAGAGCCATGCCACCTTTTGCCTTATGTCTTTGTAGGGTCGCTCTTTGGATACGTGGATGTTTTGAGTTCCAAATAAATGAGGTTATAGTTGAATCTAATTGTTTAAAAATGATTTATTGATGTATATTGGAATGTTTTGAAAGAAAAGGAGAAGCTTAGGAAGGATATTCATTTTAACAAAGTTAATTCTTCCAGCTAGAGTGAGATGAAGGGTTGACCATCTATGCAAGTCTTGCTTAATTTTTTCCATACAGACAGCGAAATTTTGTTAATAAAGAGCTTTATATTTACTTGTGTTATTTACCCCTAGGTATTTAAACTGATCTGCAATGATAAAAGGGAAGGTGTCCAGTCAAATATTGTTTGCTTGAGAATTCATTGGAAAGAGCACACATTTATTCAAATTAATTCTGAGACCAGAGATCTTTTGAAATTCTGTAAGTGCTGTTAGGACTGCAGGCACAGTATTTTGTGGGTCTGATATATACAGTACCATATCATCTGCATATAGAGACATTTTCTGTTCAAGTCCTTCTCTGATAATCCCCTTTATCTGATAAGCATTTGTGGTTCAATGGCAATTGCAAATAGCAGTGGTGACAAGGGGCATCCTTGTCTGGTACCACATTCTAGTTTAAAGTGGTCTGAACAAATGTTGTTAATAATGTATTAATCCAAGCTTCTGGATTGGTATACAGTAGTTTGATCCATGCACAAATGTTCGGGCCAAACCCACATTTCTCTAATGTAGTGAAAAGGTAGTTCCATTCAATCATGTCAAATGCTTTTTCTGCATCCAACGATAATAATATCTCTGAGATTGCACAGGTGGTGAACCAACGGGGGGTCGGGGGCGGGCCGGGAGGCTGCAGGGAGCTGTGGTATCCGTGGTGAACTTCTTCAGGCTGGTGGTAAGGCTGTCCTCCTGGCATTGCAAGCAGTCTTTGCTTCCATTTGGGAGACTGGCATCATCCCAACTGACTGCAAAACGGGACTTATCATCCCTATCTGGAAAGGGAAGGGTGATCGTCTGGATTGCAGCAACTACAGGGGGATAACACTGCTCTTGGTGCCGGGTAAGGTCCTTGCTAGGGTCGTCCTCAATAGGATCCGTGATCACTTGCTAATCTACCAGCGACCTAAGAAGTCTACCATCGACTGCATCCTGGCACTGAGGGTTCTCATGGAACGCAAACGCGAATATCGGCAGAGTTTCTTTGCAGCCTTTGTCAATTTTCGCAAAGCGTTTGACTCAGTTGATCGAGCTGCCCTGTGGGACATCCTGAAGGTTCACGGGATCCCCTCGAGGTTGCTGGATATCATGGCCGGCCTGTATATTGGCACTGTGAGTGCTGTGCAGAGTGGAGGCAGGACCACTGCATTTTCCCCAGTTGGTTCTGGGGTTTGTCATGGGTGTGTTCTTGCTCCTACTCTGTTCAATGCTTGTATGGACTGGGTGTTTGGCAAGGTCGTGGGGTCCAGCGGCTGTGGGACATTTGTTGGTGAAGAAAGATTCACAGATCTTGACTTTGCTGACGATGCTGTGATCTTCGTGGAGTCAATGAAGGCTCTGATTGTAGCGCTCAAGAGACTGAGTGAGGAGTCTGAGTGTCTGGGCTTGAAAGTGTACTGGATAAAAACCAAAATCCAGGTCTGTAATGACCTCTTGGGCATAGCCAAAAGAGAGTATTGACCTTGTTAAGAGGTTTACTTACCTTGGCAGTGGCATTCATGTCTCTGGTGACTCATCCTATGAAGTCAGTAGACGGATTGGGAGAGCATGGGGGGGTGGGGGGATCATGAGGTCGCTGGAAAGGGGTGTGTGGCGCTCCTGATATCTATGCAAAAGGACCAAGGTCCAAGTCTTTAGAGTCCTGGTGCTTCCTGTCTTGCTATATGGTTGCGAGACATGGATGCTATCCAGTGACCTGAGACAAAAACCGGACTCCTTTGGTACTGTGTTTCTCCTGAAAATCCTTGGGTTTGACTATGTCGAATGAGCAGTTGCTCATGGAGTCCCAAATGAGGCACATTACCTACATTGTGAGGGAGCGTCAGTTACGGCACTATGGCCATGTGGTGCATTTCCCAAAAAGTGATCTGGCTCATAAGATCCTCATTGTTGGGGACCCGAGTGGCTGGACCAGGCCAAGGGGTCGCCCACGTAACACCTGGATGCGGCAGATAGAGTGTCATTTCTGGAGGGTGGGACTGGACCGTGCATCTGCTTGGGGGGGTTGCAAACCGGGATCCCAAGTTGCTTTGTCGTGTAGCGGGTGCGGCAACACACTGTACCAGTGCATGCTCTCCAACTTGACTTGACTTGACTTGACTTGGGGTGTTTGACTTTGCTAGTGAATATATTACATTAAACAGGGGTCAAAGATTGGAAGCTAAGTGTCGGCCTTTAATAAATCCAGTTTGATCTTGTGATATTACCAAAGGTAGCACTTTTTCCATCCTTCTAGCTAGGATTTCTGAGAGTATCTTAACAACTTCAGAAGTGAAATTGGTCTGTATGATGCACATTTATTTTGTTTAGGAAAGACAGTGATTAATGCTTGACGAAAAGTTTGAGGTAAAATTTGATTGTCTCTAGCTTCTGTAAATGTTGCTAATAAGAGGGGAGCTAGCTGAGTGGAGAATTTCTTATAAAATTCTTCAGGGTAGCCATAAGGGCCTGCTGCTTTAACGCTTTGAAGTGACTTTATAGCATCTAGTAATTCTGATAGCGCCAGAGGTTTATCCAGTTCCTCTGCACTAAGAGTATCTATTAGTTTTCTTCTTAAATTAAGGGGGATACCCATATAAAAGATAAAAATGTGCCTATGACACAGGTTATTACTTTCAGTCTCAAATGACACAGACAATTAGAAATGCATATGACTGTTTTTACTGGATTTACACTAGCCACCAGTTTACAAGCAATATTATTTGTGAAACCAAAATTACAAAACGGTGATAGTCAGTTTTATTCAGCTCCTATTATCTGTTGGGAAGTCTTCACTTTACAGGACCCAGAGAGAGATTTTTTACTCGTACATATGGAAGAGTCTCAGTTAGGTCATATCTACTGGCAGACTTTGAGGTTTCACACAAAAACCCTCCTATGCTAGCATTAAATATATCTCTATGGTGGTCTGTCATCTTTTTTTCTCCAAGAAGAACACATTGAATTTATATATAGTCTTTCTTGCTCACGCACCTCACTGTTCTTTAGCAAGGTTGATCACAATTTGGTACCCATGTCAACTCCATTACAGACTGTTTTCTGCTTATAGTCTGGTACTAGATTAACCTTTGGAATAGAGGAACAACTCCAGGATTTTGTTGGTGGGTTACATCCTAAACAAACTGTGTTCTGCAGTGCAGCATGGGCAACATTGAACACTTAGCTGCTGCAGAGAGAGACTGGGATCTAGTGCTGACACTAGGTTTTAAAGGAAGGAAAGAAGGAATGGACTTTTTGTTGTTGTTATTTTTTTCTTTTTTGGCGCAGCTAAGCCCATACTTTTCATTGATACTTGGGACATTGTTTTTCCCATTACCAAAGATTGAGGTATGTTCATTTTTTCACTGACCAAAGTGACCAGCATCACAAGATAATATATATTTAAATGTGATTCATGGTGCCATGGCAGTGCAGTGGCTAAAACTGCTTCACGGATAAAGTGTATTGGGTTCAAAGCACTCCTGGTGTGGTCCGTGTGGAGTTTTCCCCATTTTCCCATGTCTTCATGGGTACTCTGTAGGAGTGTGACGAGATCTCATGGTATGAGATCTCGCGAGATCAGATTTGTCTGGCGAGATGCATCTGGTCTCGCGAGAACTTGACGATATCCTTGCATTATTGGCATGATGAAGTGTGAGGAAGAAGTAAGGATAGAAGATGCGCCCGCGACATTTAAATTGTTGGTGTGGCAACATTTTGGATTCCTTGTGGAAATAAGAAACGGCGAAAAAATGACAGACAAGACAAAGACAATTTGCAAACACTGTAAGAAATTAATACCGTACACCTCTGCTAACACAAGCACTATGCAAAAGCATTTAGAAAACAACCACAGCTCGATACTAAAAGCTGCGCTTGTGAAGAAAATGGAAAGCAATTCAATTCGCATAAAAGGGCAAACAACCATAACAAATGCCTTTGCAGCTAAACTTCCACCATCCAATGCAAGAGCCACGGCAATAACAAGAGACATCGGCGTTTTCATTGTAGCCGATATGAGACCATTTTCTGTGGTGGAAAATCTGGGATTTCGGCGACTCATCCACACACTGGAACCAAAGTATGCCATCCCGTCACACGCACATTTTACTCGCACGGTGGTCCCGACCCTCTACAAGGAGTGCAAGGTAAACGTTGTACAGGCTCTGAAAGAGGCAGAAACCATCGCCATAACTACTGACGGTTGGACTTCTAGGTGTACACAGAGCTATATCACAATTACAGCCCACATTATTAACAGTAATTGGGAAATGGTACATTTTGTACTGCAGACGCGCCCACTTTTTGAATCACACACAGGGGCAAACGTCGCTGAAGTTTTACAAGAAGCTGTCACACAGTGGGGTCTTAAAAAGCCAAACCATTGCATCGCTATTGTAACAGACAATGCGCGTAATATGGATGTGGCTGTGCGCGAGGCAGGATTTGAGCCACACATCAAATGCTTCGCGCACACAATAAATCTCGCTATACAGGCTGGCCTCTGTGTTGCGCGTGTCGCTCGTTTGCTCGGGCGGGTGAGACGTGTAACTGCTTTTTTTCACCGGAGTTCGACAGCTGCCGCGGTACTGACGTCTAAGCAGAAGCTGCTACAACTGCCACCGCACAAATTAATAATGGACGTCACCACGTGATGGAATTCATCATTGGATATGCTGGTTCGTTACCTGGAGCAGCAGGCTGCTATAGCAGCAGCACTCACCAGCCCAGAAATAAGACAAAATGCCAGAAACATTGACACACTGGATACCTGCGACAATGTCAATGCCGAATTTCTTGTGAAGCTGCTGAATCCTTTAAAGACAGCTACCACTGTCTTGTGTGAAGAGAAGAGGCCCACAGTGTCTCTCATCGTGCCACTGAAGAACATGACAGAACAAAACATGGCACCAAATGACAGTGATTTCCCCACTGTGGCCGACACAAACAGAGCAATTCTCAGCAATATTTCAGGCAGATACATTGGGGATGTATACAACTACCTGCTGGAGAGCACTGCGCTGGACCCAAGATTCCAGCCTCTACCGCAGCTAGACTGCAACCAGCGTGAGGCAGTCTTTCAGAGGATACAGAAAAGGGTGGAACAGTTGCAGCAAAACCAGGTATCATTGACTTGATTTTTTTTTCCCTAGAAGATTTATGTTTCCAGTAACAAATTTTAATGGATTTAATAGGTTCATGCTGTGTTTGTGTGTGTGTGTGTGTTGTAAACACGAGAGCATCAGAGTGAGTGTATTTATGTTAAAAGAGAGAGGGGGACTGCTTTGCTGCTTGCTAATGTTAAAGCCAGTGTTTCTGCTGCTTAAAGCCCACAGATGAGAAGAGTATGGAGTGCAAGGAAGAGGCATCAGTTCATTGTTCCACACATGGGGGCGAGGGGGCTCTTGAAGCTAAAGGCAGAGCTGAGTCAGAAGAGGAACCTGCTTCCAAGAAGACAGCACTTTAGGATCTGCTAGGGGACTCTTTCTCGAAGACAGAACAGCCCAGCAAAGGAATTGAGAGGGAAACTGAACTTTACAGAAGAGAGGCATCTATCCCACTTAGTTGCTGTCCTCTGACATGGTGGAGAGAAAACAGCTCCAAATATCCTTTGCTGTCTCCACTTGTCAAAGAATATCTTTCCATTCCTGCGACCTCTGTTCCAAGTGAGCGTGTCTTTTCAACTGCAGGAGACATAGTCACTGCCCAGAGGTCACAGTTGCTGCCAGAAAATGTAGACATGCTTATATTCTTAAAAAAGAACATGACCATATCTTAGGCTGTTCTGTATAGGTCATTACCTCATTACCTAGGTCTTAGCTCTTTTTCCATGCTTAAGAAAATTTTGTTCATTGTTTTGCACTCTGAGTTTTAAGACAGCACTACTTTGATAGTTACACTAATTATGGTTAATTGCATGTAAAGGGATATCATATTTGTGTTGTTTATTATTTATTTTTATTTATACTATTTAATTTTATTGTGTAATTAATTGCCTGTCAGTTTGTGGCAAAATATTTTGCAGTGTTTACATGTTATTACTGCATATCATTCATCAAAATAGAAGTTTTATTTCATAAAGTTGATTTCAAAATGGACATGCATTTTTTGCATTTTGTGTTTTTCAGTTAAATAAAAGGCTATTTTTGCTATATATTTAAACATTGAGGATTTCTTTAAAAAAAATGTCTAAAAGTCTCGTCTCGTTCTCGTGAACCCAGTCTCGTGTCTCATCTCGTCTCGTGGGAAAAGCGTCTCGTCACACCCCTAGTACTCTGGTTTTTATCTCTGACATCTCTACCAATGTGGCATCATGTTAAATGTCAATTAAGACATGCAATTAAGGATTTCACTGTACATGTTAGTAACAACTCTATAAATTGACCCAAAGGTGAATGTGATTTTAGTTGTGATTGGGTCCTTGCCCTCTCAATTTAACTTTCTTATTTAATGGAAAAAAAATGTTTCATAGTTTCAGTGCTAGTTGGTGCAGTGCCCTGGCATCACTCAGTACATTTTTGTGTTTTTCCTTGGCCCACTTATTTTTTTTCTGTGGCTGTCATAAACTAGTACCTTTCAGAACTTTTTGCAGGCCGCATATCCTTTTTTTGTATTTGTTTTCTCTATCACTAATGAAACTAAACATCTGTATAAACTGAACTTAACACAATAATAATTAATCTGTAATTTAATATTCTCCAATGGCTATTTTCGCTTTAATGTTATTGACCATTTTGCTCCGAAAAAAACACAGAGAGTGTCCGGAGCAGTCAGGATTGAGTTTACGATTGGAGAATAGGGTGAAGGGTGTTCCTGTCTCTTTCTGCCCCAAAGGCACAGAAGCTGTTTGTGGATCCTCCTGTTTGCTTCACTGTCAGAGAGAAGGGAGAAAAACAACACTATTCAGTGCCAAAGAAGTCACCAGTGTCAACGTTCAATGACTAGCGCCCTATAGCTCTCACCCCCATCTTGATGAAGTGTTTTGAAAGGCTGTTCAAGGACTATATAACATTCAAATTTCCTATACTAAGTCATACTATTCAACCAAATGCAAAACTTTCTTTCTTCTTTCTTTTTTTTATAGGGCAGCAAACACAGTCTAGCAACGTTTATTACACTGGCACAAACTGCACAGTTTACATGACAATAATTTTAGTTGGTATTAGTGTGCTTTACATGAAGAGCTGGCAATTGGGGAAAATATAACATTTAATAATAAAATAAAAAAGTAAAACCTTGTGATAACATGCTCTCCAATGAGATGTACTGGAAAATAACACAATTATTGCTTGGGCTGTCTTCCTTCCCATTAAACAAAAGTTCACTTAAATTGAGAATTTCCTTTCTAAAGCCAAATAAATGGTGCATCATTGAATTTTGCTGACACACAAAATGCAACACAAGTAGTACTCTGAACAACCATTGGTGAAGTTTACCAACTAATTCTGTAGAACCACAAAGAATACATAGTGATCGGAAACTGCTACGCTAATTCATCCAACCCACATAGGCTAACACCTACCACCAAGTGTAAATACAACAGAAAGCAAAACTAAAGAAGAAATAAAAAATAATAACTAATCAGTTCTCTAACTTTAGATTCAACAACAATATCTTCAAAGTTGTAGTTCCTTTTCAGTTCACTCTCTAAGACTGTTAGTGAGAGCAACTTCATGCTTGGTGTGTCATCCTTGTTTGTATTTTAATTTTAATCTGGAATAAAAAAGGCTCACTCTCTTTCTTCTGACTGGTAGGGTCAGAAATAACCTTACAGCTATGTAATTGCAGGGAAATATGGACAGTAGGCCATATTCCAATAAGGTTTTTGTGATCCCTGATGGAACTTTATGAAAATTTCACGAGGGCCATAGGCCTGGGCTCGATAGGCCTATGCACCTATGACCAGCACAAGCAATCTATGATCCATCTATTGATCTTTGATCCATCTATGACCAGCTTAAGTGACACTTGACTTTACATGAAGCTGCCTTTTTGATGGTTACCCAGATGCTGCATTTCAAAGAGAGGCTGATATAGCAGATGCATGGAGAACTCACACTTTGGCTGAAGGGTGGTTTGTTGTTCATTGTCAGTAAAGGGGGTGAGGTTTGGCAGCGCTCAAATTTGCATATGTAATTCAAAGACCCCTGTGCCATTCGAAAGAATAAAGAACAAAGGCGTACATGTGTTGGGAGGAGGTGGTGCCTGGTAGGGTAGCTTATAATGATTTCAGATTGTCATAGGTTCAAATTCTTCTACCCATGTTAACACTGTTTGTGTGTTTGCCATTTCTACTGCAATAGAACAAGAGTAAAACCTGTACTGCTTGTGCAAGGCAACAGCAATTTTGACTGAGAGAGTGAAACCTATAGAATGCAAAGATAGATCAGAATTTAAGCAGGGGTTTTAAACTCAAACGACTAGTATCAAATGAACAAAAATCAGGACTTGTAACCAGAGCCTTGGTCAAAGAACAGACCAGTAAGTTGTACAACTGTTATGAATCTCGAGAGTTTTAAAGTACGTATGCTACAAAAGCTTCCATCAAACCCTGGCTAGTAATAAGGGCAAGCACAGGATCTTAATAAAATAAAAGAGATTTATTTGTTATGAGAATGCTCTGTAGCACAAAAATCAGCCCCAAGGTGTATACAAGCAAAAGGAGTTGCCTAAACAATAAAGGCAATCTGTTAGCAAACAAATTTCCAATACAACTTTCAAAGAGGGGTCAAGAGCAGAGTAAAATGGTAAAAAATCCAATAAGTTACAAAATCAAACAAAATCACAAAGAAATACTCACCAACTCCCAAGTGTATTCAAATGAACCATAAGAGGGGATGGCCCCGCCATTATAACACTGAGGACAGTCTGTTATGGTGATAGGCAGGTGGCCCTACCTCTTAAGGAACCACCCTCAAAATACAAGGAACGTAACACGAGTATAGAGCACAAAGCAAATAATAAACAAAAGTAAGATTAACATAAATCAAACACTCAAAAATCAACAAAAAAGACATAAATCAAGAATTTAAGCCCCAGCCAGGAGAGGAACCCTGGCTAAAACACAACAATAATTAACAAGAGCAACATAGAGGCAAATCATAATCAGAGGGCAGAAAAATGTTGTAGTAACCACTAACTCAGAAACCAACAAAAGTAAAGAAGAAAGATTTTAGACAATCAGGAAGTGTAAGATGCTGACCTTTATGTTGTTACAGTAATGTAATGATATTGCACCTTACACACTCCTGGTCGTGAAGCCTAGCAATGGTACAGTAGCTGTCAACAAAACTATCCCAGCTCATTAGTAAGGAATGTGAATCATATTTAGCACTAGTCAAAAAACACATGGGAACAAACAATGAATATTACCCATAGACTCGTGGATATTGAAAACCCCATGAATCATACTTAAATATTTTTAAGGCCAAGAAACGGTTGAAATAAGGTTAAAATCATAAGCCTGTTCATGACACCAAACAGACTGGATGATACATTACTAGTGCACTGTTGACACCGTGTAATGCATGTCATACCAACTAAAAAGGAACCAGACTACCTCATAGGAAGTAAACTACTAACCAAATACCCAAAATCAAAACTGGTCAGGTATGTTACTCACAAGATGGCCTACAATTTACAAACATTTTTAATTATTTTTCTTATCTGCTGATACTGGAATGTTCATTCTTTATATTGGTTTATGCTTCACTTGCAGTGATCATTAACAAAGTGACTATATGGCTAATACAATCTAATATAATATGAGAGCAGAACTGTTATCAGGGAGAAAGCATCACAGTGATTAGATGTAGAGTACTGATGTGCCGACCAAAACATTGTGTGCAATGTTTGTATAAGGTGCTACAATAAAATATGGAAAAAATAAAGATTTTTTTTAATAGGTCACAACAGCTAAATTGAGAATATATGATATACAGAACTAGCCCAGGAAATATGGGAAATGCCACAATAACAAAACAGAGCATTACTCATCATTACCTTCTCATCCATTGAAATTTGCCACTTCACAAAGGGAAAAGTACCATCTATGAATCTGTCAAGGACTAGGAAACTATTTTGCCACATCAAAAGAGGTTAATAGACAAACTGTCATTTACCATGAAAACTAGTTTCGCATCCTGTGTCTTGAATATTTTTGATGTTTACATTTACTTATTTGGGTCACATCTTTTGACATACAACATTTATGATGCAACTGGTTACATTTCTTCTGGCTTTCCAATCAGAGCACAGGGAGGACAAGCTTCTTCCTCATGGTCACACAGTGTCAGTAGCAGCATTTAAACCCATAACCTCGGGATTTGAAGTCCAAAGCCTTAATCGCTACACCACACTGCCTGCCTTTTCTTGATGTTTGTTAATTCAAAAATGAAACAATAATATTTGGAGAAGTTTTGCATACTGGATCAATAGTTGTTTGTAGCTTCAGATTCATAAAAAACAATTACTGCATTTAACAACATAATGAAAGCACTTTTTTATGGCAGACAGAAGAATTGGTAGCATATAAAATAGTTTTAAAAGGTCAAAACTAGTTGAATAATCTTAGAGCTGTTTTTCACATTTTCCTTGATATATAATCAGAACTGAGTTATGTATATCATTAAGAAAGATGATTGGGTGAAGCAAAAAACATAAATTAGAACTGTTGAAAAAAAAATCAGTGATCTAAGATATGCCAATAAAACCAAAATAAAAGCTGGAAATTGGGAAGATCTGAAAATATAGAGTATGACAAAAATAAAAGAACAACCTGATACTTACTTGCTGACCAATATAAATGTTCGAATTTAGTGCACCATTCAAGATAACATAGATATTGAAGAAGTCAAGATTTTTAAAGAGGAAGCAAACTTAGACATTATCATAAAACACAGAAATTTTTTAAAATGAAAAACACAATAATTAAAGTACAGCAACAGTAGTCTAGTGGTCATTAAAGCTAAAAAAGTAGCATCATAAACTTAACAATTTTAAATTTTGGTGATAAAATGATTGCTATGTATACTCCGAGCTGAAATCATTTACAGTATGTTTTAAATAAGATTATAGCAATCTTCAAACTAAATATGGGGTGGACTGGTGGCTCTGAAGCTAAAGATCTGTGCCGATATCCAGAAGGTTACCGGTTCAAATCCCTGTCAGTGCCCAAAGAGATCCTACTCTGCTGGGCCCTTGAGCAAGACCCTTAACCTGTAATTGCTCCAGGGACGCTGTACAATGGCTGACCCTGTGCTCGGACCCCAAGGGGATTGCGAAAACTAACAAATTCCTAATACAAGAAATTGTATAAGATGAAATAAAGAACAAAAATAAATAAATAAATAAAGCTAACATATTCATAGGAATATAAAAATACTTGATGGAGAAGGCAGCAAATCAAATGATGACACAAAAATAGATCAGGATTCACCATCAGGAAAGAAGTCGTTTGCAAGATACAAAGAAAAAAATACACCTGAAATGACAAAGAAACTTTCTAAGGTATTATTCGATTTGACATGACAAATATTAATATCTTTCTTTCAATAATTTAGGTAATTAATGGAAGAGCAGGATAACCATAACAAAACTGAACACTAATGTGGGTGGCTTTTTCAGAGGTCATTGCATAACCAGTCTCCCTATTAAAATGATTTGGTTTGTGGTTTAAGCAGTACTCATCTACAGTATTAAGCTTTACATTTATCTCTGCTTGAAAAGCCAGGTAAGTAATATTGAGTGCCTTCCTTTCATCTCACAAAGTATATTCCTGCAAGAATGCTGATAAAATGTTTCTCTATGTGACTTCCTTATAAGCAAACCCCATTTCTTCTGGTAAAATATCTTTCTAAAGCTTATTATTTTCATTTTTTAATGCAAAGAAAAATGCTTAATATTACAATGACAACATAAGAATGTTGAAAAATGAGAGGAGACCATTCAGTCCATCAAGCTCGTTTGTTTAGCTAGTAGCTAAGCTGTCCTGATATCTAATCCAGATTTTTCTTAAAGGTTGTCAGGTTTCTGCTTCAACTTCAAGTCTTGGTAGTTTGTTCTAGAGTCCCGCAACATTTTGCATAAAGAAGTGCTTTCTGGTTTTCGTCTTAAATTAACTTAATTTCCACTGGTGTCCTTGAGTACGCGATTCACCATACGTAAGTTAAAAGAATTCTACCAGATCTTCTTTATCAATGCTGGTATATTTCAGCCAGGGTTCCTTGTTTTTTGTTAATTTTTGTGTCATTTATTTATGGTAATGTTACTTTTATTAATTACCTGCTTTGTTCTCCATGCCTGTATTATGTTCCATGTCAAGACACATGGCCACCTGTCCATCATGGCAAGGAAAAGGCTTTAGTTCTATAAAGGCAGGGGCAACCCACAGCTCCTTGGAGTTCATCTAAATACGCGTGGGATTATTTGGTGATTTTTCTACACTGTGCTTTTGTGATTTATTAGATATTTGACCTGTTTACTCTGTCTTTTGACCACCTTTTGGAATCTTGTATTGGGACTTTGTTTGGATCAGATTGTGTTATTGTTTTAGGCAACTCCTTTTTGCCTTTTACGCCTCAACGGAGCTTCATTCTTGTTGAAGAGCATTTTTTCTATGTTTGCCCTTATATCTAGCTGAGGTTTGGTGGTAAATTCCCTCCTAGAGAGCATTTTGGAGAACTGTGGGACTTAGTGTGCTTTGCAAGTCCAAGTTCATAACAAATGCTTTTGAGGATTTTGAAGACCAAGATTAGGTTCCCATACAGTCTCCTCCGATTGAGACTAAACAGATTTAATTTAAGAGTCTGTCAGAGTAGGGCATATCTTTAAGTCCTGAGATGCACTTGGTATATTTAAAATAATGTTCAACACACAGAACCTCAGAATGGCCAGATGATTCCTCAATACCCCCAGAACACCCATGCAGACCGGATGAGAAACTTCGCACACAGTAACAGGGATGAACTGTGAATTAATGACACTCTTCTGTTCCTAATACCACCTACTGTATATTAAACAACATTTTCAATTTTCAGACCAGGGTGATGTTTGTCTCTTATTTATATAACATTCTGTATTTGCAGTACTGGTGTTTAAAAGAGTTGTCCCCAGCTTAACACTTAGGTTGTTTCGTTTGTTGCATTTATTCTTTAGTTGCGGTTCACTGTGGTTTCTACCCTAATATCTTGTCATTTTCTTTTTGCCGTTTATCTACATGAAATTAGGTCCACATGATTTCCTGAGCTTAAACTTTCCAAGTGCACCAAATAACTCATCATGTGGTACAAGAATATATAAAGAAAATGGTAGTTATTAATACAGAATGATGACATCACAGAGTTAGTCATGCAGGAACTGCTTTCTTGGGTAAATCCAAAAAGTGTCACTTGGTGTTTATTCATATGTGGATATAACTGGTACCTTGTCACAACCCTGGTCTGGATCACTGGGACATCTTCAAAATAATAAAACAAGTGAGCTTTTATCCTCTGCCTAAGTCCTCCCATCTTTTCCCTGGTTGTGCCTTGCTGCTGTTTTTTACTGACATATTCTTCTTTCCTCCTGTTGGCGCTTGTGTATCTGTATTTATCCCTCACTCCTGCCACTCAGTTTTCCATGGAGGTGTCCTTCATGTAAAGTGTTTTCCCCCTGTGCTCTACCCTGGCCCTGACTCCAGTTCCCAACTGCTCTCCATGGAGCTGTAGGAGATGACAAATTAGTTAAGTTGTATTTTTCTCAAATACAGTACGTGAATGATGTGGGTAATGTAAAAATAACAAGTAATATTTTCTTATTCCAGGGTCAACAGAAACCAGAGCATTGTGTCTCATTAATAGAATGAGACATTTGTTCATTACACATAATCATACAAGTAGAAAAAAAACAAAGTTTTCTACATGGCAGTCAAAATATATACCTGAGACAGTAAAACAAGTCTATCAGAAAACGTATTGACCTTTCATGATAGTTATGCTGTCGCCCTATTTAGCCTGTACAGAAAAGCTTTGCAAAATTCTGCACTGTGCTAAGTCATTTAGGTGCCTCAGCGTGCTGCAAAGTCACATATTAGGCAGTAAACCTGAACAGAACAGAAAATCATTCTGTATAAGGCAATAACTTTGTGTCTCTGTGAAACCATACAGCTTAATTTTGTTTTGATTATTACAATTATTTCTTATCCACTAAGAAGATGTCAGGAATGTAAATGGTCCTGCAACTGCACAATAAGTAATTACCTTTGCAAGTTTCAGACTAGGAATCCTCCTTGCATATTGGTATTTTTTCATATGTCCCCTCTGGCTATGTTTTTGAATTATTTTGGGTTTTTACCTAGAAATTGTGTTCTTGTATAAATTCCCTGTTGTGTGAATCATTTTATGGATTCAGCTGTAAGTCTTATGTATGACTTTTGCCAGACTTTTGAATTTGCTTTTGGATGATGTACTTAGTAAAATAAATTAGGTTACTTGCTCTTTTGTCACGTCTGCTTCTTTATTGGCTTACCCAGATTTGCAGCTCTGAATTTATGATGGCCTATTTAATCCTGATCCTGACAAAATTCAGCTGTTTAGGCTTTTTGAGAGTCTCCATTATTAAAATTAAAACACATGTGGCTAACCTGCTGACATGCAATGTATGGCTTGTCTAAAGACGCTGCTATTCAAATGTAACAAACTATCAATTTCATTACTAAACATTGCTATCTTATAGTTCACTTTTACTAAACATTGCTATCTTATAGTTCACTTTTACTAAACATTGCTATCGTATAGTTTATTTTTAGCATAGGTATCACTGTTGTGATAGCTGGAGTTAATGGCCAAAGGAAACAGTGATGTGTCTTTGCTCTCTGTAATGTATAACTCTGTTTCATGATAAAGCTGGGGTGCCAGGTCTAAGAAGAGATGTATATTTTGTCTTATGAAATGAGAAGTTAAGCAAAATGACACCTTTTATTGGGTAACTGAACAGATTACAATATGCAAGCTTTCGAGGCAACTCAGGCCCCTTCTTCAGGCAGTTTGTAATCCCATGATTGAAGTTAAATTGGCAAAGGTGCACACAAATCAACCTTCTCTTTCTCTGTAGTTTAGACATGATGACACTTTATTTTTCAACAGATAAACACAGCACACACTTGCAGTAATAAACAAAACGATAAAGGGTATTCAGAATGTAAGGATAATACAAGATGGATACATGCATGTATATACAGATGCAGAACAATAAACTAACAACACAAAACATAAGTAAACAAGTTAACTTATCTTTCTTTCTTACCTTTTGTACTGAGTAAATTATATCTCCCTATCTTAACTCTTGTTTAAAGAATTGCTGAAGCAATTGTTTTTTATTCATGACTAGCTTTTGAATGCTTTTGTAAGATTATTTTACAATCTTTAGTTGAATCACTAAATATTTATCTATTTTACAGTTTAGTTTTCAAAAGTAACAAGCTTTTCCATGTTATAATTTAGAGTGTTTGTGCAGAAGAGCTTGCTTAAAGATGTTGTTCTTTTAGATGAATGAAATAGAATTATAACAATAAATATAGCTATCCTATGGTTAAATTTTCTTATATTGAAATTACTACCCTGCTACAACTGGAACTGCTTGTCAAAGGACACAGTGTTGTGACTTTACAATCTGTGATTTGCTTTAATAATAATAATACATTTTATTTATATAGCGCCTTTCCCATGCTCAAGGCACTTACAGAATATAAGAAAGAACGACAGGGTATACAGTATATAGCATTGTACAAACCAGATAAATAAATAAAGAAGATTAAGACAGTAAATTCAGAGAAAGCCTAACAGACAACATAATTGATGGTCTAGCACACACACATACAGGTTACATGAGCATCTTGACAGAGAGGTAAACTGAGAGAAGGATAGTAAAGTCAAGTAGAGCTAAAAGCCTTCCTGAACAGATGAGTTTTGAGTTGTTTTTTAAAAGAATTGATGGAGTCAGCTGATCTGATTAATTTCGGTAGGTCATTCCAGAGTCTGGGTGTTACATAGCTGAAGGCCCTGTCACCCATGGAGTGTAGATTAGCGTGGGGTACAACAAGATTGCCAGAATCAGAGGGTGGGCAGGTACATAATGATGGAGAAGGTCACTGATGTAGTTTGGCGCGAGGTTATTTAAGGCTTTGTTGGTTATTAGTAGGATTTTATATTCGATTCTGTAAGACACAGGAAGCCAGTGAAGGCGAAGCAGGATGGATATTATGTGCTTGCTGCTGCTGGTTCATGTCTTGCAGCCAAGTTTTGAATGAACTGGAGCTGTGATATAAGATTAGAAGGGGCACCTGCCAGTAGGGAATTACAATAATCGATGTGGGATGTGTTAAAAGCCTGGATAAGTTTCTCAGCATTAGAAAAGGATAGGAAGGAGTGAACATGGGATATTTTACGGAGGTGAAAGTAAGAATGTTTCTTAATGTGGTTTATGTGGGCAGAATAAGAAAGGGAGGAATTGAAAATGACACCAAGATTCTTTGCAGTAGAGGCAGGTCTGATGAGATCACCGCCAAGATGGACTGGGAAGGAGCTCATTTTATTAAGTTGCACTTTAGACCCAATTTGCAGGAATTCAGTTTTGTTGCTAATTTAATTATAAAGAGTTCTGCTCCATTCAGGTGTTAACTTCACTGAGGCAAGTTGTGAGCTGAGAAAGCTCTGATGAAGTTCCACTTTTAACATTGAAATAAAGTTGAGTATCATCTGCATAAAAATGATAACCCAGTCCAAAGCTATGAATAATATGGCCAAGGGGAAGCATATAAATACAGACAAGAAGAGGGCCGAGGACAGAGCCCTGTGGAACTCCTTGTGTGACTGGCGCTGAGCTGGATCTGCTGTTGCCAAGAGTAATAAACTCTTGCCTATCAGTCAGATAGGACTTGAACCACTGGAGGGCAGTGCCAGAGATACCCAGCAGGTTCTCTATTCTGGACAGTAGAATGTCATGTCTGACCTGAGTGTCAAATGCTGCACTAAGGTCTAACAGAATTAATATGCTGGTTTGTCCAGAATCTGCTGCCATAAGCAAATCATTGATTACCGTAGCAGAGCAGTTTCACAGCTGTGCTGCGCCCTGAAACCAGACTGAAAGGGTTCCATCAAACTATTAGAGGTTAAGTAATTGGTGAGTTTGGAAGCTACAACACGCTCAAGAACTTTTGACAGAAAAGGTAAGTGGGAAATAGGCCAGAAATTGTTAAGATTGTCATCATCAAGACCAGACCTTTTTAAACATTGGGGTTACAGAAGCGATTTTAAAAGTGAGCGGCACAAAGCCAGTGTCAAGGGATTAGTTTATTATTGTTGTAATAGTCGGGATTATGGCATGAAATCAGGATTTAAGTAGCGTGCTGAGGATGTGGTCCAGTAAACAAGTAGTCGGCCTCATCTTGCAAAGCAGGTTATCAACAAACGCAGATGTGACTGGTGAGAACTTAGAGAAGGAGCTGGATGGAGTGGGAGAACAGGGAGAGATATAAACAGATGATGTATTTATGTTAGTTGAATTATTTAGATCTTTAATTGAAAAAGTGGAGGAATTCCTCACAGACTTCAGTAGAAGAGGTAGTTGGGCCAGATGGCGGGTTCGAGTAGTTTATTAACTACAGAAAACAAAACCCTTGGGTTATTGTGGCCACTTTCTATTATTCTGCCATAATGGGTGTTCTTGGCAGCAGTTAGTGCTTCTCTGTAAGCTCTTTGGTGGTCAGAGAAAGCCTGGATGTGCACGGTGAGGCCAGTCTTACGTGACATTCTCTCAAGGCGTCGGCCAGCTGCTTTCATAGATCGCAATTCTGAGTTATACCAAGGAGCTGAACGCTTAAAGGAAACCTCCTTATGTTTTAAAGGAGCTGTTTTATCTAATGCCGAATGAAGGGCTGAGTTATAGTGGTCAACAAGACTATCTAGTGTTGACGGAATAGGTGCAGACAGTAAAAGATCAGAAATGGATACAGAAAGAACAGAGGGACAGATATTTTTAAGGTTTCTGTAAGAAATTTCTCGTTTACAGGTAAGAGGAGGTAAAGGCAGTGAGACAATGAAAAATACTGCTTTATGGTCAGAGAGTCCCAAATCAGTGCTGTAAATGTTGGCAACAGATAGTCCAGAAGTGCAGATCAGATCCAATATATGACCACCAGAGTGGGTGGGAAAATCAACATGTTGTGTCAGGTCAAAACAGTCCAATAAGGATATGAATTCATTTCTCAGTTTAGCTGTAGTAATGTCAATATGGATGTTGAAATCCCCAAGAAGGATAATGGGAGTAAGAGTTTAGGTGGTTTAAGAGATCAATCAGATTAGATAAGAAGGATGCATTGTATTTTGGAGGACGATAAAGAACAATGAGTGAGACGGGACCTGATTCTGTTATTAGTTTTACAGCCAGGCTCTCAAAAGACAATGGACAATCAATTGAGTTTTTAATGTTTAAATATACTCTGACAATTACTGCAAATCCTCCGCCTTGTCTTGAGCTGCAAGGCTCTGTGTGGACAGTGAATCCAGGTGGTGTCGTCTCTGTGAGAGACGTAAATTCATTAGATTTTTGCCAAGTCTCCGTTAAACACAGAGTATCAAGTTTGGTGTCAGTGATGAATTCTGACAGCACCAATGCTTTGCCATTATTTTTTGCCCTAATGGCCTGCCATTTTTAAAACCATCAGAAGAGTATGTTTAGGAGATTTACTATTACATGTTTTAAGATCCATAACAATGTATTGAAAGTGAGTAAGCTGGGGTATAGCCAATCTTACTGTCATTTGCGTTGCAGTTTTTCTCAGTTGCTCAGTTAATTGATGGAGTTGGAGCTTTATTTAAACTTATGAAACAAAAGGAGAGGACAAGGAAGGGGACAAAATCAGATGCAAACTGAAACAACTGATGGAAGACAACTGTAAAGAAAAGAGGTCTCTAGTGATATATGAGTAACTGTTGTCAACCATGTCCTAAATCAAGGCCTGTCTATGTGTGAGACTATCCTAAGGGTGAAGCCTAATATGCCACATACATGCCATGAATAATTGTGACATTTGTGAACAACAAGTAAGTAACCACACAATACATTTACACCTATAATTTATGTAAATAAGTTTAGCACTCATATATCAAACAGTACAGTTTTCCATCCATCCATTATCCAACCCGCTATATCCTAACTAGAGGGCCACAGGGGTCTGCTGGAGCCAATCCCAGCCAACACAGGGTGCAAGGCAGGAAACAAACCCCAGGCAGGGCAACAGCCCACCGCAAGACACACACACACACCCACACACCAAGCACACACTAGGGACAATTTGGGATCGGCAATGCACCTAACCTGCATGTCTTTGGACTGTGGGAGGAAACCGGACTACCCGGAGGAAACCCACACAGACACGGGGAGAACATGCAAACTCCACACAGGTAAGACCCGACAAGCGAACCCTGGTCTCCTAATTGTGAGGCAGCAGCGCTACCCACTGTGCCACCCTAGTACGGTTTTCCCTGTCCAAATAATGCATTACACCAAGGGAACTCTTTTTATTAATACATTTGTGTTGTCATAGAACTGAAAGAAAAGCTCTAGCTGGTGGGTGAGCTGAGATGTTCAATGTTGAGCAAGAGCCAACAGTTGTTCAAATTACACAAGCGAACAATACCATCTGTTAGCCTCAAATACAGAAAGCTGTAAATGCAGACTTTTCCACCTTTTCAAATACTCATGCTGTTAATATACTGGCAGTTGATTGTGTTTTGAAATGAAAAAAATAATTAATTAAACCAATCCATACAAACAACTACTTTATTCCTTTTTCAAAAATTCAGTGTGTTTCACTTTGTCTTCTTTGTTGGGATTATTGTAACTACAGAGGATAATAAATCTGTAGTCCAATGTAATACCACATAAATCAATCATTATTAATGAAGCCAGTGTTGGGGGTAACATGTGAAAAGTGACATGTGTTACATTTTAAGGTGACAAGTAACATAACTCAATACTTATTTTATTGAAGTAAAAATGCCTGCATTACTTGAAACAAAAAAAAAAAAACAGATACGTGTTGATGCATTACTACCTTTTTTTGCAAAGACGTTGACTTTTACTGTTGAAGTTAGGGCATGCTCAGCTGCCTGGTGACAGATAGTGAGGAAAAGGTTAAGCATACTGTATATGTAGCATGCAATCAAATGAAAACAACTGAATGAAAGGTGTTGGTATACATTTAAACTGGCATGTGCTGAGGGATAATTTTAATCTGCCCAGTTTAGTGGCATAGGGGAGGTAGTGGTCGTTGCAGCATTACTGAACGGAAGACAAGGCAAGAAGCAAATTTGAAACAATCACACAGCCAATCACAACAGAGTATGCTGTGTGCTATCCAGTAATAGGAATCTATATATACAGTGACAGTTTAATTTTAATCCACGTGTTTGTTATAGATATGTTGAAACCATATGTGAAGCGGCCAGTGATCATAATGCAAATATGGGGGCTTTCTTTTGGGAAAAAGGGGATGGATATTACTTACTTCACAGAGTTTAAAGGATTAAAACATTTTACAACCCTGGCATGCCAGGGATGGGAAAATGGAATTAGTCTCTTTATGCCAAATACTGGTGAATGGCACCAAAAAGAAGCTTTTGGCTTCCTCAGTAAAGCCTTCCACTGCACTTCTCAGATCTTCGATGGAGATATCCGCTCTCACGCTGTTTCATCTTTGCCAGCTCCTCCTCATTCCCCTCATCTGGCATCGGAGGCAACTCGTGTGCCACACTATCCAACATCTCTATGAGTCAACCCAAAGTCTACATATGAGGCTTTCTAGTGGTTGTGCATCAGGGCTTTAGAAACTTAGGGATGTTGTTTCAAAGTGCTGTGTATAAGCTTCCTTCACCTCTGCTGCTCACAGGGTTGCATTTTATAGTTGGCTTCTCGGGGTCAGACAGGTCTCGGTCATCTGAGGAGCGTGTCCCTCTCGAATCTGGACCCATGGCTTCCACAGTATTTTATAAAACACAAGAAAATGGTCAAATTTGGCTGTGTTTCTGGTCAATTTCTTGCAGGTTCATTGGCATAGGATTTCATAACAAACCCTGGCCAGTGAGTACATTTTGTCATATAAAAGAAAAAAAAATGCACTTTTGTAACACATTGCATCCACCTTAATAAAAGGGTGTTTATGTGTCCCTCTGGTTGGTATCTTTGTCATTCTAATAGATGGCACATCACAAATATTAACCCAGCTTTTATGAATACCATACAAAATGGCACATAACAGAGACATAAGATTTCCATTGTGCACTGCAAATGTTAACACTGAGGTGTACATTGATAGTACTTATATTTCAACACATCTTAGACAGTTATCACAGGTAGTTTTGTAATGAGTAACTATAAAACATATTTAGTTACTTTTTTTTTTATAGAAATAAGTAATGTACTAGGTAATGTTCCCCAACATTGGATGAAGATGGCTTCAATATACTTAAGGAGGTGTGAGGAGAATATTATAAGACAAAGGATACAGACAGATAGGTGCAGACATTATTATGTGTGCAGCCATGTCATTGTTCTGGCATACAATAGTACAGGATGCCATGATCAATGGCATACACATTATGTTGTCATATGAGAGAATGTAACTTTTCATCTCTCATGTTCAGTGTCAGACTGGTTTCAGGCTCATCTCCACATCAGACAAATGGTATTAATTCCACCATTATTCCCATTGCTCAGTCCTACCACGGAGGTTTTTTTGGCCCTTCCTGGAGTTGAAAGGTCTATGGAAACATCTTTATGACCAAATGCCACTATGTGATGTGATGTTGATGAAACCGTATGGTCCAATATTAAAGTATTTCTTTGGTATTTTTCAAGTTAAAGTGATATCTTCACAATCATATATATCGTATATATATTAATTTGCCACATAAAATTGTCTTCTAAAGTAGTTTTTTGTACATTTTTTAAAAAATCCTTGTCTCCTCTTGCAGCTTACAATGGGGCTAATGAATAAGTGGCTCCATAAATGAATGAAAAGGCCTTAAATTTTACAAATACATCTCTTTATCAAGCCAAAAATGTTCTTGTTATTAAATATGGCATGCATATGGCAAAAATGGTCCATGTATTTTTAAAAAAAAATAAAGAAAAAGCATAAAACACGACATTGTTGTGATATTCAGCCATTTTTAGAGGAGGCTGTGCACTTTACTCTGTCACATGTCTTCTTTTGTGATATCTTTCAGGGCCAATGGCGTGGATTCACCTTGGAAAGTCATCATCTAGTACCATTATTGACACTTAATATTGATGCTCAGATGTGAACTGCTATCTGTGTTCTGTAAACAACTAGGCAATAATAACTGAAAATGTTACACTTAACAATTGCTTGTGCTCTTTTACTATATGGAAGCTTATTTTATTATTTCAGTGGCCCCTTCTACCATGTGGTAACACGTGCTCTTGCCTCACTCTGGTCTTCAGAGGTCTGTGACAACCTGTATGCCACAGCTTTCCCCAGCTCCTCCCTGGCAGCTACACATCAGCACAATCTCAAGCAGCATTTTTCTAGAAAAAATGGAAACTGTACTAATAATCTGTCATGTGATATGAGGTATGGCCAATATAGACTCCAAAGACGGTGACAGTTTACAGGCTCAGCAACTGCTGTGTCTACAACCTGTGCCGTTGCCACCCAGCCCTCGGTGCTGCTGCCTCTCACAGGAGATCCTTTTATGCCAGCTTCTCCAGGTAATGCAGAGCTGTCATTCCTGCCTCACAGCACCAGAGTTTTGCACATTGTCCCTGTGTGTTTATGGATTAATTGGCATGAGTGTGTGTTAGTGAGTTTACTCATTTAAACACATTTTCTTAAGTTCTTTTATTTCCAAATCCTCCACAAGAGTGACTCATCATGCATTAAAACAGTTGATAAGCTTTGTGTTGATAAGTTGTTAAGCTGATAAGCTTCATTCTGCCTTTTTCTTTGTTTTTATCTTGCATTTGCAGAACACAACATGGAAACTGTGATGTGCAGATGGCTTGGCTCTTCCAAAAATTTAACGCTGTTATTAAAAATACAATACAGTGTAATCAGTTCACTATAAATTTATTATTATGAGTTCAAAGTTAAATTAACCCATTTTGTGCTCTTTTCACTACGCTGCCACTTGATGTGACTCTGTAGGCAATGTAAAATAACAACACAGAATGTAATTGGTGAAAAGTTAGCCATTTAGGGGAAAATAATTATAGGATGTGAGCGCATATCTGTCTGTTATTACAAGTCAAGACAGAACATAACTGCTGCAAAAACAGAATTGCAGAAGCAAAAGTAGGATTATCAGCAGAATATATCTTGGTGAACTGGGGCTTGTCATAATGTCATAACGCCACTCATGAGACCGTGACCAGACAAGCAAACAGAAAATGGAGAAAAGTAGTGCCAAGAATCTGATATAAAATAACTATTTTTAGTTTCCTTTTGTTATCAAAAAGTGGCGTCATAAACATGGGAGGTATGTTTCCTTGGATTGAAACCTTTGCTGCTTCAAAGTGGACATATTTGGTAAATTTTAAGGCTTCTTCATTCATCTATGGACCCATACATCCTATAGTCCCATTGTAAGCTGCAAGAACACACAAGGAATTTGTTCAAATTCATAAATAACACTTCACTTTAGAACACAATTTTATCTGGCAAATTAATATATACAATTGTTGTGAAGAAGTAACTTAGACTTGAAAAAAACCAAACTCCTTTAAGGACAGAATAAACCAAAGGTGCTGTATTTTATTTCTGATAATATGTGATTTTTTTTTTACAATAATAATACAACAGCATGATAAGTTTTCTCTGTGACAGTGAAGACCATATTTTTTTTTTTTATTCTTGCCTCTCATTTTATCTGTCCTTCTCATTATATTACTCCACTGCAGACAGTAAGTAGCAAGCATCACACTTTACAACTGACTCCACACTTCATAGTATACTTCAGTGAGAAGGATGATCGGTATTTTGCCAGTGATTAGCTGGCAAATGCTTGCCTATGTTAGAGATGTAGTGCTGTGTGCTATTATTTTAATTGAATCATTCATTTTTCCCAGAAGTATATATTATTTTGAGTAAATTTTGTAGTGAGAGTAAAGAGTTTTGCTAAATGTGTTAAGTTTTTTACATGCCGTGTTTACTGTTTGAGAATGTGGCTTCTGTGTTGACCAGTGTGGTCTGGTAACTGAGAAAAACTGCAGCATACCGTGAGATTATTATAAGTTTATGCAACATTAGCCTTTTGTTTTAACCATTTTTAGAAGTGCAACACATTTCAGAAGGTATGTTTCCATATATTTTTGCTTAATAATTTTTATTTACATTTACCGATTGAATGAATACAGCTTCAGTGTGAGCACATTGCAACAATTAAAGCTATTAATTTTATTTATGTGCTTGAGCAATGAGGCTTAGCATTAAATTTTTATCAATAAACCCACAAACCATCCAGTTAACTGAATAGATACCTGCTGTCTCATTTCAATGAACTGTTGAGCACTGATGATTTTGCATTTGTAATTAAATCAATCACATATTCATTAACCTAGCCATATGCCTAAATTAGGCATATTTTTACATTCAAGTGTTATTTTGAATTTTGTTTTTGATTTGATATACTTTTTTAATGCCTGAGTGGAAATTGTCTTTTTGCATGACCTTTGTGGGTCTGAGCACCGGGGCAGCCATTGAACAATTTTCAGATTCAGAACCTTACTCAAGGCCCTCTGGTCAGATTTGCCACAGGGTGTTAACAGTATGCTAGGGATTTGAAAACAGAGTATCTGCTTTATTTTAGGTTATTTGTGGTAGCTGGTTTCACAATAGTATTATTTCCAATACTGCAGACTATTTCTTACAGTTTATATATTACATTTGTACTGATGGACTGTCTCTCTCTCTGTAAATATGGACAAACATATTAACTAAATATATTGTATATACTATATTGTATGTGCATTGAAAAAATCTGTCACCAGTGCAGTGGCCATTCTGCTTTCCTTACAAATTCATATCCGTTTTTAAAAAAGTGAAAAGATAGTCAAGGTAGAATTCCCATATAGTTTTGTTACAAAGTAAAGCACAGAAGGTTTTTGCTAAATTTTAAAAACTGATGTGGTACATGAATTTCAGAACACATAGGCCCCAAGACTTAGAGAGGCCGAGTAGCTGTTAAAAATGGATTGAGATATTATTTACAAGTGAATTACAACTTTGACTAGAATCAGAAGTGAAACTGCTGAGGTACCTGCTTATTTTCTATTTCCAGTAGCCATAATGGAACATATTCAGATTAATAAATTCCAATTACTACTGCTCTTACTCAGAAAGAGACACTTTTTTTTAATAAAAATTAAACCATGTTATCACATATATACACTAAATAATCTCAGTTGTCCTCTAACGATTTTTGTATTAACCACATTGAGATTGTTGATTAAAAAGTATATAACATTCTACTAAATATTTTAATTATGCTCATGAAGAAAATAAATGTTAGAATGGGCAGGTCAATGAGTGACTCACACTAGCATTCCTCTATAACTTGTATTTTCATATGACAATTTCCATGCTAACTGCATTTTAACTACTTACTTGCTCTGCTTCAAAAGCAAGTGTGAAACATTCTCTTTCATTAGCATTTTATTATTACAATAGAAATATTTAGCATTTAGCTGAACAACATTTATCTCATGCTTACTAATGACTATATTTTCAATCTAGTATTTTACTGGTGCAATTCAGACCAGGTTCTACGTTTGACTCTTTTGTTAAACTTCAAAATTGCTCAAGGCAAAAAACAACACATAAAATAAATATTTATTTATTTATTCCAAGGTTGCACGTTGTAGGTTTGCACCCTAGCCGGTATGTCTATATGGAGTTTGGATTTTCTCTCTGTTTCTTTGTAGGCTTTCCTACCACATCCCCAAAGACACACAAGGGAGATAAACTGCCGCTTCTACACTGGCTGTGTCTGAATGTGCATTTGAAAGAGTGTGTGTAGCCTGAGAGAGACTGCCAGCATGTCCAGGGTTGTTGCCTTTCTTTTATCTATTGCTCTCAGAATGGGCTCCCCACCACTCTTGTGACCCTGAACTGAATTAATTAGTGTTTAAAATGTTTTTCCAATTTATTTCTGTAATAATAAAAGCAATAGCCAAAATAAAAGATTTTGGTACTTTGTTGTTAATGAAAAGAGAAATAAGCACACATTCAATCATTAAAGGTGCCCACATATCTTATTAGTTTAGATTAGATAAACTTTACTAATCCCATGTGGAAATTCAGATGTATACAGCAGCAGAAATATAAAAAAACAAGGATACAGACTCACAGGACAAGTAATGCAGGCAATCGATCAATCAAGCAATCAATATAGAAATTAAATAAACTTAAATATATCGGATGGAAGCACTGAATTGCCTGATGACAGTGGGCAGAAAAGACCTCCACCGTGGTGGAATGAGCCTGTGGCTAAAAGTACTCTGAGACAGCGCCTCCTGGAGGAGATGGGGGGGATTTGAAATGATGGCATTATAATAAATTATCAAGGGTGTCCAATTTGGCCTAAATAAAATTTCTCAGGCATTTAAAGATGGACTAATTAGAATATACTTTTAACTTCGGGGGATCAGAGCCTATCCAGAACGACTCTGTGGTAGGGCCAAATTCAGAATTAGCATTTAAAACTAACACACACACACACACACATACACATACACTGCACCAACCTGGCATCAAAAATTTGCTACTGGAAGATATTAACACAAACCAGTCTTCATACATTGCCGTGCTATGTTTTGAGTTGTGAAAATGAAATGAATAAAATAAACAATAAGAAAACAATTATGTAAATTAAGGAACAACCACAACACAGCAAGATAACTGCGGTAAGGTAGCACATTGTGTTTACTGGAAATGATAACCTTATAAAAAAAATAAATTGCAACATTTCATTTTATTTTTCTTCTAATCTTTCATCTTTGAAGAATGCACATGGCAATATCTAAAGCCTTGGTGTCAGAACACATGTATTATCAGTTGAAAATGCAAATCTCACTGTATTTATTGAATAAATTATCATTTAGTTATATTTACCCCATTTTGGATCTACAAAGAAATGTATTTAATATGAAAGAAATATAAACAGAGACTTCAAAAATGTTAATTTCTGTATTGATTGTTTTTTGAAATGTATATTTAATAACCGTGTTCTACTGGAGAAGTCTGACCACCTCAAAGAGAAAGAATGATTTTGTGTTTGCAGTTTATGCAGATTGGTGACCTAATTATCAAAGGAAGCTGTTGACATGCATAGCAAAATCTATCAGCAACCAATAAACAAAGTAGTACAATTATTTTCAACTTTTGGTTATACAATAAAGGGGTTCACAAAATGGATGAATTCAGGAAATTTGCAAAGAATTCTAAAATTCTGTTTTTGCTTTGTCATTCTTGGGTACTGAGGGTTGCTTGATGTGGGGAAAATATTAATTTAAGTCATTTTAGTTCAATGCTGTAACACTGCAAAATGTGAAGATAGATAGATAGATAGATAGATAGATAGATAGATAGATAGATAGA
>JANRMT010028174.1:58778948-58812166 GCA_026402145.1 Polypterus bichir lapradei | reverse complement strand
ATAGATAGATAGATAGATAGATAGATAGATAGATAGATAGATAGATACTTTATTAATCCCAAGGGGAAATTCAGATAATCCAGCAGCAGCATACTGATACAAAAAACAATATTAAATTAAAGAGTAATAAAAATGCAGGTAAAAACAGACAATAACTTTGAATAATGTTAATGTTTATCCCCCGGGGTGGAATTGAAGAGTCGCATAGTGTGGGGGAGGAACGATCTCCTCAGTTTGTCAGCAAAAAGTGAAGGAGTCTGAATACTTCCTGAAACCACTGTATATATGCATCTATACAGTTATATATATATAGTGACAGATAGGGGGCGCTGTCGCTCCCTTGAACCCTTGTCCAATACGCCAGACACCAGATAAAAGTCCAAATGTAGAATTTATTCAAATTGCACAGTGCACAAAGCACCCTCCTCTCCACAATACTCATTAAATCAATCAGAATAACTACAATAAACTCTCCACCACTCCCAGACGCGTTGCCACCCTTCCACCCAGCTCAGCTCGTCGTCTGGAGTTCCCAGAGTCCTTTTATATTCCCTGACCCGGAAGTGTTCGCAATCCCCAGTCCATGTGATTCCTTATCACTTCCGGGTCTGATAAAACAGTCTTCGTCTTCATCCCGAAAGCACGTCATTCCCCTTGTCCATGTGACTCGGACGTACTTCTGGGGCGTATGGCAAATAAACATCGTTCCTCCCTGCAGTGTCATCTAGTGGCCCACATGGTATCCAGCAGGGCTGTGGATAAAAACTCCATTGTCCAGAATTCCCTGCTGGTCTTCGGGGCCCCTCCATGCTGCAGGGAGAGCTCCATCTGGCGGCCTGGGGGTATTGGCCGGGATGAATGGCCGGCCATATTCCACTATATATATATATATATATATATATATATATATATATATATATATATGTAATTTTAAAGTAAATATGACTGGAGCTCCTTTTTCTTTTGTATATTTCCATATGTTGTGTTATAGTATATGTATTTTTCAACCCACATCACAGATCACAGTATTACTTGTTTCCGCCCTGGTTTCATCTCTGCTGCTAGATGGTAATTGTGCCAAGGATACCTGAATGTCTACCCAAAGATAGAGACACAAGATGCTTGACTGTGGTGAAAAATACGCAAAGAATTACTTTTTCAAAAATAAAAACTGTTAGGTAGTCCTCTTAGGGGGGTTTACACTTTATTGAGTCAGAGGCGAGTTAGGGAAAGGGGTTGATGACAGAAAGAAAGAAGTCACTGTTGTGTATAATTGAAAGAAAGAGAGTGAAAGACTGACAGAAAGTGGTTAGTGGTAGGTTGGTGCATCGGCAAAGTGTCTGATCTAGCAGAGTAAGGCTAAAGATTTATAATGGTAGTTTGTTTAACTTTCATTTGTTTGTACTTTCTGTCATCCTTTGTTAATTTCTCCTTTGGCTCCCGTATATTAAATAAACACATTTATATACTTTTGACTTCCTTTGCACTTTTTATTTTATTTTTCTATATTTTTATATTTTTGACCTATTACAATTTTTCTGGATGTAGAGAACTACCAGAGAGTCACTCTCTTTTGTCACATTTTATGCACAGTAGCAAAGAAGTGCATCCTACTAGTGTGACTCCTTTGCTTACAGTAATGTAAATGAAACAATATGCATTAAAAATCAAATAATTTATTATGAACCACACAGGAAGTGGTCAACATAGAGAGATAAAAAAAAATGCAAAGGAACTGAGAAATGTAAAATAATGACCTAGCTCTGTCTTTGGGCCATGGCACAAACAATGCAACTGCTGTTTTTTAGTTGGAATGGCTTGCACACCTCAGTAATGTTGGCCAAAAGAAGTCAATGTCTTTCCTTCCATCCCATCTTTCTCTTTCACTTGAATGTACTTCTACCTCCCAGTAATGAGCCTTAACCCCAAACAAGCCTGAGTCTCAGCTCACCCCATCACTGACTTATAGCAGGTTTAATCACCTATATTATGAAATCCACTAATCACTTTCCAGGTCAGAATTATCTCTGTTTGGCTGCAGGCACAGATTGCTAGAATACCATTTGGTGGATAGTGGAGTCCACTTTTCCCATCAGATGTGCTTTGTAAGGCAGGCACCATACTGCAATTTCATTAATGGGTCAGTGTGATTGTACTGATCACATTGTCCCATTAAGAAGGATAAGTATGATGAGAAGGAGAATCAATGAGTCTCTTTTCTAGCCTCACCTTTAAATAATCAACTCACCTTATCCAATCTACTGTCACGTTTTCCTCATTATAAACTCTTAGTAGAGAGTTTGGCACCTCAGCAAGTACTTAGTTGTCTCCCTTCTATGCTTTTTCCCTGGACTCTCTTCTCCCTCTCACTTGCTATGGCTCCCATGGAAGTGTTATAAGAACATACAATACAAGGTTTGAAAAACAAGAGGAGACTGTTCAATTCATCAAACGTATCTGTTAACTAATAGCTACATTGTTCAAATATTTACATTAATCCAGATTATTTTTAAAAGTTTCAAAGAAAATTTCTCCTTCAATGATTTATTTATTTAGTAATTTGTTCCAGATTCCCAAGAGCCATTGTGTAAAGAAGTGTTTCCTGGCTTTCATCTTTAGTGTATCTTAATTTATAATTGGATCTATCCACTTAATTTTCCTAAAAAAGAAAAAAGTCTACTTTTAAAAGTCCTAAAGTTCTACTATCTACAATACTACTTGGTAGCTTATTCCAAGTGTTTATGGTTCTCTGTGTAAAAAAAAACATCCTAATCTTTGTGTGAAATTTATCCTTAACAAGTTTCCAGCTGTGCTCCTGTGTTCTTGATGAACTCATTTTAAAATAACAGTTTCGATCCACTGTACTAATTGCCTTCATAATTTTAAACATTTCAATCATGTATCCTCTTAATTATTTTTGCTTGAACTGAAAAGACTCAGCTCTTTTAATCTTTCCTCATAATTCAACCCCTGTAGCCCTGGAATCAGCCTGGTCGCTCTTCTCTGGACCTTTTCTAGCGCTGCTATGTCCTTTTGGTAGCCGGGAGACCAAAACTGCACACAATAATCCAGATGAGGCCACACCAGTGCATTATAAGACTTGTGCATAACCTTCTTGGACTTGTACTCTACACATGAGAGTGCTGTAGAACCTGATGTGTAGATAACTATTCCTTATACTGATGCACTTCACCTCCTCATTGAGTGTTCTTTTACTACTAAAATTCTGAAGGACCCTCTTTGGGTCATCTTCTGCCTTATCTGCTATATGCCTCTCTCACTGTATTTTAGCCTCCCTAATGTCCTTCTTAATGGTTGTCCTCATGTTCTCATACATCCTAAAATTCACATTGGAGTTATTAGTCCTATACACCTTATATGGCTGTTTTTTCCTTTGCAGCTTCTTCTTTAACTCTCTATTAACTCACTGCAGAGTTTTTTTTACAATTTCCTACTAATTACAAATTTAGGTATGTACCAGTCCTGCATTACAAGTAAAACATTTTTAATCCTGTTCCACTGCTCCTCAGCTTTTTAAACCTGTTCCACTGCTCCACAGCTGTCTCCATACTAAGTCTATCCTTCTAAGACTTTACTATATCTGCTCAAAATTTGCCCTACCAAATGTAAACTTAAAAGTTTTAGTCTCTGCATCCGAACTCTTCCAAAACACTGAGAACTGTATTATTACATTATGGTCAGTTGACCCTAGTGGTTCAATCACCTCTATACCCTCAATTCTATCCTGATTATTACAAAATACTAAATCTAGACAAGCTTCACCCCATGTTGGTAATTTAACATACTATATTAAAAAACAGTCACCATTTGCAAGGTTATCCCAGTTAATATTCCGGTAGTTAAAGTCCCCCATGACTATAATACACCCTGTAAACTTGCCTTTTAAATATTACTAAAAAGATGTGTGTTGAAATTACTGTCTACATTAAGTGGTCTATAACACACTTCTAAAATAAAACCTCTTTTCCTAATACTTTCCAGAAAAAGCCACATATCCTCACAAAGGTAGGGCTCATTGTCCATCTGAATAGGACTTGCATTTAAATTCTGAGAGACAAAAACAGCTACCCTACCTCCTTGACTGTTCTGTCCATCCTTCCTAAAAATGTGTATCCCTCTATGTTATACTCATCTCCATCTATGTTATTTAGTCAGGTTTCTTTTATTGCTTTAATGTCGCAATTATGCTCCACTACATACAACTATAACTCACTTGTTTTATTTTTGATACTTTTAGCATTGAGGTAAGCTATTTTTAATGTGTTACTTGTTTTACTTTTGCATTTCAAACCTAGGGTTAGAATTTCCATTACCATGCATTTTTATTTTTACACTATTATTTGTTCCTTCATGTACAGATCTAAACCTGGCCTGTCCTAAACTCCCTGCCCACATACCCAAGTTCAAACAAACCTCAAAAATCCTCTAGAAAGCACCATGGACAGTTGATAAGGCAGACATTCGAATGAGTCATTGTCCCCGTTGGGGCGTGCAATCAGCAAAACGTTATCTTGAGTCACTGATGTAATGAGCCATTCGCGGTTTCACTGTCACTTCTGTGTGGACTTAGACATGCATGGCTTAATTTTTTAAATAAGCATATGTTGCTGGCAGGATCAACCAGGTAGGATGGGGTGGTCCCCGTGTACAGGTATTCCTCTGAAGGATGGTGGGAGAGTTGTCGTGAATCGGCCATGCAGTGCAGGCCTCTTATATTTGGGTCACCAGGCTCCCTGGTGTCTGGGGGCAAATCCGTACCAACAGGTGGATCCCAGCAGGTGGGAGTCTGGGGTGCAAGGGAGGGATCTACACAGTCAGCTGTTGCTGACAAACCTGGTTGGTCTGGCTGGGGGGAGGTGTCCACAGTGCTCCCCCAACCCCAGCAAATGGATCTCGTCCCTGCTTAACTGTTCCAACAAAGCTGCCGTTGTCCGGCGCCGATATTTGGCCTGTTATGAGGTTGGGAGTTTGGGACTGCGCCAGAGGGCAGTGCTCAGGTGCTCCACAGGGATGGAGTGGGATCCAGAAATTGTATCTTTGGGTCTCTGGCCCATACAGAAGAAGGGGTCAACCGACCTCCTTCATGCGGCCCAAGGACCTGTGGTGAAGGACTAGTGCATGGGAGAGCACCCACCGATTGGGGACTGATCGGTCTCACCCTCACGGAATTAGGGACACCCTTGGCAGTGGAACAGGTCCCATCTGTTCTAAAAGGATTCCCACTGCCCAATTAACCTATCCCATTCTGACCTACACCGAGATTTGAGCAACAAGTGGACCATGTGGACTGGTGCATGGCACAAGTAGAATTTCAGAGAAGATTACCTTGTCAGATCTGCTCCTCAGCCTGGCAACTAACTCTTTAACTTTGGATTACAGAAATGACAGATTACTTTTATTTTGGTCTATTTTTTTTCAACATGGAAAATTACAACTGGATCCACCCTTGTTCTGACCATGAGCCTATCTATGGTCAACCTATCCAATCCCCCTAATGACTGAAGCAAACCTATGCTTCAATCCCCCTAATGATTGATCATTGTTGTTCTTCTTGTATTTACACAGTAATTAGCATTCTTCTTGCCTGGATGGAGCACTTTGCATTTGCCTGTGTGACAGATTTAGGGCTTTCTTGCACCCTTGTACCCTCGGACCACACGTCCAGACACCAGGTAAAAGTCCAAATATTGACTTTATTTTCTTGCCACAGTGCACAAAGCACACTCTCCACCACTATACTCATAAATACAAATACTAATCACAATAAACCAATCCTCCAGCTCCCAGACGCGTTGCCACCCTTCCATCCAGCTCAGCTCGCTGTCTGGGAGCTCCCACAGTCCTTTTATATCTCCTGACCCGGAAGTGTTCCTAATCCCCAGTCCATTTGGCTCTCAATCACTTCCGGGTCAGGTACAAGCTCTTTTCTTCACCGCGGAAGCACGTCATTCCTCTTGTCCACATGTGCTTCCGGGGCGTAGGGAAAATATCCATTACTCCTCCCTGCAGCGTCCCCTAGTGGCCCCATGGCATCCAGCATGGCTGTGCATAAAAACTCCATTGTCCATGATGCCATGCTGGTCTTCTGGGGACCTCCATGCTGCAAGGAGGGCTCCACCTGGCGACTTGGGGGTATTGGCCGGGATAAACGGCTGGCCATTCTCCACACCTGCATTAAACTTAATTTTTCCCAGGTGCTTGTCCAATACTAAAAGTTGTCTACAGTATTTCTTTTTAAATTGTATTTAATACCTCCTCCATGTTTAATGTATCTTCAATTTTGGTATCTTATGTGAATTTCTTAATGTTATTAATTCAGAGTCAAAGTCGTTACAGTTTTTCTCAGTCAGACACATTTCTTAACAAACTAACCTCCTTCTCAAAACCTTCAATACAACTCTCAAAGCAGTAAAACAGCATAACAATATACTGTAAGGATACACAAAGGAGGCAGAAAATGGTTTGGGGAACCGCCGCCTATACTGTACAATGTACAAAGCAAAATACGTCAAACTTTCAACAAATAGCTCCAAAGCAACGTCTGGTTCTGTGTCCAAAACAGGGACAACTAAACACAAAAGCAGTTGGGCTTTTATAATAGACCCTTTATAATAAGGGAAGCAGGAAGTATTCTATGTTGGTTTCCCTTCGGGGGGATCTGTAGGAGAAGGAGAGGAAAGGTTAGTGCATTTCAAAAAAACCTGCTCTTTTTTTCCACCCTCGGTTAAGCCCTTAGCTTTCCACCCAAGCGCACGTTTCTGTTAAAAGGGACCTAAAGCAATCAAAATATTTGCACTATTTGTCAAAGCAGACAAAGTCGGCCTTTTCACCTTTTAACTTTTAACAGATGGATAGCAATTGTTGTTCATTGTGTAGACACTAAAACAAAAAATGCTTAGTACCTGAATCACAACTGGACATACTACATAGTGGTCCTGAAAATGCAAAATATTATTCTGCACACACCAATCAGACAAAAAACATTTAGTGTGTATTCATATGCAGTATGTAAGTACAGTGAAAATAAAAAGCAAGGAGGAAATTGTAACAAATATGCAATACAGGGTTGTAACAAAAAAAACAAAGGCAAGAAAACACAATGCATCCTGAAAAACAATATCTGATATGCAAATGCTGAAATGACCGAAAACACTAATGCCATTTTTTATTCACCATAATTTCTTTCATCTCAAAACTTCATCAAGTCACATCAAATATTTTGTCTTGTAAAGACACAAGTGAACAACGTTCTGGCATATTTCAGCCATCCTTGGCAATCCTTTAACTATGATGACGTAATAAGCAGAATCAATTGTCTCTAGTAGGAACATTTAGTTTTGGGGCTAACATGGCTACATAAACTTGAACATCTTCACGCTAAAACAGGTTTCTCAGTAGGATTTAAAAGCAGTGAATAGTGGCAGAAACACCATCAAAATTTCCTGGAGATCAGTAAACCAGTCTCTTACTGCATTGGATTGGAGGAACATGCATTGCTGGACAAACACTCCGCCAGAGAATGAATTTACACAGATTGCACATTAAACATGGCAACACAGATGTTCCTGTAGCGGCCCACTTCAACAGCCATGGACACTGTGAGAGGGACTTTAAAGTCACAGTGCTTATGGGCAACTTCAAAACACAGCAAGAGAGAAAAGAATGGGAAGTTAAGCTCATGTTAAAATTTAATACATTACAGCATGGCTTGAATAGAGACAAGAGTTTTATGGCCAGGTATGAGGACTGTTTGCATCTCTCAGACTGACACAGATAACCTGTCTACAGGCCCATATTTTTCTGAAAAACTCATCATAAACTTCAAAGGACTTTGTTGGACAGTTATCTTATCCAAAAATCTCTTGACCATACATCGTTTTTCTCTCTCTTGTTAAATTAATCTTAGCCTGAGTGAACCTATTAATTTTTTACATTTAAGATTTTTCCTTTAAAGATTTACCAATGTTGTTTCTTGTCCTAGTGTGTGGATATAAACACAGGAAACTTCAGTTTCTGTATTACATCTTGCCTGAAGAAGGGGCCTGAGTTGCCTCGAAAGCTTGCATATTGTAATCTTTTTAGTTAGCCAATAAAAGGTGTCATTTTGCTTGGCTCTTCTCTACATTCTTAAATTACCACAAAATTTGAAACCATAAGTCAAGCCTCACCACTACTCTGCTGTTCTCAGGAATGAGAGCAATGTTTAAACCAGTCAATACGATACTCTTTGTTGTAGGGTTTAATGGGAGGAACATAGTTGAAAACACCATTTTCAAGTATTGCTGTACACATGGTTATGTTACCCCCATGCTTTCTACGTTGCTTGATTTTATTCAGGTTGAATCTGGTCTCGTCCACATATGGAATTATATCTGGCATGTCACTTGCAACCATCTCCATCACTTTCTGCAAAATATTTAAAGTAATATCCAGCCATCCATCCATTATCATACCCGCTATATCCTAACTACAGGGTCACGGGGGTCTGCTGGAGCCAATCCCAGCCAACACAGGGTGCAAGGCAGGAACAAACCCCGGGCAGGGCACCAGCCCACTGCAGATTTAAAGTAATATGCATTTTGTAAAATCCAAAGAGCGCAGAACACCATTGCGCACAACAAAGCAGTTACAATACACCTGCTACATTCTTATATCTCTTATAATATATGAAAAAGTCAGTGGCATGTAGCATTACTTTTTGGCCTTACCTTTACATGAAGATATCTTAGCTCCTTCACCCTCTCAATGCTCCTTTCAAATGCAGCCTTGTGTGGCTGCTTCAGTGACAGTGTATGCCTCTTTACCAGCATGCTTAAATATGAAGTATTTTGCATGCATTAATTTATTCAATAAACAACTATGCCAATTTAAATGTAAAATATACATAACCAAGTGACAAAAGTATAATCAGTTTTGACCATTATGTCTTCCTCAAATGAGAATTATAGCTATGCAATTACAGTTGTGCTTATCGTTTTACAAAATGTGCAATAAGAGTTGAAATGGTGCAGTTGTTGATTTCATTTAATGTTGTAAAGTTCTGCGGCACTGTTTTGAAACAGAAATAATTCAGGCACAGAGTCCTTACATTAAGTACTCCATTGATGACCACAATCCAGTTGGAGCATTCACTTCTTATTTGTACTCTTTGCCTGTTGTTTAACTTCCAAGGCACCATAGATCACGCTGAGAAATTAATGTTTTCTCTCTCTGATTTTTACACCACTAGAAGTAGGCCTATCCCTGGAAACTGCTTGCAAGCCAGGAAACCATTCACAATGAACAACGTCATACATATTGCTTATCTTGTGATAAAATAATGTACTCTGAGTGTACGGTTAACTACTGCTACGCAAACCTCAGACGTATCTGCAGCCCAAGTAATCTGCATGTAAAGCACAAAGAAGGATGAAGAATGCTACAGCAACACCTCTGCATATGCTCTTTGAGCTCAGGGTTGCAAGGTTATGGCAAATTGCATTTTTTTAATTCAATCTTCTTTTAATATGATCAAGGCACACACTTTAGTTGAGCAGTAGATTGATAATATCTACAGTGGATTTAGAAAGCATTCAGACCCCTTTGGTTTCTGCACACCACTTTGTTGTGTTGTAGATGCAATGAGAAGTCAAGCAAAATTACACCTTTTATTGTCTAACTAAAAAGATTATAATATGCAAGATTTTGAGGCAGCTCAAGGCCCCTCTTCAGGCATCTTACTTGACTTCTCTTTGCATCCATAATGGCTAACACGGTGCAACACCCTTTTGTTGCAGATTTAACTTTAAATGGATACACTTGCCATTTATGCCCATTAGTCTGCACTTAATAGTCCATAATGACAAAGTAAAAGCATGTTTTTAGAAAGGTTTGTAAGTTTATTAAAATCTAAAAACTAAAATCTCTTGCTTATGTAAGTAATCAGACCCTTCATTTACAGCTGCAATTACAGCTTTGCACATCTCGATTTGGGCAGTTTATCCCGTTCTTCCTGGCAAATCTTTTCAAGCTGCGTTAGACTGAGTGGGGAACATCTGTAAAATGTCATCTTCAGGTCTCTCCACAGAGTTTCTGTTGTGTTTAAATATGATCTTTGTCTGGGCCACTCAAGAACAGTCAGAGACTTGTCCTGAAGCCTCTCCAGGTTTGTCTTGGCTGTATGCTTTGGGTCTTTGTCATGCTGAAAAGTGAACTGTCACCCCAGTCTGAGGCTACATATTCTCTGGAGCATGTTTTCTTTAGGGACTTCTCTGTATTTGTCATCCTTCCCATAGTTCTGACCAGTCTCAATGTTCCTATCGTTGGAAGACACCCTGTAACATGATGTTGTAACCTCCACACTTGACTGTATGGATTGTATTAAACAGGGTGTCTCCCAGACGTAGTGTGTGGAGTTCTGCCCAAAGAGTTACAAATCAGAGACTCTTTTGTTTTTTTTTTTTTAAAAAAAAGCCCTTTAAATGCCATTTAAAGGCTGTCCATCTTCTATCTACCATAAATACCTGATTGATGAAGTGCTGCTGAGATGGTCTTATTTTTGACAGGTTCTCCAATCTCTGCAGAGGACTTCTGAAGCTCTGAGTGAAAAATCGGGTTCTCTTGGTTATCTCCTTGACTAAGGACATTCTTGCCTAAACTACTTATATTGGCCAAATGGCCCCACACTAGGACAAGTGTCTCCCATTTTACAATTATTGAGGCCTCTTTGCTCTGGGAACACACAGAGCTTTATAAATGGTTTTATCCCCTTGCCCTGATTTTTACCACACCACAGAGAGTTCCTTGAACCTCATGGCTTGATTTTGGTCCTGACATCTCATTTGGAATGTTGTACCTTATATACAAAATTGTATGCCTTTCTAAATGAAGTGCAATCAATTCAACATGTCAGGTGGTAGACTCTAATTAAATTCAAGACACATTTCAAGGATAATTAAAGCAAACAGGATGCCTGTGACCACAATTTGTAGTGCCACAGTAAAAAAGTTTAAATACTTATGGAAATATAAGAATTTAGTTTTAGGTTTTTAATTAATTTGCAAACCTTTCTGAAAACACATTTTTAGTTTGTCACTATGGATTACTGAATATGGATTGATTGTCAAAGTTGGAGAATTTATCAATTTAAAATTAAATATACAACACAATGAAGTGTGTATAAAGTGAAGGTGTCTGAATACTTTCTGAATCCATTTGGACTCTAACATGGTAGGTTGGAGAATTTGTTTTTTTAATCAAAGAGTTAAGGGGCATAGTGAACTCTCCTCCAATGGAGCACCAGAGAACTGCTCATTGTCTTAGATTTATCTGCTCACATGCAAACAGTGGTGTTCATAAAACAACAGGCATATCCTAAAACTGGTGGTAATGATTTTTATTATTGGTCTTTTGGACGTTAAGGAGGAAAGTCATGTATATTGTTGATACTTGAGTTATGTAATGTACATTTTTGTGAAACCAAATATATAAAAGTGGACGACAGAGGCTCCCTTCATTCTCCTCTCTCATAACAGCAAAAAAACGATAACTCTCAAAATGTTTCAGAATGGTAAAACAATATATAGGAATTATTATCAACAAAATTCTGGCAATGTAGCAAAACATACATAAAAGGAGTTCCAGGAAAACAGAATTGTTTTAAAGTAATTAAGAGTATAAAGGCATCAAGTTAAACATGTAAACATTTAATCTGTGGTTAGACGTGTTGGTTCTGGAATCTTTTAATTAAGACTAAGAACTGTTCCCAGCTGTCTGAATAACTTTATTAAAACTGATAGTAACATTTTTTGGACAGTATTAGTGCTCTCTTTCTCTCTTTTTCTGACCTGCGTTACTGCGTTATGTTCATTTTGTTGCAACCCTCAATTGGATTAAAAGGATTTGAATATTTTATGGTATAAATCTCTGGTAAAAACAAATTTAAGTAAAGGATAATAATGTATACCATCTTATCTGAATAGACTCTGTGTGTGTGCATTTAGGTACGTAAAAAAACATGTTATTTTCATTACAAACTGAACTGCCACCCATACATCCATTTTTAAATTTATTTAATGCAATTCTGGGTCTCGGAGGACCCAGAGGTCATCTCAGTAGCACTGAGTGTGAGACAGATCTCTTCCTTGTAAGGAACGCCAACTCCTCACAGGGCATGCTCTTTAAAATATTCAGTAGGCATACGCAATCAAAAAGTATTTCAGAAAGAAGCTGACATTTCTGGAGACGATGAATCAAACAATGCTCACATGCATGCAGAAATGACACCTCCACTGTGTGGATTGTCTTTTGATGTTTTCTGTATACAGGAAGTGGAAATGTCATCAGCCGGGCTGGGTGCTCTTCACTTCATCAACTTAGTGCTGACATGAGATTTTACACTCTTAATCATTTACATCTGCTAATAAGTGGTCAGGAAGGCTCAGTGTGTCAAAATGACAAATGCGGTAGGCAATCTTTATGTATGCAAGAGAAAAGAAGATAATGTACATGTATGCATGCATATCTGTTCATTTTTGTGATATTCCTTGCAATGGATTAAAAGAATATTATATAAAAAAATGGTCATAGTATAAAATATGGTCATAGATAGATAGATAGATAGATAGATAGATAGATAGATAGATAAACTAGTTACAGCCTGGGAATATAGAATATATTAGTAAATCTGCAGCACACATTTCAAATGTAAGTTGTCTAAGTTAAAATACTGTGTGACAGAGTTACAGAACAGAAAGAATGTGTAAAAGTAACACTGTTAAAAAGGATAGAGAAATACATTTTAGAGAAAGCTGTGTATAGGTTGTTAGCTATACAGACCTGTGTTCTGCAGAATTGTAACAAACTGCTATATGTGACAGTAGTAGTGTTTTTCAATGATTTTATGACAGACAGCAAGCCAATGTACACAAGCCTGCTGATGATAATTGCATCACTTGAATTGTTTTAGGTATAGACATTGGCAGCAGCATTCTAAACCCGTAGTAATCTGTTGATCTTAACCCAGCCATTAAAGAGAGGATAGCAGCAATCCAGTTAAGAGGTGATTAGACATGGCATCTTCAGCATCTGATCCAAAAAGGCAGTGTTTCATAAATGATAACATTATGTTTTGACTGTAATTTACATGAGTGATTTAACAGTCAAGACACTGTCAAGGCTAGAGACAGAGAACAGTGAGCTAATGTGGCCGTTCTCTTGGTATATAGAGTAAATGTATGGCATTGTATGTTGGTTAGTTGATTCCGCACAAATAAACTTACATCAGCATTGCCAGTATAGAGTGGGGTCTTTTCAACAAATTGCATCAGTAAGGCCCACCACTAAAGGATCACTAAATACAACAGTATAAAAGAGTGCATTCTCCTTACTATTTAAGGAGTAGTGTTTATTGAATGAAAAGAAAGGTGTAGCAACACTTCAGCCATTTGGTATGGTGCCTGCAAGATCCCCTCCATACATGCTTACTTTCTCAAGGCTGTTTAATCCAGATGAAGACGGTGTGTTAATATAGTTAGTTCTAGAAGCTTTGAGCACAAAGAGGTAAACTGACCTGAACAGAGTTTCTGTTTATCACACAGTACACATATGCACATCACACTCTTTGACCAGCTTAGAATAGCTGGAAAACCTACACTGCCTATCTCTGGGGACGCAGAAAATACGTATGAGGAAAACCCACAGACACATGGGGCAAATAAGCACACCTTCAAAGTGATGGCAAACATGTGCGCATTGTCTAAATCTCAGAAGCTGCAATTCCCTCTTCCTCTGTGTGATGACTTCTTTATGTTTCTACGTCACTATAACTATAGTAAAACATTTTGTAGCTACAATATGACACCTACAGGCATATGGTCTCTTCATTATCAGGGTGCTATTAAGTGAAAAATATGCAGTAGTAATGACAAGACTGTGCTGTGTTTCCCTAAATATCTTCAAGAACTAAATATTGTCCAAATAATATTGATGAACTATTGCTTTCCCTGTTTTTCATCTGTTTCTGTTACTTTTTCTTAGTTCAGTGCTAATGTTTCTGAAGTTAGTTCACTCTTTCTTTCTAATATTTATGTAAAGTACTGTACACAAAATTCTGGAAAAAGGGTCAGATGCTCTAAGCTTACCATCCTAAGGACAGACAGCAGATAGACTTGGTCCTCACTTGAGTTATCTCTTGGGAAGAAGCAACATCAACAGATGCCATAGAATGATTTGTGTCTTAAAAGCCTAGAGCCTGTGGTTTAAGTAACTCTCCACCTAGTTTCAGTGACGCCTTTTGAAACTCCGAGGGAAGCCATTGTTACAGCCTACTAAATCTGAAAGTGGTGAGAATCAGTGAGTGGGTTGTTTTGTCTATAGGCTGTTACAATTGTTCTACTCTTCTCTAACCTAGAAACGAAAAAAGAAGGAAGGAGGCACTGGAAGGAATGTGCAACTAATTGACTCATATTGACTCATCATTATCTTTATTTATTAATTTACCTTTATTAAGCATTGTGATAAGAATGCTTCCAGATAGATTTATCCATCAGGCCATTAAATAAGAAATCATACATTTTTCATTATGTTTTCTTCTCCCAAACACAATCATGATCTGAGCCACAAAGATACCAGCCAATATCATTTCCTGTTCACAAAGAAGTTTGTATTTACTTCTCTTAGAAGAAATAGTAAACCACCACTTTTTAGAATGCTGCCAGGAAGTTCTTGAAAGGAAACTGTGTCACTAGTTTGCAAATCTGCAAAGAAAAGTAAGCTCAGATCTGAACAAAATGAATGGGATTAACCAGACATGGGCAAGACAGTAAAGTTAGTCTTCAATCAATAATTTACAATTTAATGAAAACAACAACAGGTTAATTCCATTATAATAATCTCTAAAATATAAAACAACACTAAGGTCCGTGTGTCCAGTTCCTCAGAGCAATCTGATCGGTCACCTTAGTAGTGGTGTGACTGGTGATGCACCAAAAGAAAAAGTGCACATGTGAGATGCATGAGGAGAAGTAAAGGCACATGCTGAAAGAGTTGGTTTCAAAGATGGCAAGTATGAAACAAGACAAAAAATGAGACAGGTGCCCAGAGGATAATGACCAAGTCAGAGAAGTCGGCTTTCAGGAACATGCTCAAGAGTCAGAGTGCTGTTGAAGAGACGTTCACACACAAACACAGAGGAAAGATGCTGAAGGTATACATAAGGAGAGGCAAAAAATATTGTTTCCGTATTCTGTTATCTGTCTTCAACAGGTACCATGGCTAGTGATTTATAAAATTAAAATAACACTGAGATTAAAATAATACCAGTCTGGTATATGACACCTTAAATCATCATGATCATCTGAATAGTCTGCAATAGTTTAATTCAGTTAGATGTTTAATTATTAATGATTAGAATTAAATTAAAAAACAATAGAAGGCTCACACCACACATTTTTAATGGCTGCTATTAAAATGTAACCACTAAGGCAATCAAAATCAATAAAATTTATTTATATAGCATATTTTAATGCAAATCAAGTAGCTCAAACTGCTACATGCAAAGGAAAAAAACTAATAAAAATAAATAAATAAATAAATACATACATAAATTAATAAAACTTACAGAATACAGATAAACAAGCAGTAGAAGTGGAAAAGTTCTTAATCATGTCTTAAATTATGATTAACTAACCTCATGTTTTACGTTCTACAGTTTAAAAGTCTGATGCAATGGTGAGATGGTCAGCAGGAGGAGAGGAAAATAAAAACTCCAGCTGATGAGATACTGGAGATAATAAGCCTCTGAGGGTTCCAAGTTCAAAGATTTCTCAGCCCTACTGGACATTCTACTAAAGGTAAACGTGCCGAAGTAGTTCATTATTTTGATGATACACTATCCTAGAAGGTTAAATGCAGTACATCTTGACAAAAGTTACAGCATTTACATTCCTTCCAATTACCACAGGTTGCTGTAGGGTTCTTTTATCCGATGGCAAAACCAATGCTATAATCTATTAGAGCCAGTGCACATTTAAAGAGTGGGTTTTAAGGAGTTTTTTAAAAATGTTTCACAATTTTAGTCCATTGTATCTATATTCGCGAAGGATTACAGACTTTTGGTACATAATAGCAAAATGCCATCTTACGACTTCTTTTATGCCTCTAGCTTTTGGATTAATAATCAATTCAGTGTTAGAGGATTAGGACTGTGAACATAAGGGGATAGAAACTTAAAATACAAGAAGGAGTGAGATTATTTGGATCTTTGAATACAAGGAAGAATATTTTAAAATCAATTCTAAAGGATACACATAACCAACATGACAGTGTTTAGACCATTAAGATGCTGCTAAATTCTGAACTAGCAGCTGCCGTAGTCCTGTTATTGCTTTAGAGTAATCAAAGAAGCACTTTAAATAAATACTACTATAGTATAACCAAAATAACATCTCTCTCTATATAAAATCCAGCGTCTGTCTGTCCGCTTTTCATGCGAGAACTACTTAACAGATTTAGATCAGGTTTTCTCCTATAATTTGCTTAAACATTCTGGTTGATTTTACGACTTGTCTCATCACGCTAAAAATCATAGTTCGCTAACAGGAGTGATATATTCGTGCTAATCCAAGACAGCGGCTGTGGGCCGAGGGGAGGGGGAAGCGTGACGTCAGGAGTGGGGAGTTGGTCTACCTCTGCGCTTTGGAGTGTGCCTTGCTTAGCTAGTGATACCTTTTTGTTTATTGATTTTTAAAGTTTGTCCTGTTTCACTGCTATGCGGGTGGAGCTGTTGGGGATTTGTGATAGATCCTTCAGGGCTCTGAATTAAAGGGCTACCTTAAACATAATATAGTAAGCAAATTTGAACTTTCCTGGTTTGACCGAATGTAGATATGAGAGTGAGTGTGCTTCTCGTCCTATTTAGGGATTGTTCCTGACTTGCGCTCAGTGATGGTGTAACAGACTGCAGTTCCTTGAACGTCGGATTGGAATAGGAGGTATTGATAATGGATGAATGTTTGCGGGAAGAGTAATGCACATTTCATGTTATCGCCTCATGACTCTTGATTAATGGCTGAGGTGCCTACTCTGTCTGCATATCATCCTTGTGTTGTTCTGTGAACTCCTTTCACCAATACAGGGTGTCAGTTGGTTTTGGCCAGTTTGGCTGCTGAAATCACTCTATGCAGCGTTCAGTTAATTCAAAAGGCTGCTGCAAGAATTACTAGAAAAACAAGAAATACAAACACATAACTCCAGTTCCTAAGTCCTTACACAGGCTCCCGGTTAAGTTTAGGACAGATGTCAATTTCCTCCTTTTAAAATACAATGCTTTAAATGACCAAGGCCCTGCTTACTTATTTAAACTTATCATTACTTACACACCAGAGCACACACAAAGATCTCAAGATGCTGCCTGTTTATTATTTCAAGGATTAATAAAATAACAGTGGGAGGCCAAGCTTTTAATTGTAGGTCCCAAAGCTGTGGAATAGTTTGCCTGCTAATAAATTCTGTCTCAGTTTTTAAATCCAGGCTGAAAACTCACTACTTCAGTGAAATTGAAAAAAGTTTTTAATTAATTGCCATGAATAAATGTAAAGCAAACATGTAGACAGAAAATCTTAAAACTGTGTGGTGATGAACACCCAACTGTGAAAGTGTCCTCACAATCCAGATATGGTGGGAACAATGACTTAGTAGCTATGGTGTTAGATTAAATGAGTTGTGGTTTACACTCTATTTGTAATCGCCCTGCAAAAGATGTGTAAAAAAATAAAATAGTGTAGCTCTGCATTTGTTTACAGCACTATTGTTTGGACATCACATCATAATGCAGAACTGTAAAGTAAAGCAAGCCTTTACCTTTATATTCTCCAAAGCCAGAATCTTTTCCACATTGTTCCTCTGAGATGCCCAGAAACAAAGGCATTGAACTTCAAACTGCAAGATTAATGATCCATGCTTCACTATTTACATATCAGTGCTCCAATTGCAGCAATATGTTGTGATGGAATTATCTTCTGTCAGAAACAAGGGAATCAGCAAGGTGGCACCAGGTAGAGGGAAGTCTCAAATGAAAACAAATCAACAGAAAGTGAGACACTGGTAATGGTGGTGCACCTTCATATGTCAGTGTGGGAAGACAACTGCTATTATGAGGAGGTAGACACTGTCATCCTAATATTATGATCACATCTAATGCACAAAATAGTAGGAGCTAGAAGAGCTAACCAAGAGATGTGCAAAACCAAGGAGGATTCCAGAATAGACAAACAGAAAACCTTATCCCATGTCTTCTCAAATGACAAAATCTTCTGCCTAAGTAAAGAAATAAAAATGAGGAAAAAAAGCTGGTCAGAATAGTGACCCACTTAGATAAAGAGCTTGCCATGGAAAGTAAAACACTGAATAAATGTGCATGACAGAAAGGACAACAGCAAAACAGTAAAAATAAGGGGTTTGTTACCAAGTTTCAAAATAACTAAAGCCAAAAGGCAAAATTCAAATTCAGAAAATTGAAATTATACCTAAAAAGACAATCCAGGGCGGGCACAGTGGTAGCACTGCTGCCTCGCAGTAAGGAGACCTGGGTTCGCTTCCCAGGTGCGTGGAGTTTGCATGTTCTCCCCGTGTCTGTGTGGGTTTCCTCCGGGTGCTCCGGTTTCCTCCCACAGTCCAAAGACATGCAGATTAGGTGCATTGACAATCTTAAATTGTCCCTAGTGTGTGCTTGGTGTGTGTGTGTGTGTGTGTGTGTGCCCTGCAGTGGGCTGGTACCCTGCCCGGGATTTGTTCCTGCCTTGCACCCTGTGCTGGCTGGGATTGGCTCCAGTAGACCCCTGTGATCCTGAGTTAGGATATAGCGGGTTGGATAATGACTGACTGAAGACAATCCAAAATTTTGAATTTTTTAATTCAAAATATGGACACCTGAAATAGTGTGCTGCCATTTTAGCCATTGCAAGCTGATATCATATCCAACAGCACTGGCAATCACATACCCATGAATCATCATTACTCTTGCATTAATCAAAATAATCGCAATCAAAACAAATACAAAATAATGCATACAGTACAGGCCAAAAGTTTGGACACACCTCCTCATTCAATGTCTTTTCTTTATTTTCATGACTGAAGGCATCAAAACTATGAATGAACACATGTGGAGTTATGTACTTAACAAAAAAAGGTGAAATAACTGAAAACATGTTTTATATTCTAGTTTCTTCAAAATAGCCACCCTTTGCTCTGATTACTGCTTTGCACACTCTTGGCATTCTCTCGATGAGCTTCAACAGGTAGTCACCTGAAATGGTTTTCACTTCACAGGTGTGCCTTATCAGGGTTATTTAGTGGAATTTCTTGCTTTATCAATGGGGTTGGGACCAGCAGTTGTGTTGTGCAGAAGTCAGGTTAGTTGGACGATCATTTATTTTTCAACAGGACAATGACCCCAAACACACCTCCAGGCTGTGTAAGGGCTATTTGACCAAGAAAGAGAGTGATGGAGTGCTGTAAATGGTCATGAAAATAAAGAAAACACATTGAATGAGGAGGTGTGTCCAAACTTTTGGCCTGTACTGTACATCTGAAAAAATAAATTCTCCACAGTACGAAGCCCAAGATTCTGAACACCTAGAAGTACAATAAGCAGAGACACAAATGTGAGACATAAAAGAGATAAAAGATTCCGCCAAAACACTAGAGGGCACATACATGGGCACCTGAACCATTCCTCATAGCAAGAAACATAGAACTTAGAGAGCTGCCTAAGGGCCATATGACCTCCTGGTTGAATGGTGGTATCACCAGATTCCTAACTGAGGAAGAAGGAGCGAGGTTCCTCCTTTGGAGTTCAGGCCAAACAGAACTGGCAAGACTATCATGCCCATGCTCAACTTCAAAGGGGCCAAATACAATCTATGAGGGAGAGGAATGGAAGTCTGTTGTCTCTTTAAGTGGCCTGGCATCCTGCAGTGGAGACTCATCCCTTTAAGTGAGGCTTAGGGCTTGGAGTTGCAGATAGAGTTACAGGGACACTAGGGGCCAACATGATGACTTCTGACCTGGTATTCCTGTAGCTAAAGAATGACCATCCTGACCCTGAAGGTAAAGTGACATATGTGATCTCACGTTGGAGTTTAAAGACACTTCATTCCAGAGGCACTACTTTACAATGGGGACCAGAGAAGACAATGAAAGTATAGATGTGAGAGGAGGAAGAAGCCAGAATCATTTACAAGTGGCCGAGAGAATGGAAGTGGGAAGAAAGCCTGCATTTTGCAGTCATTTCAGAATGGATAAGCCACCCTAATGCATAGCTAAAGGTTCACCCTTCAGAAGTTAGTCTCACAAGGTAGTTATGTTTTGATATTGTATGTTTTTCAGATGTACTGTGTGTTCTTGATTTTTGCCATTATCCCTTTTGTGTTCCATTTTGAAAACAAACTCACATGTTTTTGTACTTTTGGGCTGTGTAGCATAATTCCAAATGTTAAGATGTTACACTGAAAGTAAGTGTACAGTGCCCTTCTATTTTTATAACTCATAAAATGACACAGCAGTGGTAAACCACAAGCCAACTACACAATATCTCCCACAATGCCTAGGGGCTCACAGTCAGGGGTCTTGTAGTTTCCTATCAGTAATTTGGTACATAAAATCTGAGTCCTGCAAATTTAGCTGGTGGCTAGATGATAGATTGTAAACCATGCAATTGCAGGTACAGTTCCCACCGTTTACCAACTGTGTGACCTTCACAGAGTCACTTGACCATTCTGAGTTTAGAGTAGAGAAATTCAGAAATATAATTTTGAAATTACATTTGGTAAAAACTTGAGGCAATAGGCAAATGCCGGCTTCCCCCAGTGCCTATTTCATGTTGTGGTTGAAGGAATTCATTGTTTTGTTTTGTCATCAACATTTAAGAAAAAGATGACTGCTCTTGTGCTTTAGAGCATTGCCTCTTTGATAGTTAATGCATAATCAAGTGGCAAGGATCCTGACAGGGTGTGATTTCAAACAGAAAAAAAAATAAAAATGAAATAATGTGAAAATAGTACTCTGCTTCTGTCTCTTTTTCAGCTGTCATTTAAATTTAGATTAGACTTTTGCTGGAACTGAATATGAAAAAGACAAAGCCTGCTACATGCCAACCTCACAAAGCAGCCAGATTATGATCATTAGTCTTGAGTTGAGGAAAAGTGGTAGACTTGTACTATTTTAATATTGCAGGCAATAGTATACCAACCATAGCAGAGAAGCCAGGTTATAGCCTTGGAAAGATGTCTGACAGCAACCTAAGGGACAGAAATTAAATCCAGTCTGTCTGTACACAGCTCGAAGGGCTGGTTAAGAGCAGTGAACACATCAGCCCAGCCCAGAAAATTTAAAGCCTAGGTGACCAGAATGGGAAACAACACCAAGGCTTATAATCAGTAATATTGTAAAGATCTCAATTTGTTAAAACATTTGGACTCTCAGTCTGCCAGGACAACAATTTCACCCTTAATCTCAGCAAACCAAGTGGTTGGTTACAAACTTCATGGAGCAGAAGGGAGACAACACTGCCATCTATATCAGTGAGGATGCAGTTAAGTAGATGCTCAGTTTTAAATTTCTTGGTGTCATTACTACAGATGTACTGAATTGAGCATGTTTCATCTGTTGTCAAGAAGGCTCACTATAGCCTACAGATATCTGAGGAAAGCTTGCATTTCTCTAATGTTCTCAACAATCTCTACAGGTGCACAATAGAGGTCTGCCATCTCTGGCTGTATTAAATACTGATATGCTATTTGCTCAGCTCAAGATTGTAAAGCACTGCACTGTAGTGGGTGCAAAATATATTACCAGCACCCAGCTGCAAATGAGGAAGAATATGTGTTTTGAAAATGTTTCAATTTTCAGTCATTCACTCAAATATCTTCAATGCTATACAGTATATACCTGTATACAGTAAGTGTGTGTGTGTGTGTGTATATATATATATATATATATATATATATATATATGCAGGATTCTTTAGTAGTATAACATTCTTACGAACATCCACTGATTTACCATTTTGATTTATTGCCAATAACTCTTTTCCGGTACAATTTTTTACCTGTTTGCTATGTCTCTACATGTGACATGGTAATCTTATTATAAGTTCACTTTATCAAAATAGACCAATAAACCATTCCTAAAAACTGCAACCTCCTTAACGTATTACCAAATAAGTAAGATTTAATCTGTTCATTTGACAATTAAAAAGGAATATTAGTTATTACTACCCCTAACAGTTTTTTTCCATATAACAACAAAGTTTTCCATTTGAAGGCCTTCTCACAATTTCAACTTATTTTAATTGGATTTATCTAAGAAGATTGGGAAGACATATATTTAAATAACAGCATAAAATATTAAGTGTTCTTTTTAAGCAAATTCTGTTCTTCTTGCCTAATATGTAAAAGTTTTCCTATATTATGTTTCTTTTTACATTTCACAGAACTAAATTCTACTGCTTTCCAATTCTTATTTCACCATACTAAACTCTCCCAAATCTCTATTTCTAATTCTAAACCCTCTTCCAAAAGTCCTACACCTTTCACAGTTCACTGTTACTCACCATACTTCCACTATTAAAGTAGTGCAGAATAAGACCTAAATGTAACCAGCACAGAAGTTGAGACTAATACCCTTAAATGCGATAGTCGTAGGTAGCGACCCTAACACTCGTACATCTGAATAACTGGGCCCCACCCCTGCCAGCAAAATTAAGAGAGAGCAGGAAAAAATAGAATTACTAAATGCCAAATACCAGATGAAGTGATAGATAGTAAGTAACAACCACAAACAGATGGAGTAATACAATTAAAAGAAATAATTATATTATTGTATTGTAAGAAATTGTAATTGTAAGAAATAATAAATCTAAGGATGTCCCCATAGAAATGTTTTCTAATAATTTAAGGATCTTATAAAACGTAGGTGTAGCAATGTCATGTGTCACATGACATGCCTAACAAAAATGTAGCATTTTTGCAACTAGAAGCACAAAATGCAGCCAATACAAACAAGTACACAAAACAATAAAGTAATCTTAAAGAAAAAGTAATCTTACATCATCTGTCCATTTCTGTCCTTAATTGATGCTTAAACTCTGGTTCATTGTTTCATAATGTCTCATACTGATTACTGTAATTCCCTTTTCATTGGCCTCCCTGCAAATTTATACAGAAGCTACAGTATATTCAGAACTCTGCAGCCAGAGTCCTCACCCACACAAAGTGTTTGGCTCACATCTTCCCTGTTCTCTCCCAACTGCACTGGTTACCGGTTCCATCAAGAATTAAATTCAAGATTCTGCTTCTCACCTTCAAAGCCCTAGATACCCTTGTCCCCTCCTTGTTAATCTCTGAGGTCCTGGAGCAGTAATCTCCTTACTGTCCCACACACCAGGCTCTCCACCCTGGGAGGCAGGTCCTGCAGTGCTATGGCCCCTCAACTCTGGAACTCTGTTCCTCAGACTCTCCGAGATTGCTCGTCTTTCTCCACCTTTAAATCTCAACTCAAAACTTTCCTCTTCTATGAATTTTTGTCTTCTGTGTAATTTTTTTTATCTATATGTAAAGCGACCTTCAGTTTCTGAAAGACATTCTATAAATGCAACATTATTATTATTAAAATAACAGAAAAATTATTAAACAAACAAATAAGAAAAATTGAGTGTAATTTGTTAACTCCTCAGAGTACTCAATATTGTTTTGCTAGCTGTATCTCACCCAATGTTGCCACTGAAAAAATTCTTCTCCCTGAAACTGGATTCAATGAGTTATGAAAATGTAGAAATGGATATTTTGTGTTGGGGCAGCATGTCAGCACAGTGACTAGTTCTCCTGTTTCACAACATTTGCAATGTTACAATTATGAGATTTTATATATTTTTTGGAAAATTGTACATTTTTTCCTTAGATCACATTTTTTCCTGTGGTTTTGATTTACAGAGGACTATTCTGCACCTTTATTTGCTTACTGTCATTTTGTTTTAGCAGGGCTGAATTATTTGTTATGCTTTGCTTTATTCTGTTACATTATTTTTTTTTTTTTTGTTTGTGCATGCAGCCATTCTGGTTATCCAATGTCTTGAAGTTGTGTTCCCCAGAAGTTGCGTTGTGTAATGCTGACTCATTGCAGAGTCTGGAGATACTCTTGTAAATTCTTTTGCGAAACTATAATGTAGTTTTTTTCTTGCAAATATAGGTTTTTGAATTTAACATTTTGCCTTTCATGAGAGATCAGCTTAACTTTTTGATTTTTACTCCTGGTTTGTTTTCTTTGTTTTATTTCAATGTTTCGCTGTTTTCTCCATGTTGTGGCAGAACACCTGATTTCAAATCATAGCCCAGTCACTATGGAGTCTGCTCCCACTCTCACTGTCCACACTGTTCTCTGACTGCTTCAGTTCCTTTCACATTACAAAGATGCTCATGTTAAGTTAATTGAATACTCTAAAATAACCCAGTAGCAATGGCTGTGTGTATGAGTGTGTGTGATAGAGACTAGCATTTAATTCATGGATGGCTCCTGCCCTGTACACAGAGCTGCCAATCCAGACTTAAAGTAGTTTCTTTTCAGTTTTACATCTGAAAAAACGATAAACCGATAGCATTGACAATTAACTGGGACCACGGTTCACTTCACCTGGAGTGTTTTCTGTGTCAAAGTTGCTCATTTTCTCAGTATACATTTAGATTTCCAAATGAAATATAAATTTATTGCTAATGTTTCAAGCTAAGCTGTTAGGTTGATTGTATATGATACATTGCCCTGGTATTATTTAAAAAGGCCTTATTATCAAGTGTCATGTCATCAAGGAGTTACATGGATTAGTTTCTTATCCACAGTGCCACTTCCTCTCCTACAGGAGTTTCTCTACTATCTCTAACCCAAGTTTCCAGCTGGATTCTCCGTCTCTGAAGTTCCACTTCAATATACTATCAGTTGCTAGAAGACATGGTGACATGAGCTAACAAAAGGTGGCAGAGGTGACAATGCTCTCCAGAGCTGTGCCTTTATGGCCCATGGAGTAATGCATTGCATTGTTCTATCCAGTGTTCCAGATGGCACCCCAACTAGGAATCCAACTGGTAGTTCAAGTGCTTAAATGTATTTAAACCTCTATAATTCCAATTGCTTTTGAATTTTCAAATACATTCGTGAACACTTTCTTTTTTGTTATTTTTTCCTTTCAGTATTGCTGCAGCTGCTGCTGCAGAGTCATTTCTCTACCTGCACCTTTACTTACATTTAAAATATATATTGGTCATACTCAACTTAAAGAACTTTCATCTCTGTTACTTGGTAAAAGCTGCTAATATTGGGATTCAAACAATTTCTTACTCTGTAATGTTACAAATTATGTGTCAAAGAGGTTAAGTTAATGTTTAAGTTTTAATTTAGTGCAAAGCTTTAAGTGTGAAAACAGAATACTTATTTGAATTTACAGCGGAATGACAGTAAAACAAGAAGAACATTAATAAGGGTAAGGTCTCCCACCCTAATGTATAAAAAAAGACAACATAATCTGGTTCTAACTGAAATGTAAACGAATAAACCAATGATGAAACTGGGATATCCCCGTATCAGCCCCCGTGGAAAGTTTCTTGCAATGAGTAAAACTTGTAAGACAATTTGAATGTTCAAATAAACACGTTCTTTTTTATAAAATAATAAAACACATGGTTTGTTACTGCAGTAGAGGTTCATTTTAGTTTCCTGCATACTACTAGGAACAGGCAGTTGGACAGGTGTCACACTTCATCCACATGATATCCTCATATTTCATTCATCAATCCAATTTCAAAACTGCCTTTTCAAGTTTACAGTCATAGCTAGATATAAATATTAAAGGCTCTGTATGGCTACATACTGTATAATGCTTATATTCTTGAATTAATAGCATTGTTCAATATCTTTATTCTGTTGTTTATTGCTGTTTCTTTGTTTAGCAATTTGTGTATGCTGTATTTTAAGGTTGCATTTTTTTGATGTTCCTACACCAGCTGTTATAGAAACAAATAGTTTATTGTACTGTAAGGTACACTCACCTAAAGGATTATTAGGAACACCATACTAATACGGTGTTTGACCGCCTTTCGCCTTCAGAACTGCCTTAATTCTACGTGGCATTGATTCAACAAGGTGCTGAAAGCATTCTTTAGAAATGTTGGCCCATATTGATAGGATAGCATCTTGCAGTTGATGGAGATTTGTGGGATGCACATCTAGGGCACGAAGCTCCCGTTCCACCACATCCCAAAGATGCTCTATTGGGTTGAGATCTGGTGACTGTGGGGGCCATTTTAGTACAGTGAACTCATTGTCATGTTCAAGAAACCAATTTGAAATGATTCGAGCTTTGTGACATGGTGCAGTATCCTGCTGGAAGTAGCCATCAGAGGATGGGTACATGGTGGTCATGAAGGGATGGACATGGTCAGAAACAATGCTCAGGTAGCCCGTGGCATTTAAACGATTCCCAATTGGCACTAAGGGGCCTAAAGTGTGCCAAGAAAACATCCCCAACACCATTATACCACCACCACCAGCCTGCACAGTGGTAACAAGGCATGATGGATCCATGTTCTCATTCTGTTTACGCCAAATTCTGACTCTACCATTTGAATGTCTCAACAGAAATCGAGACTCATCAGACCAGGCAACATTTTTCCAGTCTTCAACTGTCCAATTTTGGTGAGCTTGTGCAAATTGTAGCCTCTTTTTCCTATTTGTAGTGGAGATGAGTGGTACCCGGTGGGGTCTTCTGCTGTTGTAGCCCATCCGCCTTAAGGTTGTGAGTGTTGTGGCTTCACAAATGCTTTGCTGCATACCTCGGTTGTAACGAGTGGTTATTTCAGTCAAAGTTGCTCTTCTATTAGCTTGAATCAGTCGGCCCATTCTCCTCTGACCTCTAGCATCAACAAGGCATTTTCGCCCACAGGACTGCCGCATACTGGATGTTTTTCCCTTTTCACACCATTCTTTGTAAACACTAGAAATGGTTGTGCGTGAAAATCCCAGTAACTGAGCAGATTGTGAAATACTCAGACCGGCCCGTCTGGCACCAACAACCATGCAACGCTCAAAATTGCTTAAATCACCTTTCTTTCCCATTCTGACATTCAGAATTGGAGTTCAGGAGATTGTCTTGACCAGGACCACACCCCTAAATGCATTGAAGCAACTGCCATGTGATTGGTTGATTAGATAATTGCATTAATGAGAAATTGAACAGGTGTTCCTAATAATCCTTTAGGTGAGTGTATAATGAAATTAAGTTGAATTGGTTCTTGTTCTCAATGTTGTCTGGGGAAACCAGGCCAGACCATCAATGCAATGTAACTGGAAAACAGCTGGCAAATTTATTATAGTTAAAATGATGAAAATGTTACATTAATTAATTAATTCCATTTATGATACAAGGCTTTAGATACTAATGGCTTGTCATCAGGAACTGAGCACATTGTGTAAATATGCCACATAAATAAGAAATGGAACATCATCAATCTATGCAGCAACAATATGTTACCTTCCTCCTAAATAATAATAATAACTGTATTGTATTCAAATACAAAACTAAAAACATTAGCCAATTCAGAGGAATCACTTTACTAAATGTTGAAGGAAAGATCTTCTCAGTGGTGGGAAAACATATGACTATCTCCTGGCAAACAACTATTTCGACACCAGTTGCCAAAAAGCGGCCATCCCAGGTTTCTTTGGCTGTGTGGAACAGTTAACCATGATTTGGGATCAAATCCAGACAGCCAAGAACAACAAATCAGATCTCCATGTAGCATGGTTGGACCTTGCAAATTCTTATGTGTCGGTTCCCCACCAGCTCAACATGTTTGCTCTCAATTTCTTCCACATACCATTGTGCATTCAGAAGCTTGTAGAGGAATATTCCAACAACTTCCATGTCTGCTACACAACAAAGGAGACCTCACCCAATTGGCACAGGATGGAGAAAGAGATAACAATGGGCTGTTCCATTTCTTCCATCCTTTTTACAATAGCATTTGAAATCATCCTATTTGGTGGCAGTCAGGGTGTTGAGATCCCAGTCAGGCCAGCAGTTCCCAGGCATTAGAAGCTATATGGATGACATAACCACCCTCTTTCAGACTGCAGCATGCACTTCCAGACTTCTGAAAAGGCTCAAGAAGCTGCTTTTATGGGCCAGCATGAAAGTGAAACCAGCCAAGTCCTACATTCTTTCAATCCATAAAGGCATCAGAAACAACAGCATATCTTTTTCAGTTGATCGAGAGAAGATCCCACTTTTGTTGGACCAACCCATGCAAAACTTTGGAAGGCTTTAAGCAGTTGATATGTCTGATAAGCATATGGCTGCCTCTGTTACATCTCAGCTCTCAGACGTCCTGAGGACGATTGACCAGAGTCTAGTACCAGGGAAATTGAAGGTCTGGTGTTATCAGTTCACCTTATACCCACACCTGATGTAGCCCCTTAAGCTGTGTGACATCAACTCCTCAACAGTCAACAGGATGGACTCAAAAGCCAACAATTACATACAAAAATAGATGGGCCTTCCTCAATGTTTTTCCAACACAGCACTTTTTGGGAGAAATACCTTAAACTTCCACTGAAGTCCATCAGCTCGGGCTACAAACAGGAGAAGGTGAGGCTTGTGTTTGAGCTGAGAGAATCATCTGACCTGTCCATCCAAAGTAGCAAGTTGAAGTTCGCACAGGACGCAAGTGAAATGCAATGCAGGCAGTGGACCAGGCCATTGACCGACTGAAACACCAGGAGATAGCTGGAGTGCTGCAACCAGGCAGGGCTGTTCTTGGATGGGGAACATCATGTAAATTATGGTCTAAAGCCTCAAAGAAAGAGAGAAAAGACCTGCGGCCTCATGCATAACGCAGTGTGTAGAATTCACACTAAAACATGGCGTACAGACAAAAGTGGAAATGTGTGTATGTACAAAAAAATTCAGATGCCCAAAAGTGTGCGTAAGCCAACTTACACGCACTTCCGCTACATAAATCCGGTTAGCGTGAAAAGTAATGCTCGTGCTGCCCCGCCCCGACTCCTCACAGAATTTTGCATATTTTAATATGCAAATCAATATAAATAGCCACTTAAGTTCAGCATTCTGTGAAAAGACAATGGCAAAAGCACGCACAAAAAAGAAGAATTTCAACGAATACCAAGTGGAGGCGAAGACAAATGTACTACTTGTTGGTTTAAGCAGTGGTATAAACAACAAAAGGAAGTTGGTCGAGTGACAGACTGGCGGAGAAACTCGAAAGTTGAAGTTCAGAAATTCGCACAGTGTTCGAAATAAAAAAGAAGTGGTCAGATGTCAAAGTCGCCGTGAAAAGGTGAGTCATAGCCCACCATCTATGGAAGCATATTAGGGTAGAGAAAGAAAAGAAAAAAAATGGGGACATAGTGGAAAAAAAGGTCAAAATGTCAGCTTTAATCTCAAAATGTACACTTCAATCACGTAGTTTATTTTGTCATTAAAGTAGAACATCATAAACTTCATCCTAAAATCAATATTTAATTTACTAGAGTTTCTCAGATCCCATCGCAACTAAATTAGCACATTAAATGCTTTGTATTCAATGTGTTCTACTATGTGCTCTATGTGTGTGAATCACATGTGCTTCTTAAACAGGCTTTCCTTACGCTGACAGGACACCATACATTACATTCATGATATTAAAGCGCTCTGAACAATTTAAATACTAAGATGTATACTTGATATCATTTTCATGGTGATAGGAATTAAAGCATATTTAAAACATGAGGGTACGGTGGTGCCGGTGATGAGCTGGCACCTCGTCCAGAGATTGTTTCTGCTTCTCGCAAGATGCTTGCTGCGCTGTAAGCGACCCTCGATAAAATAATTTATTGTAGCAAGGGTGCAAGGCCCAGAACAGCAGCACAAGAATGTGGTCCCTTCTGTCACCTGGAGGAAAGTGGAACATGAGGGTTCACCTTGACCGTCAGCTGACGTTCCCACAAGGCAGAAATGCCCAGCAGGTGGTCTCACCTGTGCTCTCGTTTAGTGTAAATGAATAAAAACTTAAATGTCAGTAAACATTGATTAGGAAGAGAAAGAGGCTACTTGACAAATTTTACTTTTTAAATAATCAACTGAAGCCGAAGCCAAAAACAAAGTACAAGTTATTTTTTACTTAAACTGTCAAAAATCTTTTTGTAGTTATTAGCACAAAAAAAGATTCAACTTTAGCAGAAGCCTTCATAACTAGATTGCAAACTAATTAATGACATGGAATGCTTAGCCACTAGTAAGATCATCAACAGTGTCCTTGAGAGATCAACAAGAGGTCATGATGCTTCTTAATAAAGTACAGTCAGTCAGACTGAGTGAAGCTGTGAAGTTTTTATGCAGCCCCACAACAAAAAGAATACCAGAAAATTTTGTATTCAAAAGTGCCTTCAGATCTGAGCAGACACTTAAGAAATGCAATTAATTTTAAGTTACCTACAAAGTGCTATGTGTGAGTTATTTGAACACTACCAAAAATACTGACCTAATAGCAGCAACTTTTGAATAGGATCAATGTTTTTTCATTGACACCATATTTACATTTACAAAGTTTACAAATATTTTCACAAAAAAAAACTCCTTTCTGAATATTGCCAAGCCATTTTTTTCAATTAAATAACAAATGCTTATTTCAAAGAAGCATTTAAGGTAATACTCTTTATAATAACAATATGACCGAATGAGAAAGGAATGAGAGAACTGAGACACAGACATTCATGACTGGTCAAAACAAAAAAAAAAAAAGAATTCTGTTTTATTCTAGGAAATACTCCTAATAATAATAATGTTATTTAAAATCAAATGGAGTATCAAACATTATCGTAATTTGCAATTAGTTTGGTGTGATGTTTCATGTCTTTTATATTATATAGCACTAATTTGTGAGAACCATTACTAATTATATTTTTTTATTATTCTTTGTTTTTGTCATATTTGCTTTTTTTGTTCCTCTTAATTTTATATTGCAGAAAATGACTTACATGGGTGATCCAAAATGTTCCTTTAATTGCCTTTGAGAGAACAGCTAGACCATCCTTGTTATGTTACTCTACATACAAATCCCTTTGTCAGGAGTGATGATTATGATACTTTGAAGTTGCAGATCCTACCTTGTACTTCATTGAGTTTCCTGGCCAAAGGACACAATCTTTGTGTCTGCCAGATTAATCCCCAGTGTCCTATAAAAGCTGAGGCCCAGAATCTTGGGAATCTTATTCAGAGTTGGAGACAACAAGAGAAATTTCAATAGATTTGAAGAGATGCTTAGAGCTGATGTATGCTCACTTATCAATATGGTATGAATAATGGTGTGGCTCAAGTCACTAGGAAATAGAAGGGCTATCCCAGGATGGTGTGTTATCATGATATTTTCATCTATTTACCCTTTACCTATTTTCTTCAAGGGTAAGTGTACTCCTCAAGTTTGTTACTGGTTTGGCCTACTGTTGCACCTTAAAATGAACACACGCATACATAGATATACATATACACACAGAAACTCAACAGTGCCCTATGAATGACAAACACCTGCCTTATGAATAACACAACTTGTCACTCTCCTAAGACTTCATGAGACTTACATACACACAGACCATCATCACAACAGTGCCCCATGAATGACAAGCACACAGCTGGTTAACCTCTAGCACTTTAAACCACACAAGTGCCTTAGGAATAACACAGCTTGTCACTCTCTCAGCAATTCAAGAGACTTACCTATTATCTGCACAAACAACATACAATGTTTTAAATATATCTCAGACCTAAAAATTACTTTTGGACTCCAAGAATATATTTAAACATACAAAGGCTCAGCACTCTTGACTATAGGCCATTTATCAGCCAAGAATGCCTTACTTTACATACTGTTCCCTACTTTTTGGTGGGACTCTCACCCTCAGCCTTAATAAACCTCGCTGCACAGAGGTAATGGCAAATGTCCAGTTGCACCAGGTGCTGAAAGAAATCTACCTTATTATTTCAATCACTCTAGACATTAAGACACAGCATAGAAAGTTAAAAGCAGCATGGCATTCATTACAGGAATAATAATACCAGTAGAACAAAGAATAATAGAAAATAGGACTGATAGCAAAGTCTGGATATATATAGTCATTAGAAAAAGCTTATGAAAAAGTAAAGATGACAAGGATGAAAGTCGCAGGTGGCTTGTGATCTAGCGCTCGTAGCTGTTCATGAGATGCTTTTCTGATGATCAGATGGAAACGGCCGCACGTTGCTAGCACCCTCTTCTGACATTGCTCTGTTCCCTTCTCCTGATGTCTTCGTCCTTTCTTCTTCCTCCCTCCTATGTCGCTCTTCAGACGAGGCATATTTATTATAAAATTCTACCGGGGGGATATGCAAGATGTGATTGTTAGATATTCTGATTGGCTGGCTGTCAGTATGATGAATGAATTCACTGTCTATTTTCCCAAAACAGTAAAACTCTTTTGATGTCGCCTGAGTTATTGCCATGTCTTCCCTTCCCAGGCTGTAAAATAATTTAGCTACTTTTGTCCCAGATACCCAGGTTATAAACTAATCAATAGCCTTAGGCACCAGCAGTTGGAACAGCTGTTTTACAAGTGATGTACAACTAGGAAGAAGATATGCTTTGATGTGTCCTGAATTTTGTTAATCTGTTGTTTTGTCGTGAACAAAATATAATGGAAATATAAACCAAAATGTACAGATTTTGTACCCCACAACAGATGGAAAAACGTTAAGTAGTTATAATTTTTTTTCATGAGTCTAGAATAAAGTGTGGTTTGAAAATAAACTGAATCCCAGGATTATTTGTGAAGTGCAGAGCCCATAATTCAACTATATATTTAATATGTACCAGTGGGTCACCAAAAGCAAAGTCTAAAAGAGGGAGCCAAAAAAAAAGTAATTTTCTTTGGTTTTTAAATAACAAAGCCACCTTCAGTTGAGTAACACGTTAAAAATAGCTTGCCTTAATGCTATAAGTATCAAGGTAAGTGAGTTGGAGCTGTATGTAGCAGAGATACAGTGGTGTGAAAAACTATTTGCCCCCTTTCCTGATTTCTTATTCTTTTGCATGTTTGTCACACAAAATGTTTCTGATCATCAAACACATTTAACCATTAGTCAAATATAA
>JANRMT010028174.1:58701169-58768948 GCA_026402145.1 Polypterus bichir lapradei | reverse complement strand
AGTGAGTGAGGGCTTTGCCGTTTATTAGTATAGATAACAATGCTAGTAATCCCAGAGTCTTATTTTCTACAATTGATCGTCTGTTAAACCCAGGTAACACAAAGGAATGCCCCCAGAATACTTCCAGTGAAACCTGTGAGAACATTGCTGTATTTTTCAATCAAAAAATTAATGATATTAGAGATAACATAGTATATCTCCCCAACACTGCAGAACCTCCAAAGCCCCGGTACTCCATTATAAACAAATTAAATGCTTTCACCAGGATAGATTTACCTGAATTACATAGTATAATCTCTCAACTGAAACCCTCCACTTGCGTCCTTGACCCATTACCAACAAGGTTTTTCAAAGAAATATCAGGCGTGCTAATTGACAGTATTCTGGACATAGTTAATTTGTCATTAGATACGGGGGTCTTCCCAGACTGTCTTAAGACTGCTGTAGTTAAACCCCTGCTCAAGAAAAATAATCTTGACCCCTCTGCCTTTGAAAATTTTAGACCCATCTCTAACCTGCCCTTCTTAAGTAAAATTCTAGAGAAGGCAGTCATTTTGCAATTAAATGACCACCTCAATAAACATGCTATTCTTGATAAATTTCAGTCAGGCTTCAGAACAAATCACAGCACAGAAACTGCACTTGTTAAAGTAGTAAATGACTTGCGAGTAAATGCAGACAGAGGCCATTTATCTGTTCTCATCCTCTTAGATCTGAGTGCTGCATTTGACACCATTGATCACAATATTATTAGAAATCGCCTTAGTCAATGGGTGGGCCTCTCTGGCAGTGTCTTAAATTGGTTTGAATCCTACCTGGCAGGTAGAAAATTCTTTGTGAGTTGTGGTAATCAAATCTCAAAGACACATGATATCCGATATGGTGTTCCACAAGGCTCTATCCTGGGTCCGCTGCTTTTCTCAATCTACATGCTTCCGTTAGGTCAGATTATCTCAGGTTACAATGTGAGTTACCACAGCTATGCTGATGACACACAGCTGTACTTATCAATAGCACCTGATGACTCCGACTCTTTCGATACACTAACACAATGTCTTACTGGTATTTCTGAATGGATGAATAGTAATTTTCTCAAACTAAATAAAGAGAAAACTGAAATTTTAGTAATTGGCAATAATGGATTCAATGAGGTTATCAGAAATAAACTTGATGCACTAGGATTAAAAGTTAAGACGGAAGTAAAAAACTTAGGGGTAACCGTTGACTGTAATCTGAATTTTAAATCGCATATTCATCAGACCACTAGGACAGCATTTTTTCACTTAAGAAACATAGCAAAAATTAGACCTCTTATATCATTGAAAGATGCTGAGAAATTAATTCACGCTTTTGTTTTCAGTAGATTAGATTACTGTAACGCACTCCTCTCAGGACTACCCAAGAAAGACATAAATCACTTGCAACGAGTGCAGAATGCAGCTGCTAGAATCCTAACTAGGAAAAGAAAATCCGAACACATTTCTCCAGTTTTGATGTCACTACACTGGTTACCTGTGTCATTCAGAATTGACTTTAAAATACTGCTTATGGTTTATAAAGCCTTAAATAATCTCGCTCCATCTTATATATCGGAATGCCTGACACGTTATATTCCAAATCGTAACATTAGATCTTCAAATGAGTGTCTCCTTATAATTCCAAAAGCTAAACTTAAAAGAAGTGGTGAGGTGGCCTTCTGCTGCTATGCACCTAAAATCTGGAATAGCCTGCCAATAGGAATTCGCCAGGCTAATACAGTGGAGCACTTTAAAATACTGCTGAAAACACATTACTTTAACATGGCCTTTTTATAACTTCACTTTAACGTAATACTGATACTCTGTATGTTCAATTCTTCATAATAACTATTCACAGTGGCTCCAAAATCCATACTGACCCCTACTCTCTCTTCTGCTTCTTTTTCCGGTTTCTTTGTGGTGGCGGCCTGCGCCACCACCACCTACCCAAAGCATCATGATGCACCAACATTGATGGACTGAAAGCCAGAAGTCTACGTGACCATCATCATCAAGTCCTTCCATGAGTACCCTAAATACAAAGAGGACTGTTTGATTTATGTTAGGTAGACTGCCCAGAGGGGATTGGGCGGTCTCTTGGTCTGGAACCCCTACAGATTTTATTTTTTTTTTCTCCAGCTTTTGGAGGTTTTTTTTTTTTTTTCTGTCCACCCTGGCCATCGGACCTTACTTATTCTATGTTAATTAATGTTGACTTATGTTTATTTTTTTATTGTGTCTTTTATTTTTCTATTCATTTTGTAAAGCACTTTGAGCTACATTTTTTTTTGTATGAAAATGTGCTATATAAATAAATGTTGATTGATTGATTGATGAGGTAAATGTGTAAAATCCACAGAAGCAGTAATTAAGTATACTTCTAGCATGCATAATAAAGTACAGTACTATATGAGTATATTACAAAAACAAACTTAATATAAACGCAAATAAAACTGCCCTAAAAAGGAGACTAAAGACTTTAGTGTTGTGACTGATGAGATCTTTCTATATGATTTCATGGACAAGTTTTTACAGAAAGTTGTGAGGTCTTCTTTTATGTTTATTATAATGATTGTAGTCATTCAAGGGAATGACAGGCTGATATGCAGGTACATTTTTGGGGTGCTAACCCATCCCCATTTACTTCAGGTTGTTTAACAAAAATGACACATGATGGCACCCAAAAGAAAAGAAAAAAGCAGCCACTGTAACAATAGGGTTTGATCGCTTATAGTTGCTTCTTCACTCATTCACCAAAAAGGCTTGTGACATTTGGAAAAGCTTTCATAAATACCGATTTACAAGTGATGTAACAATTACATTTTTGCACTATTGTTAGTTGTTGGCTATAGTATATGGCTATCTGTACTTCATCCTTTTTAAACGTGTTATTTTGAAAGAAGTATGTGATCTATGTTAAAATTGCAAGATAAAATTGCTGGCTGCAATGGACCTTGCAGTATAGCAGATCATCGTGGTGTTTGCAGATACAGTAAATGACACTCTGAGAAGTATTGAATTATTAAAATCTTCAGATAATGAGGTTGTTTTTAATGTAATATAAATGCCATGTTTATTCACTAGATATGCAATGGTTTACAGTCAAACTTAGAGAGCTGCCTTCCTTTTACATTCATTTCTGCATAAGTGACTTTTTGATTTGCTTGCTTGCATTTTATACTTTTATAAGAAGAACATTTAATTGACCTGGTATGACATCAAGCAGCAGAGGAAGTGAGTTGGTTTTACCAACATTTGCACAAGCTTCTGATATGAGTGTGTTAACTCAATACCATACAGTGTAACACTATGTTGTAGCGAGAAATAAACTAACTCTGAGGCAGCTATGCTAACTATTTAGCTACCTAGACCCAATACATTTTTTAACATATACAGTACAGTATTTAATATCAACATGTATTAAAGTGGCACAGGGATGGAGTGGGTAGTTTGCACGTCTTCCCGTTATTTGTATTTTGTTTCTCTGAGAACCTTTTTTCCCAAATCCCAGTGATCTTCAGTGGTTTTCTTCTTTTCACCACCACCTAATCAAAGCACCGTGATGTCCCTACATTGATGGATTAAAGGCCAGAAGTCTACGTGACCATCATCAGCAAGTCCTTCCATGAGAACCCTAAATACAAAGTGGACTGATCATTTATGTTAGGTAGAATGCCTAGAGGGGGCTGGACGGTCTCATGGTCTGGAACCCCTGCAGATTTTATTTTTTCTCCAGCTGTCTGGAGTTTCTTTGTTTTTTTTGTCCTCCCTGGCCATCGGACCTTACTTTTATTCTATGTTGATTATAAAAATAGTGTTCTTTTATTTTAATTCTTACTTTGTCTTTTTTTCTCTTTCTTCATCATGTAAAACACTTTGAGCTACATTATTTGTATGAAAATGTGCTATAGAAATAAATGTTGTTATTTTGCATGCTCAGTTGACCGTGCATTTGTGTTTTCGTAATGTACCTTCCTTTCACTTTCTGTACCATTTATTTTCAAGAAGTTAACATATTAAAAGTATTATTATGTATGAGAAGTTACTATTTAATGATAAGATGTGTGCCAAGAGTCTTAATCTATCTAACTATGATAAATGGTGTTTTACGGATTATATTTATCTGTATCCTGATTGGTTTAAAATGATGTCTTTCAAATGGATGTTATGTGTATAATTCTAGCTTATAAACCAATTATTCTCCTAAATTAATTTAGACTTGTCATGGTGAACAGAGCAGTGAACAGAGTAGTTCATATACAAGCTACATTCAATATGATGTAATAAAGAAAATCCATCTTGGAAACATAATGGTGATTGTGACTGTTATTTTAAGAAAATTTTATCAACAACTGGAGAGAGTATGTGTGCTCCGTTTTTTGTACAATAAATTATCATTAAATACACATTTGAAACAGGGATGTACTACGATGGACCATGAATAATTATGTAATGTGCATTTCCTATACCTTATGCATGTATTGATTAGACATCTAATACAACAGTGACAAAAACATGTACTAGAAAAAATACAAAAGGTTAGGGTTAATTGCACTCAGTGCTGGATCTAACTTTTTTCTTGCCCTAGGCAAAAGTGAAAATGTCATTGCTATATACATAATTGTAGATTGCTGAGGAGTTATCCTTGGCGGTGTGCTGATTTTAAATAATCATGCTTGAAAAGGTGTAGGTCTCAAATCTAATGTTGGTGTATGCCAATGCGTCTCGCTCTGCGATTTAGTGAGGCACAGGCCAATCACGCCACACACATACACATAGGAGGGCATGGCTCCTCACACCTGCATCCAATTAGGTAGTGAAGTTAAAAGGTGCCTGCACGGGAACGAAGGGGAAGTGAGGACAGATGAGTGAGAATGGGAGCAGAGGTTAAAGGCTGCAGAGAAGAGCAGGAGCGAGAGAGTGTGCAGGTGCAAAAACAGAAGGGTCAAGTGGATGGAAATGTGAACCCCAGGGGTGGATTGCGCGGCTGGCGCTCAAGGGGGCTGAAGGTTGATTCTGCTGAGCTTGGGAGCAGGAGCAACATGAGTACTCCAGTGGGACTCCCCGCAATGCTGGGGATGGCAGAGGGAGTGGAGGCTTGGTGGCACCCTGTGGATTATTTGGATTAATTTTAACCTGCACCATCACAGATTTTTTATGGATAATTTATTTATTTGCTGATGATTTTTGTACACTGCACTTTTGAACACTTTCTGTTTCTCTTTATTGTAATAAAAGCACTTGCCAACTTATTTGCACCTTCCCCTTACCTTGTGTGGTGTTCTCATCTGTTCATCCCTCTAAAACATTATCGGCAATGGTAGGTTCAAAATGCTCCCAGAAGGAACCAGAAGTGTGAAGCTGACCTGCATTGTCACAAAATTGCAGAGCAATGGGGTGTAGTAATCCACTTTGAACATTTGTGCGAATCAAACATGGATGTCATATCTAAGATTGGGTGATTTCGGCATGCAGACATTCGGCCTTTTCATTTACTGAGAATGGCTTCTCCCTTGATAGTTTCAGCATGCCGTCACAGGTCCCTGTGCTCTTACCCCTAAGATCCAACCCCCAAAAACCACCATAGGTAACCATCTAGTTGGCCTGTATCATACAGCGGGTTGTAATTATGTTTCATTTAGCAGTTACTCTTGCTGAGCTGCTATTTATTGGTAAAGAGGGTGGTTTGAGGACAGCATGGGCTGAAAGTGTAAAAGCACAAGGTGTGCCCTTTGAGACTGTTGTCATCAGTAATACACTGTCTAATGAAAGATTTGTGAAAAAGGTAGCACCTGGGCAGGATTGGTCATTGGGCCAGAGGCCACCATAGGAAGAGTTTCAGCACCTACTCTTTGATGCCCCTTTGGCCCAAAAATACTGCAGGGAAGTGTGAAAAGAAATATATACCAGGACAAGTTAATTGTCTGGGTTCTACCCAGCTATTGTTGTGTGAGGCCTTGCCAGACAGACTGACAAGCTTATAACGCACCTTCCAGCTGAGCACTAAGCAAATTTGGTGTCTAGACAAGAAGCACTGCTATCCATCCAGGGTGTGTTTGGGGTAACTGCCACATCCATATGTAATTGATTTGCTTCATGTTAGACTCATTTTAGCAATTATTGACTTATATGATTAAGATTTATAATGAATGAATTAAGAGTTGTACCCTATCCCCTTACTATACACTTTGTTTGCTATGTCCAAGTAAGTCAATCATAAATGACACATGCAGTTAATCCTGGTTTAGCCTGTCTGTAATCGGTGTCAGGGAAAGAAATTACAGTCTAACACCTAACTAATAGATAAACAGTCAGTCATTTTGTAACCCGCTTAGTCTTGTACAGGGTCACGGAGGATGCTGCAGCCAATCCCAGCCAGCAAGGCAAATCCTGGACAGGGTGCCAGTCCTTTGCAGGGTGAACACACATACACAGACACACCCCAGCCACACACTAGGGCCAATTTAGAATTGCCAGTTTACCTAACTTGCATATCTTTGGACTGTGGGAGGAAACTGGAGCACCTCGAGGAAACCCACAAAGACATGAGGAGAACATGCAAACTCCACAAAGGGAGGACCTGGGACATGAACCCTGGTCTCCTTACTTCAAGGCAACAGTGCTACCACTGTGCCACCATGTCACCCAATAGATAAAGAGATAGAGGGTAAATTGGGTGTTTTATAGGTGAGGTGGCGCCCCTCTGTAACACCAGCATCACAACGCGGCATTTCAAATTGTAGCATAATTAAATCTGAACTGTTCCATTATTGACAAAAGTTCAATCAAATTAATTAAGGCTGACCTCATGGATAACACTTCAGGGGTGCAAACAAATAATAATATAAAGGAACAAAATTGCAAAAACAAGATTAATGAGGTTTGCTGTTATAAGATCATTTTTTACTGCTACCCACACTCTTGAAACACTTGAGTAGCTGTTCTTTGAAACATCCACCATATACTGCAGTTCTGATCTTGTACCATCACTCTATCATTTCATGCTTCTTTCTGAAGATATGAAAAAGCTTTTGTGACACTGAACCCTGTGTTAAAAAGAAGACATACTGTTTCAAAATAATGAAGTGCTTGTGGGTTTTCGTTTGCTATTTTTCTCATTATTCAAGCTTAACATATACAGATATATGTTCACAGTGTTCAAGTGGAAACGTATATATAATGTTCTAAAATACAACACCAAGAAGATAAAGATACTTAAAAGACTGGAAAGCTAACTAACACCCACTTATTTACTTAAAAGAAGCCAAGTACAATTTCCAATAATACTCGTGACTTTGTTCATTTTATGAATGATTTTTTGTTATTGCGAATGTATTTAGTGTATTTCAGAGTAGAAGGTAGAGAAAAAGCCTGTAACTGCAGGTTTTTTCCCCATCGCACATTACTGTTTGACCCCGAGTGAGTCATTTAGTCTACTAGACCTCCATTTGTAGAAATATGGAAAAAGATATACCGGTAAAGATCCTTCAGATGTCCCGCATCATAAAAAAGTGTTATAAATGTGTAAGCAGAAGACAACAAGAGGCGTAAAAACTGTTTTGGTCCACCTCGGACTTCCCCGTTTAATGCCGTAGCAAAGACATGAAAAAAAAAAATTAACAAATTGACAGATCACACCAGTGTGCCTCTTACACTTCTATATTAATACCATTATGTTCTTTTTTGGGTAAAACATCCTGGAGATTGGATGGGACGGTGCTACTGACAGGTTGGAGGCTGGTTAAGAGGAGCTCATCTAGGTCTATTCAGCTATAAATTAATATGACAAACTGTAAATTCTTGCCTGTTCTCCCACTACGCATATGATATACGGTTGTTAATTATTAGATCAACATCTAAAAAGTGTTTAAGTAAAGCAACCCTTTAATTTTGAAATGTGTATTTGAAACCCATGAGCAAAAGTCAGCTGGATTTTAAACCAAATGGTTTTCAGTCCAATTCCTTAACCAGCAGGCTACAGTAGACTACTTCACAGATATTTAAAGCATTTAGCTTTGTACCGCTTTACTTATTGTAATGCACGCAGAGTGCCTAATACTTTTCATTTTTTCTACTTATGTTTTATTCTATTCCATTCTCAACTGCATTTATTCTGCTCACCACTAGCTCATCAGTGCTGTTCATTTCTGGAACTGCAGATGCTCTTATATACTTTTTACATTTTTTTTCCTCAAATCATTCTCGTTTTCTAGCCCACTGAGTTTGCAAAGACTGCCCAGAGAGAGAGTAAGATGATGCATGAAATATTCTGCACCCACGCATTTCATCTAGATACACATGTTTACTCTGCAAGCTTGCATTGGTAAAAAGAACAAGAAAAAAAAAAGTTTGTCCAGTATTCCCAATGCTTTTTAAAATTAGTATTAATTACGCATTGTTCATTATAATAAAGCTAAGGTGGGCTGGTGCCCTGCCCGGGGTTCGTTTCCTGCCTTGCGCCCTGTGTTGGCTGGGATTGGCTCCAGCAGACCCCCATGACCCTGAAGTTAGGATATAGCAGGTTGGATAATGGATGGATGGATTATAATAAAGAGTGGGAGAGAATTTATTTTGTCAGATTGTGTTTAGGATTGTTCTTTTAGGACAGTTCTGTAGTTCATATTCACAGTAAAGATGCAGTATATATGGCAGGTGAGACTCAGATTCAGCTCAGTTGTATTCTTCTTACGATGAATATCATTTCTCTTGACACTTGCCTTCTACTTTATAAGGATGTGCACGTTGTCAATTCAAAATAGGTCCTTTGTTATTGTGAATGTGTGAGTCCTGTGATGGACTGGCAGTTCATCCAGAGTTATTGCCTGTCTTGTACAAAATATGTACATATAGTCCACATCCCTCCATCACCCTCAATTGGATTAAACAGGATATTAATATATGTTATGAATTTGATTTCAACAACAGTAAAGAATGAAGCAGCTCTAATATGAGAAATAAATACCTAAATTGAGGCATCTAATAGCTCAAACACATTAGTAAAAACTGTTAAAAATTATTGTAAAAGTAAGGAAAAAAACCCATAAAAAAGTAAATAATAAAAAATACAAATGGGTCAGTTGTTACAGTGTTTTTATGGTAGAGTGGTGACCAGGGGCCTCATATATAAATGGTGGGTATGCACAAAAATGCTGTGTACACCCAATTCTACGCTCACATCACGATGTCTCGATGTATGCTCAATAATCCAGGTAAGGAAATTCTAGAAAGTTGATTCTGTTCATCTGGACATAGTTTTTTTACGATACGTTTCATCACTCATCCAAGTGACTTCCTCAGTCTCAGTTGAATGCTGGTTTCTCCAACCTTATAAACAGTACCTTGGCCTAATGATCGAACTAGCACCATTGACTAACAAAGGGCCGTGTGATCAATGATATGCAAATTGTCCATTGATCAATGGCCATGAGTACCATTCATAGAGAGTTGGGGAATGGCAGCAACCACAGCATTGTAAGATGGTGAAAGATGTACCCTTAGGCCCCCTCCTTGGTTCAGAGATGGTCGTTCCTTTTTCATGTAAATGGCCTTTTTGACTCCTCGCTCAAACCAGCGTTCCTCCCTGTCCAGGATGTGCACATCTTCATCACTGAAAGAATGACCACTGTCCTGTAAATTTAAATAGACTGCGGAGTCCTGGCCTGATGAGGTAGCTCTTCTGTGTTGTGCCTTCCGCTTCACCAGTGGTTGTTTGGTTTTCCCGATGTATGATTAACGGCAATCCTCTTGGCACTTAACTGCGTAAACTATATTACTCTGTCTGTGCCGGGGCACCCAATCCTTGGGGTGAACCAATTTTTGCCATATCGTGTTTTGGGGTTTAAAAGCCACCGAGACCTGGTGTTTTGAAATAATGCATCTCAGCTGTTCTGATACTCCTGACACTTAACTTAGAATTACCAGAGCCTACGAAAACACTCATAGATCCATTCCACCTTAAATCGCTTCTCACCTCTCCGTCAGCGTCTTTTATCTTGTAAATGTGTTGATAAGCAGTAAACAGCAAGCAGCCTGCTATCACATCCCCCCACCCCGCACAGTTTTCTCAGCTCAAGTCTGTTTAGCTGCGTGTCAGTTGCTTAGAGTTGTATATGTAGAGTGAGAAGTCAAGTAAAATTACACCTTTTATAAATACTATATTGTTATAGTATATATTATTTGTTCCATGTCTACAACGATCTATGTAAACACATCGTTAAAACAGAAACGTTTTTCATGTTTTAGTAATAATTGACAAAATATAGACATGAAGTATATAATAAGCCTGAATTCCAAATATCAAAGAAACACTTTCACAAAAGGTACAAATATAACAGAACAAGTGCGCTTTTATTCAAAAATATAACTGCAGAAAAAGAACCCACGTTAGGGTGTGACATTGACACGCATTTGCTATGATCGCTTCGGTGGTGCAACGGTATCAACTGTTGACTGGGAATAAAAACATACATTTGATTCCAGTCTGTAACAGCCAATGTAATTTATGATATTTGTAAAGGTTAGCTTTGCTTTTTTTTTTTTATTCAGTTTTATTCTCTCAGCCGCTTTCACGATCCCAACTCCCACCCCCTCCCCCCCGCATTTGACACTGCTGTTTTCACATGGACGCACTATAACAGAGGTCAACTCAGATCATGACGACAGATTCTGATCGGAGCAAGAATGCACTTTTGCCATCGCTGTTCTTTATATATGTACATGGGAAGCTCTACACTCTACTTGTGACTTTACACTGTAGTAAGTAAGTAAATAAAGGTAATGGAGAGGTGAGAAGCAATTTAAGGTGGGACGGATCTACGAGTTTTTTTGTACACTCTGGTAATTCTAGTGTTAAGGGATCACCAAAGGTTTTCGCTTAGGCAGCAGTTGTCCTTCCTCTCTCCTGGATTGCTTAGAGCATTCTTTAGGTGTCTTCCCTGCTTTGACAAAAGTCTAGCTGGGATAACAACATTTGCTCAGGGCCTTTTTAATATGATGTTGTTCTGCTTCCCTGGCCGCTGTGTCTGTGGGTATGGCGTTTGCTCTGTGTTGTAGAGTCCTGATGACACCTATTTTGTGCTCTAGCGGATGGTGAGAGTCAAACCTTAAATACTGATCCTTATGTGTTGGTTTACGGTACACATCAACTTTCAAATGTTCCCCATTGCTGATGGAAATTTCACAATCTAAGAAAGCTAGCCTGTCACGTTTCATGTCCTCCCTGGTGAACTGGATGTGTTTGTGCACTGAGTTGATGTGGTCAGTGAATTGTGGTACCTCCTGAGATTTAATTTTCACCCAGGTGTCGTCCACATACCTGAACCAATGGCTCTGTGGTGTTCCAGGATAGGATAATAGCGCCCTCTTTTCCACTTCTTCCATATACAGATTGGCCACAATAGGTGAAATTGAGGAACCCATGGTGCACCCATGTTTCTGCCTGTAGTACTGGCCTTTGTATATGAAATATGTGGATTGAAGACACAGTTCCAAGAGCAGACACACTTGGTCGGTGCTGAGAGTGGTCCTTTTTCTGAGTGTGGGGTCATCCTGTAATCTCTTATGGACCACCTCGACTGCTTCCGTAACTGGAACGCAAGTGAAGAGAGACGTAACATCATACGAGACTATAGTGTCATCTGCCTCCATAATGACATCTCTCACCTTCTCCACAAAATCCAAAGTTTTCTGAATATGGTGTTTTGAGCTGCTTACCAACGGGTTGAGGACAGCGGCCAGGAACTTTCAGATGTTATATGTAACCGAATTGATCATGCAGACAATGGGTCTTAACGGTGCATCGTGTCTATATATCTTCGGTAAACCATACAGACTTAGTGTAGCTTCCCCTGGGTATCATCTGTGGTATGCGGTGCGGTCAATAGCATTGTCATGCACTAACTGTTTGAGACAATCTATCACCTTTTTCCTGTAACCACTACCTGGATCTCGTTTTAGGAGTTCACAATTGTTTTTGTCACTAAGCAGAGATAACATTTTCTCATGATAATTTTTTTTATAAATCACGATGTATAAAAACTAACTTGGCATAAAGCCATGCTCATTCTCACGGCAGCTCAAACCATTGTGTACGCAAGTTTTCGGCTGGGTTTTGCAAACTGGTGGCACCCAGCATCAAAGCATCACTAATGTTCCTGTGTGGCTTCCCTTTATTTTTTAGATATACATCCCTGCCACAGCTTTATCAAATACACTGAAATTAACAGCATATATTTTTTTAGTATAAGGCATCTGATTGTAATCAACCTGTAACAATAAAATGGTGCATGGAATAGCCAAACTATTCCAAATACCACAGCTGCTTTAGTGTTGTTACTCTCAGTGCACCACTCAGAGTATTGTAACCCACTGTATCTGAGGGGGGAATCACAGCTCTACAACAACTGATCAGAAAGAGGATTATTGGGATAAAGCATCTAGCACACGCTGCCTCAGCCATTCGCACAATCTATCTGAACTGATAACAAATGGCAAACGCTTCAGAATCTTTCCTGTAGGGACCTCGTGGTTCAGGAACAGTTTCATTCCAAGAGCTCTAAACACACTCAATCATTCCATCAAGTGCTCCTGGTAGAGCTGTTTGTACTTATAAGTACAATCACTCAACTGTAAACTTGCACTACTGTTGTAATATTGCACAACCTAAGCCACTTAATAAAGCATGTATTTACATATGATGAAGACTGTAGATTTCCAAGAGCTATCTTCTTGGAAGTCTTGATATCATTTTTAAGATGAAATGCAGTAAAGTATGTATATTACATTATACAAATAAATTTTTAACTTCATTTAAATAATGTATACTATTAAAAATTAAATGTGAGGGCGCAGTGACGCAGCAGTAGTGATGAGCTGGTGCCCCGTTCAGGGATTGTTCCTGCCTCATGCTGTATGCTTGCTGGGACTAGTGTGACCCTGGATGGATAGATGGATGGAATAATTAAAAATGTACTACAAAGATAATTCAATGTAACTTAAAAGTTTGGAAAAATCGGCTTTCAAAGCTTACAGATGGCTTGACATTTATTACAGATCTTGCATGGTGATTGGTTACTTGAAGAAAGAAAAGGAAGGACAGGAATTGGGGGTTAGTACGTTTGAAAGACAGTCCTGCTGCAATAAATTTTTTAATCGAGGGATGTGCACGGCGCACCAAGCATCTTGCAGGAGGCAGGAACAATCTCTGGACGAGGCACCAGCTCATCACTATCACTGCACCACCGTGGACCCATGTTTAATACATGCTTTAATTCCTATCATCATGAAAATGATATCAAGTATACATCTTAGTATTTAAATTGTTCAGAGAGCTGTAATATCATGAATATAATGTATTCAGTGTCCTGTCAGTGTAAGAGAAAGCCCATTTAAGAAGCACGTAGTGATTCACACACATAGAGCAGCACACTGAAGAACACACAGAATGCAAAGCTTTTAACGTGCTACTTTAGTTAACAATAGGATTTTAGAAACTAGTAAATTAAACGATTTTAAAATGAGGTTTATGATGTTCTACTTTAATGACAAAATAAATGACATGATTAAAGTGGAAATTTTGAGATTAAAGTTGACGTTTTCTACTGTTTTTCCACTTTTTTTCTTTTCTCAGTACCGTAATAAGCTTCCATATGACACACAGATGGTGGGATATGACTCGCCTTTTCAAGGCAACTTTGATATGTGACCACTTCTTTTTTATTTTGGACACTGTGCGACTTTCTGAACTTGAACTTTCGAGTTTCTCCATCACGCTTTGTCACTCGATCAACTTTCTTTTGTTGTTTATACCACTGCTTAAACCAACAAATAGTATGTATTTCCTTGTCTCCACTTGGTTTTCACTGAAATCCTTTTATTTTCACTGTGCTTTTGCCATTGTCTTTTCATACAACGCTCAACTTAAGGGTCTATTTATATTGATTTGCATATTCAAAGAGGCATAATTCTGGGAGGAGTCAGGGTGAGGTGGCAGGAGCTTGCACATGTGTTACATTTCACACTGATCAGGATTTATGTAGTTGAAGAACATGGAAGTTGGTGTAGACACAGATTTATGCATCTGGATTTGTTTGTACACACATTTCTGTTTTTGTCCATATGCCATGTCTATTACATGAGGCCCCAGATCATGAACCACATCTATTGACAGCAGCATTATAAAATCTGATATCAGTAGGAACAAATGATTTTCTAAAGCAGGGGTCTCCAAACGTTTTTCCTGATAGCTACTTTTTCAAAATGAAAATGGCCAAGAGCTACTCATGTTTTCTAACGTTTATTCTCATAGCTTATTTCAACCAAAACAAACTGAATAAGCTCATTTTGCCTGAAATTTACAAAATGTTGGTGTCCATTTTGCATTAAAACATCACAAAAAATATTTAGTGCATTTTGCATGTCTGTATGCATTTTCTAGTGTATCTCACACTATTCAACTAAAACATGAATGCTGTCAAAACAAAACAATGCAATTACAAATACACAAATATTACTTACTAGCAAAATACCCGCGCTTCGCAGCGGCGAAGTACTGCCTTAAAATTTTTATTAAGAAGAAAATTAAACCTTTTTAAACTGAGGGAAAATATACCAATAATTATTTGTTAAGGATCTGTTTGCATACCACATTTTGAGTTCGGCCCTCCGGTTGTAATATGACCAAGCTGTGCGCTGAGCTTACTCTTGAGCATGCAACGTACAGTTGGATTGCTGCTGTCATAATCGGTTTGAGTTTCATGGTTTGTTTCAATTACGATAGTATTTGCAGGATTTGTTGTGTTGAAGTGACATTCGGCATCTGTCAAGCATTGTAAGCACACAACAGGTTTCATCGAATAAAATCACATCCAGCTTTTGAAAGTTTAAACACTCATAAACATCAAAGTGTCCACTACTGAAATCGTCACCTGTGAATCTAAGATGTTTAAGAGGCATTGGCGGTTGTCGAAAGGTGTAAAATATTTGGCCATTTCGGTACACTTGAAAACGACAACCGAACAATTCAGCGGCAGCCATCAACTCACATGCAGGTGCATAGGTGAAGGGCTTAAGCATTTCACTCTTATAATGCTCCTGTGTAGTATAATTATCTCCTGTACCGTCATCAGTCCACACCTTGAACCTGTCCCAGTCATTCAATACATAAGACACAATGTTCCTCCGGATATCAAGAGTGAGCCTGATATGGCCGTGCAATATGTAACAAAGAGAATGGAAAAGGTAGGTGCCATCTCCGGGCATGGAAACCACTCAGTAAGTGACAGTTCTTTGATCGATAGTGATCACCTCGATAGACATGGTAATGGGGGTTGGAATGATAAAGGAAATGGGTACCTGAGCAATGTAAAGTAAGTCTAAAATACCTATACAATAACTATAATTGTAATAAACAAACAATAAAACAGCGGAGAAGCCGTGGATTAAACAAAAAGGCTGTAGTTATCAGTAGGGAGACGTGAATCCCGTGGCGAAGCAAGGAAGGGAATGTAGAGACCGGAGCGACGGACGGTCTTATATAGGCAGGCAGCCAACAACGTGGGAGGCGTTGGGATGGGGGACCCAACGCCACCTCACACAGTGACTGAGCTGCAAGCTATAGACGTATATATGTACGTAAGTAGGATTCAGTTAGCGTTGGGAACCCATGTACCAAATTTCTTGAAGATGGGCCCATAAGTAACAAAGACTGTTGAAAAGTTCAATATGGTGGCCGACAGTGGCATCATACCACCGAAATAAGTACGTACATTGATTTCGGTTAGCTCAGGGAAGCCACCTACCAAATTTCGTGAAGATGGGGCCGTAAATAAGAAAGTTCAACATGGCGGACGTTGTTGATCGTTATGACCGTTACGCGTAGAATTTCTAAATGTAACCTGCTAAACTTTTGTAAGTAAGCTGTAAGGAATGAGCCTGCCAAATTTCAGCCTTCTACCTGCACGGGAAGTTTGAGAATTAGTGACGTTGGAAAGTTCAATATGGCGGCCAACAGTGGTGTCATACCAACGAAACAAGTACGTACATCGGTTTCCGTTAAAAGTTTAATATGGCGGCCGACAGTGGCATCATACCACCGAAATAAGTACCAAATTTCAGCCTTTTACCTACACGGGAAGTTGGAGAATTAGTGACGTTGGAAAGTTCAATATGGTGGCTGACAGTGGCGTCATACCACCGCAATAAGTATGTACATTGGTTTCGGTTAGCGCAGGGAAGCTGCCTACCAAATTTCATGAAGATGGGGCCATGAATAAGAAAGTTCAATATGGCGGACGTCGTTGACCGTTATGACCATTACGCGTAGAATTTCGAAATGAAACCTGCTTAACTTTTGTAAGTAAGCTGTAAGGAATGGGCCTGCCAAATTTCAGCCTTCTACCTACACGGGAAGTTGGAGAATTTGTGACGTTTGGAAAATTCAATATGGCGGCCGACAGTGGCGTCATACCACCGAAATAAGTACGTACATCGGTTTTGGTTAGCGCAGGGAAGCCACCTACCAAATTTCGTGAAGACGGGGTCATTCTTCTACCTACACGGGAAGTTGGAAAATTGGTGATGTTGGAAAGTTCAATATGGCGGCCGACAGTGGCGTCATACCATCGAAATAAGTAAGTACATTGGTTTCGGTTAGCACAGGGAAGCCGCCTACCAAATTTCGTGAAGATGGGGCCATAAATAAGAAAGTTCAACATGGCGGACTTTGTCGACCGTTATGACCGTTATGTGTAGAATTTTGAAATGAAACCTGCTTAACTTTTGTAAGTAAGCTGTAAGGAATGAGCCTGCCAAATTTCAGCCTTCTACCTACACGGGAAGTTGGAGAATTAGTGATGAGTCAGTGAGTGAGTGAGTGAGTGAGTCAGTGAGGGCTTTGCCTTTTATTAGTATAGACTAGCAAAATACCCGCGCTTCGCAGCGGCGAAGTACTGAATTAAAATTTTTATTAAGAAGAAAATTTAACCTTTTTAAACTGAGGAAAAATATGCCAATAATTATTTGTTAAGGATCTCATTGTATACCACGTTGTCAGTTCGGCCCTCCGGTTGTAACATGACCAAGCTGTGCGCTGAGCTTACTCTTGAGCATGTAACTTACAGTTGGCCATGTGAACAGTAATCTTGTCTCAAATCTCACAGCTTGGATTGCTGCTGTCATAATCAGTTTGAGGTTCATGGTTTGTTTCAATGACGACAGTATTTGCAGGACTTGTGTTGAAGTGACATTCGGCATCTGTCAAACGTTGTAAGCTTACAACCGGTTTCATTGATAACTTCACATCCAGCTTTTGAGAGTTTAAACATTCATAAACATCAAAGTGTCCACTACTGAAATTGTCACCTGTGAATGTAAGATGTTTAAGAGGCATTGGCGGTTGTCGAAAGGTGTAAAATATTTGGCCATTTCGGTACACTTGAAAGCACCAACCGAACAATTCAGCGGCAGCCATCAACTCACATGCAGAACCATAGGTGAAGGGCTTAAGCATTTTACTCTTCTAGTGCTCCTGTGTAGTATAATTATCTCCTGTACCGTCATCAGTCCACACCTTGAACCTGTCCCAGTCATTCAATACATAAGACACAATGTTCTTCCGGATATCAAGAGTGAGCCTGATATGGCCGTGCAATATGTAACAAAGAGAATGGAAAAGGTAGGTGCCATCTCCGGGCATGGAAACCACTCAGTAAGTGACAGTTCTTTGATCGATGGTGATTACCTCGATAGACATGGTAATGGGGGTTGGAATGATGAAGGAAATGGGTACCTGAGTAATGTAAAGTAAGTGTAAAATACCTATACAATAACTATAATTGTAATAAACAAGCAATAAAACAGCGGAGAAGCCGTGGATTAAACAATAAGGCTGTAGTTATCAGCTGGGAGACGTGAATCCCGTGGCGAAGCAAGGAAGGGAATGTAGAGACTGGAGCGACGGACGGCCTTATATAGGCAGGCAGCCAACAACATGGGAGGCGTTGGGATGGGGGACCCAACGCCGCCTCACACGGTGACCGAGCTGCAGGCTATGGACGTATATATGTACGTAAGTAGGATTCAGTTAGCGTTGGGAACCCGTGTACCAAATTTCTTGAAGATGGGCCCATAAGTAACAAAGACTGTTGAAAAGTTCAATATGGCGGCCGACAGTGGCATCATACCACCAAAATAAGTACGTACATTGGTTTCGGTTAGTGCAGGGAAGCCGCCTACCAAATTTCGAGAAAATGGGGCCATAAATAAGAAAGTTCAACATGGCGGACGTTGTTGACCATTATGACCGTTACGCGTAGAATTTCGAAATGAAACCTGCTTAACTTTTGTAAGTAAGCTGTAAGGAATGAGCCTGCCAAATTTCAGCCTTCTACCTATACGGGAAGTTGGAGAATTAGTGATGAGTCAGTCAGTGAGTGAGTGAGTGAGTGAGTCAGTGAGGGCTTTGCCTTTTATTAGTATAGATTCATTTGTCATTTTGTTACATGTCACTGTTTCACTTTCCAAGAGTATTCACATGTCCCGTTACATGTGATGACTGGCACTGCATGGAGTCAACAAGAGAGACAGGTGTATGGCTGAGTGTAGCCACTTGGGTTCACTCTAATGAAGTCATTTAAATGTTCATCTGTCAGTCTTGTTCTGAACTTTCATTTCATGACATTCATGTCAGAAAAGGCAGACGCACAGAGGTATGTTGGCCCAAACAAAGCAGACATTTTCAGAGCTGCTTGGTGAAGATTCTTATAGTCATCTGGCTCTACTAAGCTCCAGAAATGCAGAGAATGCTGCTGAGACTTTAACTGCACATTATTTTGAAGGTTTACTAATATATAATATATAAAATTCAATGTCTGTCTATATGTCTTGTCCGCTTTTCACGAGAGAACTACTTAACGGATTTAGAGTGGATTTTTTTCAATAATTTGCTTGAACATTCCAGTTGATTTTGCGACTTCTCTCATTTCACTATGTATCATAGTTCACTTGCAGTACTGATTTATTTGCACAAATCCGACATAAATGCAGCAGGCGTGTTCCTTAACTCCGCTTAGCTAGTGAATGAGAGAACATTTGAATTCAACTTTGTTTAAAATAAAAGGTTACTTAGGTCTTGATGAGTTTGAGTCCGGATATTCTCTTAAGCGTATGCCACATTGAAAAGATAGATTGCAATTCAGATTGTGGATTGTGATATGTTTTCAAATTTATGTAGGATTCATTAACCCTTTGGTGAGCTACTTGGAAAGGAGTAGTGAACTAGCGACGTGTTGGAAACCCCTGTTCTAAAGTGTTCTGTTGTACAACACAGTGAGAGAAGACGACTATTTTCTACAATTGATCACCTACTAAACCCAGGTAACTCACAGGAATGCCTCCTAAGTACTTCCAGTAAAACCTGTGAGGCTATCGCTGTATTTTTCAATCAAAAAATTAATGATATTAGAAATAACATAGTATATCCCTCAAACACTAAGGATCCTCCTAAACCCCAGCATCCTGTTATAAACCAATTAAACTCTTTCACTAGGATAGATTTACCTGATTTACAAAAAATAATATCTCAATTAAAATCCTCCACCTGCGTCCTTGACCCAGTACCAACAAGGCTTTTCAAAGAAGTATCAGGCGTGCTAATTGATAATGTTCTGGACATAGTAAATTCGTCATTAGATACGGGGGTCTTCCCAGACTGTCTTAAGACTGCTGTAGTTAAACCCCTTCTTAAGAAACATAATCTTGACCCCTCGGCCCTTGAAAATTTTAGACCCATCTCTAACCTGCCTTTCTTAAGCAAAGTTCTGGAGAAAGCAGTCATTATGCAGTTAAATGACCACCTAAATAAACATGCTATTCTTGATAAATTTCAGTCGGGTTTTAGAATAAATCACAGCACAGAAACTGCACTCGTTAAAGTAGTAAATGATTTGCGAGTGAACGCAGACAGAGGCCATATATCTGTTCTCATCCTCTTAGATCTGAGTGCTGCATTTGACACTATTGATCATAATATTCTTAGAAATCGCCTTAGTCAATGGGTGGGCCTCTCTGGCAGTGTCTTAAATTGGTTTGAATCCTACCTGACAGGGAGAAAATTTTTTGTTAGTTGTGGTAATTACAACTCAAAGACACATGATATCCGATTTGGTGTTCCACAAGGCTCTATCCTGGGTCCGCTGTTATTCTCAATCTACATGCTTCCGTTAGGTCAGATTATCTCAGGGCACAACGTGAGCTACCACAGCTATGCTGATGACACACAGCTGTATTTATCAGTAGCACCTGATGACCCCGATTCTATTGACTCACTAACACAATGTCTGACTTGTATCTCAGAATGGATGAATAGTAACTTTCTCAAGTTAAATAAAGAGAAAACTGAAATCTTAGTGATTGGCAATAATGGATACAATGAGGCTATTAGAAATAAACTGGATACATTAGGATTAAAAGTCAAGACGGAGGTAAAAAGCTTAGGGGTAATTGTTGACTGTAATCTGAATTTTAAATCGCATATTAATCAGATCACTAGGACAGCATTTTTTCACTTAAGAAACATAAGTAAAGTTAGACCTCTTATATCACTGAAAGATGCTGAGAAATTAGTTCACGCGTTTGTTTTCAGTCGACTAGATTACTGTAACGCACTCCTCTCAGGACTACCCAAGAAAGACATAAATCGTTTGCAACTAGTGCAGAATGCAGCTGCTAGAATCCTAACTAGGAAAAGAAAATCCGAACACATTTCTCCAGTTCTGATGTCACTACACTGGTTACCTGTGTCATTCAGGATTGACTTTAAAATTCTGCTTATGGTTTATAAAGCCTTAAATAATCTCGCCCCTTCTTATATATCGGAGTGTCTGACACGTTATATTCCAAATCGTAACCTCAGATCCTCAAATGAGTGTCTCCTTAGAATTCCAAGAACAAAACTTAAAAGAAGTGGTGAGGTGGCCTTCTGCTGCTATGCACCTAAAATCTGGAATAGCCTGCCAATAGGAATTCGCCAGGCTAATACAGTAGAGCACTTTAAAACACTGCTGAAAACATATTACTTTAACATGGCCTTTCTATAACTTCAATTTAACTTAATTTAACTTAATCCTGATACTCTATATGTTCAATTTCCTCATAATAACTATTCAGGGTAGCTCTACAATCCGTACTGACCCCTACTCTCTTTTCTGTTTCTTTTTCTGGTTTCTTTGTGGTGGTGGCCTGCGCCACCTCCACCTACTCAAAGCTTCATGATGCTCCAACAATGATGGATGGACTAAAAGGCAGAATTCTACGTGACCATCATCATCAAGCCTTTCCGTGAGAACCCTAAATCCAAAGAGGACTGTTTCATTTATGTTAGGTAGCATGCCCAGAGGGGACTGGGCGGTCTCATGGTCTGGAATCCCTACAGATTTTATTTTTTTTTCTCCAGCCGTCTGGAGTTTATTTTGTTTTTTCTGTCCCCCCTGGCCATTGGACCTTACTCTTATTCGATGTTAATTAATGCTGATTTATTTTGTTTTCATATTGTGTTTATTTTTCTATTCTTTATTATGTAAAGCACTTTGAGCTACTGTTTGTATGAATATGTGCTATATAAATAAATGTTGTTGTTGTTGTTGTTGACTATTGCGTTTACTTCTCTGACCTGCCAAAATGTTATAAAGTGGGTGATTGCTATTTTTGGGGATGGCCTGTACTTTCCTGCCCATATATCTTTCCACCATAGTTCCAAGTGAGTCCACAGTCCTGCCCAGCACTGAGCCAGCCTTCTTCACCAGCTTGTCTATCCTCTACGTTCAACTACGTTTGTTGAATAATCTGATTCTTTTGAGGACCCACTCTGCTCCTTCCTGTAGAGGACATCTGTGTTCACAGATCAGTTCAATCTGTCAGCAAGGTGGACGCCTTAATATTTATAAGTCTGCACCACCTCAATGCCCCAGAACCCCCAGATGTTAACAGGGTGAAAAGGGGAGCTTAAACCTGAGGAAATTCACAATCATCTTCTTGGTCTTCATTGTGTTCAGAACCAGGCAGATCTTATTGCTCCAGTCACTTAAAGCTCCAACTTATTGCTGTCTGTTAGAACACTATAAAACAGAAGCCAGTTTCAGACTGCTTTAGTCAAATTAATTTAATGTGAATTAAATTATTGGGGTCATGTACTGTGTACCTTTTCTCAGCATTCTAGTAGAAGCCTGTTCATATCTGTACATGTTTATCACTAAGTGAATGGGTGGGGCAGGCAGGCTTCCAGGAAAAAGATCAAGTGCCATAGAAGGTGGGGGATGACGAGGAATGTGGGTGGAATCAGCATCTTATCCGCTCACTTCAAAATAGGAGGACAGTCTTTGTAGATCTGAATGGAACCTGTGGGCGTGCAGAGAGTTGAGAGTTGTAAATATCTACAAAGCAGTGGCAGCAGCATCTTTAGAAATCCTGCCCACTTTCTGAGAAGATCAGCCTCTACACCACTCCTTCTGACAAAAACTCAGCTTGATTCAGGTAAAGTGAAAGTAAACTGTAAAGTAATGATTTGGTGTAATGAATGCTTTTTCTAAACCATATTGAAAATACATATTTAAAAACATTCAAAAATAATCTGACAGGAGTACCATTTTTGTTAGTTTCTGTCCATTTAAATAATTTATCAAAGAACTTAATGTCCACAAGTCATTTTTATTTATTTATGGACATATTTGTTTTATTTCTAGTAAAAGACAAATCAGTACAGGACACTCAAAAATAAGTAAGGAACGAACGAATAGGCAACACATCTGTACCTTTTAATTTATAGACAGCAAAATGGCAAACAAAATAACATACATTAATATAAATGTAAGACAAGAAAATTAGAATATGATCAAGAAACAAAAAATGACCAAATAAAAAAACAACAATAATATAACTTGAAAGAAATTAGCATGAAATATTTAGTAACTAATATCACCAAAGAATTTACAAAAAACAACATAAACAAACAGGAAGAACATTAACTAAAACCAGAAGCAAAATAACTAGATAATGTAAAACACATGCTGAGAGACGGCATTAAACTATCAGAACAAATGGGGTCTTCTGCAGAAAATAGAATTAATGTGTCATGAAATGGAATCTTTAAAAAGGCAAAATGGTTGTGAGGCCTCCAAAAATAAGTTGAGATGTCCAGGACCTTGACTAACCTGTCCAAAGGAGGCATCATCTAAGTTCAGCCATTCCTAAAATACTACCAGCTGGCTTCACCCACAGCAGGCCCCAAAAAATGGGAGCTGTCAAAAGAAGATGTCCACAAATATATCAAAAGGCTTACATCCAGAGTGTCCACCCACAAAGAACAAGGAATGAAGGCACATAACAGAAAATGCATATAAATGTGACACTTAATAACTGGTGATTAGCAAACCCTACAGAAAATGATCTTGAACTTCACCAAACTCTGTGAAATGCATTGAGGTCAATGGGGAATGAGAAACTGAACTCGTTTTTGAGTGGATTATAATGGTGCAATGGTCTTTTAAAGTGTCTCTGAGGGCTAGGTAAGTATCTGGGAACTACAGTATACTGGACCTATTATTCTGACCAGAAATGTGATCTATTTTGTCAGGCAGCAATGCTAACCACTGTGCCACAAAAGACAATTGAACAATAACCACAAACAAAATGGCCACATTTTTATGGCACATATTCACCTGGTAACAAAGCAGAGATGTTTGACTGACTTCCTTTATTTGAAGTCGCACCTCCCAGCACAGCTGGAATGTCATGTTCCCCATGTATCCGTGTTTCAAGGAGAAAGAACTGCCTTATAAGTAGTAATCTTTTATTATTATTATTTCACAGGATTTTCTGTGTTTTCTGACAAGAGATGGGGGAGTGGTAAGGCTCCTTTAAGGCTTGTTTTCATTTGTCCTGTGGCACATGGCTAATTATGCACGCAAATTAGCCATGCACCACCGCACAGAAGGGTGTTGTGGCAGTACTCATAATATTCTCATTATAGTCAACTAATGTACCCCTTGAATGAAAATATTGCCAATTTTTATGTTTACTTTTTTATGCAGGCTGGAAGGTTATTGTACTATTTGGGTTGTGACATTCCACGTGCCCAAAGCAGAGCAGCGACAATCTTACAGTATATATGTGTGAAAGTTTTGTGCAAAACTGCTACAGCACTGTGATGTCACTCTGGCCTTATAAAGAATCATGGGGTGCTGGGTAAAAAATATTCATCACAGCCTGTCTTAACAGCAAATTTCCAGAAAAACATTTAGTGAATAAGGTCACTGGTGAATACAGCATATTCGCTGCTGAAAATACTGTGGAAAATATGCTGATCAACAATAATAATAACTTAAAAGTAACAACACATAAACACATGTTAATACATAACATAATGCCTCAGAAAATTAATGCAGATTTCTTCATAACAGATTCTGAAAACAGATCAAGAATAAAAAAAATAACTGAATTATGAACAAAAGTGAGCGGGCTAAATGTTTTAAAATTAACTTTGGTGCCATTTTAAAAATGTTGGGTAATGCCATTAAACAAATTCTGAAAACTTTCAGTTTGTGTTGCTTATCTAGAGTTATGAAATTAGTTTATTTTTAATTTTTCTTTTTCATATTTACTTAAAGCATGCAGGTTTCATCTGAATATTATTTTTTTTATTTAAATTATGATATAAAGCAGTTATTGTTTTTGAGCTCCCATTTTGTCCATAATATTCGCTAGGTATATGTGGCACATGACAGCGCTGTCACAATGGTATAAAGGTTAGCATCCTTCCTGGTATCCGAGACTGGATAAACATTACAGAAAGCATGCATATGATTTTTTTTTTAGTTATTTCCTGGGTAAAAGTTCCTAGCATTTAGTTTATTTACTTTGAGTTAGGCCTTGACAACAGATTATTTTGACTTCTGGGCTCTCAAATTTGGCTTTGCTCTTTGAAAATGATTTTTCTTCCAGTCCCTTTCTGAAATAATTATGTTTCTTTTGTCCTGGCATTACATCTGGTAAATATTCTCCATGGTCTTTCTTCATTAGACTCGATAAAACTGTGCAAAAAAAGAAAAGTTGCTCTTCCACATTAGAGTGACGAAACAGAACTTGTTTGAAAACAGCATACGCTATATCTCTCTGAACTTCTCCTTTATGACAGATTCATTTTTGGCTGTGAATAAGTGTAGGCACACAAGGTAAATAAACTATGGACTTTTCCCCCAACCTGGCTTAGACTGCACTAATTCTGACAATGCACAGGAATTCTTTAAATAATTAATTGAATAATTCCACTTTTTGCCTTTTATTTATTTCTAGTCTGCTATTTATTTTTCTCTTTCTTCACAAATTTAGGAGAGGACATGACTGTAAAATGTTCTTTTTTGCTGTCTATTCATGTCTAGTTTAATATGTTATCTTCCTTTTTTAAAAAGTTAGGAGAGAACATGAATATAAAGTGAATTTTTTAATTATACATACTGTATTTTTCTTTTTCTTTAGTGCTCTGTGGGGATTTGATTATTTTGGGCATGCCATTCTTCATGGTGTGTCAGATGACTGGCACTTTCACTTACTTGATCTTAGCTTTGATTGGTTGAAGAGAGAATGGAAAAATGTGCGGCGAGAAGGGGGTTGTTGGTGTATTTTTTGCTGAATTAAATTTTTTGCTTTCTTTCTTGAAGCAAAAGGACTGTACTGAACTATTACTTAAGTGAGGTTAGCTTTGACTGAACTTTGTTGCTGTAAATGACTTGTTCTCTGTAATGAAAAAATCATGATGATTAATTGATTTATGATTTTTTTGAGTCACAGGCAAAGTTTATGTGGAATCTTTTGGTAATCGTATTGGTAATATTGTTTCTAAAATGTATGTTTTGTTTCATTTTACCTGTATTAATTAATTAACTATAAGCTCACCCATAAGTGCTGTGAGAGTTGATTTGTACTGATAAATATGATTTTTACTGTATCATTATGCTGAATTACTTCTGTTCTTGTTAACTGTTAGCTTTTGCAATTTTAGAAGGCATTTTAATTGAAGCTTCTTGACCTATGACCCAGTCCCTGCTACTACTTTATCACAAGGATAAGCATTGATAAGCGAAACTATATAATCTGGTGTAGCAGAATCCAGACAACAAGGGTCCTGTTCATCAGTAACTTGCAAGGACATGAAAAATGAAGCTAATTACATACTTCTGTAATTGACAAGTGTATTTAACCAGCAGATGTAAGTCAGTGACTCCTTCCATGTATTGAGTGACTCTATGTGCATGTCAAAATAAAGATATTCTGCTCATCCTGAAGTGGCTTTGTGAATTTGATTTTGACAGCGCACACAAACAGGTAATGGCTACACATAATAGAACACGTGTCGTACAAACAGACATTGCATTGTACATTTTTGAACAAGTGCTAACAAGTGGGAGCTTGAACTTCTGTTATTTTCAAATGGAACCATGTGCCGCAGGAGAAAAATAATACTTAAAAAATAGCTGTTTTGATGAACTACCTGTACCAAATATTATGATATGCACTTAGCGAAATGCACTTTCAACATCCGTACAGATCACATTTTAGTTCATCATATTGCTACATTTTCCAAATGTAGTTCCACTTGTTCAAGGTCAAGTGTTCAAGGTATACTTCATGTACTAGTCATTCCAATCTCCTGGTTTCTTAAGAGAACAGGTTGAACTGCAAAGATAATTTTCTTGGAAATAGTCACCCCGTCACCCCCCCTGATGTGAGCAATGTGTCATGATATTATACCTGGGCTCCTAAGATTAAATTATAGCTTATTTTAAAGTCATTTCCATCATTCCATTCTCTTTTTCACCATATGCTTCAACATGCTTTAAGAATAGAAGAACATTTAAATCAATACTCCCTCTCTATTCATATACCTTAAATGCTATGCATAAACTCTTTAATTTTATGCTGTATGTTATTTTTTTTAACTTTAAAGCAAAATGATCATGATTTTATGGAAACAATCATTCTAAAAGTTCACAGAATGAGCACCATTTATTATTATACCAAGGCAATCCTTCTGTTACTATGAGCACAAATATATCTAATACTTTCTCTATTTCAAATTCCTGTGTTCAGTGGTCATTAATGGAAAGCACTACCAGGCTTTTTAGTCTTTCTTTTGCTCTTCTATTCAGAAAATATGATTTATTCATTTGTATCCTCCTAAAATAATTTTCACAGCCAGAAAATGTGATAGGATGAGTAAATACATTTATAAATATCTTATATTTATAAATATATTCTAAATATATTTTTAGAATTAAAGAAAGCATTTATGTATGTAGTCAAACACTTTAAGAAAGCATGCATATTCTTCACGTTCATGTTAGATTTTGTTCCATACTTTTTGCAGAAAGCGGTTCTGCTGGCAGATCTCTTAAGCTTGAGCCATTGCAGAGTGCCAACAGAAGGAGCATATTGCTAAATATATTCCTTCTTGGAGTTAGTACATCAACTGATTTTTATATTGCACAGATATCATTGTCAAGTCACCTGTTCAAATCTGTAATGATCCTATCAAGCCTTGTCAAAAAGATGCTTTCAAAAGTTGTTGGTTGTGGAATAGAATACCTCCCTGCTGGGATAATGGTGGTCTGATCCTGCTCTATAAAAGTCATCTTCTGATATTAGCAATGGGAGACTGGTATTTAGAATTAACCTTTCTGCTACAATCCACAATGCAGACCACATACTGTTGGGTTCTTTTTCACAATATTATTTCATGCAAGCTAAACAGCTCATGACAGCTGAAGATCCCATATACTGTTTTTTTCTTAGGATCACTTCAAATTGATAAAATTAATGGCAAATGTGGTGGCGTGATCTTATCTGACATTGTTACATGCTACAAACTGAAGGATCCACATAGTGTCAGATAAACATTTAATTTCTACTCGTACTTTTCCTGGAATCATTTCTTTTTGCATTTGTTTCACACTAGCATGCACAACTGAGCCATTAATAAAATGATATAAATATTATAGTAATGAGAAGAACTCATTAGCCATTTAAATATTTCTGACAATGTCCACAACAACATGGTTCAACCTGTTGCTGTAGCAGTGAACGTAGAACTTTTTAATGAAAATTGGGTTAAACTCCGGCTGCATCCCTACTCTTAACATAGGCACCATAATAACATATCTATCTATCTATCTATCTATCCACTTGAAATGAAAATGCCCCAGTTGCTGCAATCCCTTTCGTAATTTTACTGTCTAATTGTCCCGTATTATTAAAGAGTTAATCCCAAATACTTTTGTGTGTATATAGTATGTAGCATTTCGTGCATCTGTCAGTTTTCTTTTAACTATACAGGACCACCTAAAATTTTTCATATTTTATTGTTATACAACATTGAATCACAGTGTATTTAATTTGGCTTTTTTGACACTAATCAACTGAAAAAGACTATTTAATGTCAGCATGAAAACAGATCTCCCCAAAATGGTATATATTAATTACAATTATAAGACATAAAATAACTGATTGCATAGGTATTCAGGTAAGGCACACCTAATCATCACTGGCACAGCTAACTTTCAAAGTCCCAAAAACAGTTCAATGGAGATCACCTGCTTGAGTCAAGGGGTTAAACTTGATTGTCATATAAATTCACCTTATCTGGAAGGTCCAAACTGCAGTGAGCACAAATCAAGGGAAAGAAAAAAGAAAATATGTAAGTCACTAAATATTTCTTGGAACAACCATTAGGAAATGGAGAGTGTATGGCACAGCTGTAAATATGCCTAGAACAGACTGTCCACAAAAACAGAGTCATCAGTTAAAAAGGCGGTTAGTGAGGAAGGCCATCAAGAGAACTATGATAACTCTGAAGGAGTTACAAGTTGCAGTGATTAAAGGGAGAGGCTGTACATACGACATTGGTTGGCTTCCACAGTCACAGCATCATGGGAGAGTCACAAAAATAAAGCAACTGATAAAAAAAAAAGAATTTGCCAGAAGGCACATTGGAGACTTTGAAGTAAGTTGCAAAATTGGTGTATGGTTTAATGAGATCAAGGGCCACCTAGCTAAGCAAATGTTTGAACACTGCACACTACCAAAAATACACATCATCCTCAGCATTAAACCTGTTGGTAGCAGCATCATGCTGTATAGAGTTTTCTCTGCAACAGGCCCAGAGAGGGTAGAGAATAAAATGAATGCAGCAAAATAAAGGGAAATCCTGCAGGAAAACCTGATGTAGTTTTCAAGAACCCTTAGCCTTGGAAGAAGACATGTTTTACTTTAACACAACAAACCTGGATTTTGCAGAGCATGGAGGAGGCTGAAACAAACGGTCTGATTGAAAGGTAAGAATCAGCACAATGATTACTGCAATAACTACTGCTCTCGGGGGGACATACAAGTTACGAGGAAAGATATAAAGGGCATAAACAAAACAAATGAGAAGTTGCTTCAGGGTATTAAAGACCAGAGGCCTCATGCATAATGCCTTGTAAAGAATTCACACTATAACATTGCGTACAGACAAAAGCGGAAATGTACGTACGCACAAAAAAATCCAGAAGCATAAACATAACTTCCACATTCTTCTGCTACATAAATCCCGGTCAGCGTGAAAAGTAACGCACGTGCCTGCTGTCCTGCCCCGTCTCCTCCCAAAATTACGCCTCTTTGAATATGCAAATAAATATTAAAAGCCCTTAAGCTCAGTGTTCTGTAAAAAGGCAATGGCAAAAGCTCGGGGGAAAATAGAAGAATTTCAGCGAATAGCAAGTGGAGGCAAGGAAAAACGTACTATTTGTTGGTTTAAACAGTGATATAATCAACAAAAGGAAGTTGATCGAGTGACACATAGTGTTGGAGAAACTCGAAAGCTCAAGTTCACAAAGTCACACAGTGCCCGAAATAAAAAAGAAGTTGTCAGATATCAAAATCACCGTGAAAAGGCGAGTCATAGCCCACCGTCTGAGTGTCATATGAAAGCTTATTAGGGTACAGAGAAAAAAAATGGGCACACAGTGGGGAAAAAAGCACGAAATGTCAACTTTAACCTCTTAATTTCCACTTTAATCATGAAGTTTATTTTGTCATTAAAGTGGAACATTATGAACTTCATCTTAAAATTGTTTAATTTACTAGTTTCTCAAATCCCATCGTAACTAAAGTAGCACGTTAAATGCTTTGTTTTGTATTTGATCTTCTATGTGTTCTATGTGAGTGAATCACTACCTGCTTCTTAAACGGGCTTTCTCTTCCTCTGACAGGACACAGAATCCATTACATCCATGATATTACAGCTCTCTGAATAATTAAAATACGGAGATGTATACTTGATATTATTTTTATGATGATAGTAGTTAAAGCATGTTATTAAACATGGGAACACGGTGGCACAGTGATTGTTCATGCCTCACACAAGATGCTTGCTGCGCTGTGCACGACCTTCAATGAAATAATTTATTGCAGCAGTACTGTCTCTTTCAAACGTCCTAACCCCTAATTCCTGTCCTTAATTGTCTTTTTCCAAGTAACCATTCGCCACACAATCAGCTCTGTAATAGACATTAAGCCATCTGTAAGCTTAGAATGGCAATTCTTCAAAACCTTTAAGGAACATTGAAATATATTTGTACTACAAGTCTAATCATTCCATTCATCTATCCTTCCCTTGTCGCGCCAGCCCCAGCAAGAATACAGCGCAAGGCAGGAACAATCCGTGAATGGAGTGCCAGCATCCTCACATGTTTAATTATTAACAATATAGATGTTAAAGTTTTATCTGTATAATATAATAAACATATTTTGCTGCATTTCATCTTAAAAATGATATCGTCATCATATGTAAATGCGTGCTTTATAAAGTGGCTCAGGTTGAGCAATATTATAACTGTATCGCAAGTTTACAGTGAGGTAATTGTACTTATAAGTACAACGCGTTCTACAAGGAGCAATTGATAGACTGATTGAGCGCGTTTATAGTTCTTGGGGTGAAACTGTTTCTGAACCGTGAGGAAAGGCTCTGAAGTGTTTGCCACTTGAGAGCAGTTCAATAGACAGCATGGCTGAGGCAGCGTGTGCTTGATGCTGTATACCGATAATTCTCTTTCCACTCAGCTGCTGTACAGCTGTGATTCCCCACTCAGATACAGTGATATAAATACTCCGAGTGGTGCAGTGAGATTAATATGGAAAGAGAGATGATCCGCTGTGGCAACCCCTAACGGAAGCAGCTGAAAGAAGATGAAGAAGAAGTAAAAGGTGCAGTGAGAGTAACAACGCTAAAGCAGCTATGGTATTTAGAATAGTTTGACCATTTTGTGGACCATTATATTGTTACAGGTTAATTACAATCAGATGCATTAAACTAATAAACAGCATGTAGTTCATTTCAGTGTATTTGATAAAGCCGCGTCAGGGATGTGGATCTAAAAAAGAATGGGAAACCACACTGGAACAGTAGCACTGCTTTGACGCTGGGTGCCGCCAGTGTGCAAAACCGAGCGGAGAACTTGCAAATGCCAGAGTTGGAGCTACCGTGAAAATGTGTGTGGCTTTACGCCAAGTTTAGGTTGTATACATCACAAATTGAACGTGGAAACGTTTGTACGCAACATTTTTGTGCGTATGCACCGTTAAAACATTTCTCCTGGGGCCTCATGTATAAAGTAATCTTTTGAGGCAACCTGTAAAGGCATGCTAGAAAAAAATTGAGGAAAAAATACAGGAAAATGTGAGTAACTAAATAATTAATAATAAATAATAAATAATAATAAATTTAGAGCACATGATGCTCAGCTTGAAGACGTTAAGCAAACATTCATGACTCATATTGAAATAGTTGAACAGCTGGCATCTACTGCTGATGAAAAAGCAATGGCTGCAAATTTTGAATGCAAAATTTCAAAATGAAATTCAAAGTGAAATTCATACCTAAACTATTCTCTAAAATAATTGGAGAGGAGTTTAAATCAGACACCAAGATTTTGGCAGCTCACCCCAAGTGTGGATCGAATGCCTCAAAATCTAGAAGCCTTATTGTACATTTTGACAAATTATAATCTAAATTAAATATGATGTCACTTCTTGGACTGAAAAAAGAGATTATATACAAAAATAACTGCACTCGTATTTTTCCTGATTTCTCACTTGCAACAGCTGCCAAACATGCCACATTTTAAACTATTAAACAGCCCTTATGCAGACCCAAAATCAGATACTGCCTCTTGTTCCCTGCTAATTGAGGCACGTTCTACATTTTTAGTTTTCCAAATGAAGCAGAAAAAGAACTAAGATAATTAATCCCAACATTTTTTAAATATGATTGTGAGTCACATTGTGTCCTGGCAAGACAAAGAAGATTATACCTGCAATTTGGTAAATTCGTAATGAGACTTTTGCTGTAATTATGCATTCTTTTTTCTTGTTCTTTTAATTAAGTTTATAATTAAAAAATGATTATTATTATTATTTTCTTCTGAAGGGGGACTGTTTAACATCATATCCTTGGTTTACTGTATTAGGATTATACTATCATACGTTATCTGCTTGTTCATGGGTACTGTTTAATATCATTCCCTGGGTTTATTTTTTTGGGACTGTTTAAAATTATATTCTAGGTTAAAAGTATTTGCACTGTAGTGCTAATAGATATCTCTACTTAATCCATCTACACCGCTGCTGTGGGGCTTGTTTTGTTTCGTACATGCTCGGTCTCTATGTCAGAAGACTGGGACTTTGTGAAGTGTGATCTAGCCTCCATGGGGAGGCAATATGGTATGAGGAGGGAGAGAAAGACAGTAAGCTATTTGTAATCTATTCTTTTTACCCCCACAATTGTAAGCGCCAATACGATAATATGGCTTCATAGCAATAACTCCAGGAAAAACTGGAAATTAAGGCTAAAGCTATATTATGTTATAATGTACTACCTTAATTTAGAAGTACAAAATGTCAACAAAAGTTCAGAAGAAATGTCACTATGACCAAACAGTGAACTTTGTGAGCTGGAATGTCAAAGGTCTCAATCATGAATTAAAGAGAAAGAAAGTATTCTCTCAACAGGTCTAAATGCCAAGATAGTATTTTTACAAGAGACCCAATTATTAAGTAAGCATCATTTTCGGTTGCAAAGATAATAGAAAGGTCAAATATCCCATTCCTGCTACACAAAGACAACTAGAGATGTGGAAATCTTAATACATAGAACAATTTCATTGGTAGTATCAGATGTAGTATCTGATTTTAAAGGCCAATATGTGATTGTTATGGGTAATTTATTTAATTGTAAGATGATTTTAATAAATATCTACACACCCAATGTGGATGACAGAGACTCATCCTAAACATTTTGCATCCATTCCTAATGTGAACACTCATACAATTATAATGACCATAAACTTTAACTGTGTTTTAAATCCAGACCTGGATAGATCTTCAGCTACAGGGGCGATAACATCTAACACTGCATAAACAATTATGCAGTTTGTAATTGACCATAACTTATCAGACCCTTGAAGATTTCTAAATTCAAACTCAACAAGATATTCCTTCTTCCTTCTCACCAATACATTATTGTTACTCAAGAATTTATTATTTCTTTATAGATAACAATTTTTTACCCACAATCAAATTTTGCAAGTATGACGCTATTGTTATCTCTGACTAAGTCCCTCTGATCATAGAGCTCAAATCATTATGCTCCACACACTTATCTCACAGCTGGAGTCTTAACTCCCTGTTTTTAGCTGACAAGGACTGTACAGAATTTATATCCAAGCAAACTGATTTTTCCAGAGACAAATACATCCTTAGAGGTCTGTGCACTAATACCCTGGGAAACTCCAAAGGCATTTTTAAGAGGACAGATTATTTCATATCTCTCCTACAAAAAAAAAAAAAAATCAGAAACCAAGAAGGCATCAGAGTTAATAAGTAAAATTACCAGAATAGATCAACAACACTAAAGGTTCCCAAATTAGGAACTTTATAGCAAAAGTCAGGCTTTGCAATCAGAACTCAACTTCTTGATAACAAAAGAAACGGAACAACTCACTTTTAAATCGTGACATCATACTATGAACATGGAGATAATACTAATATGATCTTAGCTCAGCAAATCCACAAGCAGGAAGTTTGCAATGCAATACCACTAATTACCAACACAGACCATAAAAATATAATGCACACATTTAGAGACTACTATAAGCCCTTATATTCGACTCAGTTTAAGGAAGCTAAGACACAATCTAATGCGTTTTTTGATGCATTACAGATAACCACAACTAGATACTCTCAGCACAGAGGAATTGGATAAACCTGAAACTCTCAGAATTACTAGACACTATAAACTCACTTCAGAGTGGGAAAGCAGCAGGCCCTGATAGCTATACTGCCGAATTTTATAAAAGATTTTCACTTGTTAGTTCCCTTTTATTATTAGTAATTTTTATACAAGCCAGAGACAATAAAATTCTGCCTCAAACTTTTCGCCAAGCATTAATTACTATCTTTTCTAAGAAAAATAAGGACTTATTATAATGTGCATCATACAGACCAATCTCACTTCTGAATAATGGTGTTAAGATACTTTGCAAAGTTCTCGCTGGAAGGATTGAGAAAGTGGATTTATTAAAGGCAGACACTTAGTTTCCAATCTTCACCGCCTGTTTAATGTAATATATTCACCCACAAAGTCTAACACCCTGGAGATCTTATTATCTCCTGAAGCATAAAAAGCATTCAATATGGTTGAATAGGACTACCTACCTATTCACTACATTGCACAAATTTGGGTTTGGCCCAAGCATATCTGCATGGATCAAATTACTGTATACCAGTCCAGAAAGTTTAGTTCGTATTAACAACATTATTTTAGACTACTTCAAACTGCAACGTGCTACTAGACAAGAATGCCCTTGTCACCACTGCTTTTTGCAATCGCCATTGGCAGTTCACTTTCAAAATGCTTCTGAGATAAAGGGGATTATCAGAGAAGGACTAGAACACAAAATACCACTATATGCAAATGATATGGTACTGTAAATATCAGATCCACAAAATACTGTACCTGCAATCTTAATAGCACTAGGAGAATTTCGAAAGATATCTGGCCTCAAAATTATTTTGTATAAAAGTGTGCTTTTTCCAGTGAACTCTCTAGCATACAATATTAGGTTGGACACCATTCATTTTATCATTGCAGATCAGTTTAAATACCTAGGGTTAAACATCACAAGTAAACATAAAGCTCTTTATCAACAAAATTTTGCTATCCACATGGAAAAACCTAAACAAGACATGCATAGATGGTCTACCCTCCATCTCACTTTAGCAGGGAGAATGAACACTGTCAAGATGAATATTCTTCCTATGCTTCTTTTTCTATTTCAAAGCATCCCCATATACATTAACAAATCATTGACCTAAAGCAGAAGGTGGCATGGCTCTACCTAACTTTCAATTTTATTATTGGGCAGCAAATATACAAGCTATGAAAACTTGGACATTGACACAAATAGATGAACATACACAGGTTTAGTCCACAATAGAAATAAAATCATGCAGTACTTATTTATATTACTTGCTTTGTGCCGCAGTAAATACAAGTTATCATCAATATACTAACAACCCAATTGTGTTTCATTCACTCAGAATATGCAGCCAATGTAGAAAGCACTTCAAGATAGAAAAGCTTTTATCTGTGGCACCTCAACACAATACCCACCTTTTTCCTCCCTCTCAAACTTTCACAGTTTTTAATGTTTGGAAAATGTACGGGATTAAATCATTTATAGATTTGTACATAGATTATGTCTTTGCATCCTACGAACAATTAATCTCCAAATTTAACTTCTCATTAATACAATTTTTCCATTATCTCCAAATTAGAAACTCTGCTAAACAAAATCTGACCAATTTTCCTCTCCTCCCACCTATTTCTATTCCAGAAGAAATGTTGATCAGTCTTGAGGACTCAGACAGTATTTCTATAATATATAAAAACATTTTAAAGTCCCTTCCTTTCAGATATCCTAGAGTGCAGTGGGAAAAGGATCTCTTACTCAACATTTCAGAAGAGGAGTGAAAGGCAACCATGCACAGAATTCACTTGAGCTCCATATGCTCATAGCATTCAATTATTCAACACAAAATCTTTTATCAAGCAGATCTATTTCGTTTAAAATTATACAAAATGTTTCCTGGGCAAGACCCAACCTACACATGTTGCAGTCAAGCTTCAGCCTCATTGAGCCATATGTTTTAGGCATGCATCAAATTAACATCATTCTGTACCAAAATGTTTAATTCCTATCTGAGAACCTTGGTGTCACAATCCCTGCTAATCCATTAACAGCTGTGTTTGGTGGATTCTCAGATGAGCTTGAAGTGGAGAAGGACAAACAAACTGTAATTACCTTTACTTCACTATTAGCACATAGACTTATCTTGCTCAACTGGAAGAATCCTAACCTACCAGACATCAGACATCCAGACATCAATCCAATGAAGAATTTGTGGCAAAAGGCTGTTCACTCACAATCTGCATGCTGCCTGATAGAGCCTGAGCAGTTTTACAAGAAAAATGGGAAAAAGTGTAGTTTCCCAATGTGCAAAGTTGATAGAGAGACCTGTGCACATAGACTCAAGGCTGTCATTGTTGCCAAAGGTGCATCTGCTAAATACTGACATGAATACTTATGACCTCAATTACGTGCTGTTTTAGATTTATAATTTATTTTCACAGAGCCTTCTTTTGTTGATCAGTGACAAAAAGCTAAATCAAATCCACTGTGATTCAAGCTCACATGTCAACAAAATGTGCAAATTTCCAAGGTGTTTTCCTATCAGATATAGAACTTTTATAAACTTTCCCTTAATTTTCTCTGTATCCTCTTTGTGTATTGGACTGTGTTCCAGCTAACCAAAAATGTCACATAGTTTTGATAAAAAGGCAAACTTCTGCTACAAGTTTGCAGTGTCCTTCACTGAGCATTGCATTTAGGGTCCATCCTTCTCTTGTATGTATCTAGATGTCACACCATGCTGCTTGTTTGACATGTTCTATGGATTTCAAAATGTTCTGAGCACATCTCTCCAGTTTTGATGTCATTCCATTGGTTACCTGTGCCATTCAGGATTGACTTTAAAGTACTGGTAATGGTTTACAAAGCCTTGAATAATCTTGCTCTGTCCTATATTTTGGAATGTCTGTCACCTTACACTCCATGTAGTAACCTTAGATCTTGAAATAATTATCATTCCAAGAACTAAAATTAAAAGAAGTGGTGAGACAGCCTTCTGCTGTTATGCACCTAAATTATGGAATAGTTTACCCATAGAAATTTCACAGGAGAATTTAAAAAAAAATTGGTAGAAAACCATTATTTTAACATGGCTTTCTTGTAGCAACATTTTAGCTGCATTTTAGTGTATCCCTATATCCCTATATGTGCATTGAATTATCATTTTCATCAAGGCTCCACAATCCATACTAATCCCTACTATTATCTGTTGTTCTTTCTCTGATTTTCTGTGGTGGTATTCTGCACTACCACCTCCTGATCAAGTCACCATGCAGTCCCTACATTGATGGATTAAAGGCAGTACTCCAGATGTTAACATGACATGTGAAGCCTGAAAGCCATAAGAACTGATTTAGATAATTTATGTAAATTAGAATGTAGAATGCCCAGTGAGAGCTGGGCAGTCTCTTGGCCTTGGAACCCCTTCAGATTTTGTTTTTTTTTTTCTCCAGCCCATGTGGAGTTTTTTTTTGTTTGTTTTTTCTGTCCTCCGGTGACCTTAATTTATTCTTTGTTACTTAGTATTGTATAATCTTATTTTGTTTCATATAAACTTGTAATTGTTCATCTTGTAAAGCACGTTGAGATACACCATTTGTATGGAAATATGCTATATAAATAAATGTCTTTGTTGTTGTGTCCAGTTAGTGGAGCAGTTCTTTTGGAGACCATGTTTGACAAATATGCTGGTGTTTTAATTGCCTGAGAACAATGGAAAGCATTAGACCTTGTCCTGAGACAGAGAATATTTTGATTATAGTACCGCTATACTATTTCAAATTAGCCCTCCACTTTTGCTATTTTTTTATAGTGAATGGTATAAACTTTGGTTGTATATGCATGTTCTACCTCCACTAACTTATATGACATGGACCAGTTCTTCATCTCTGTACATCCCAGTAACTTTCTGACTTGTCCCAACAACGTGTAAAGGTATGTCTGATACTTTACTGTTAGATTTTACAGTGGTAATGGTTTCATCTTTACTATGTTCCTTCCTGTTCTAGCATGGCAGTTATGTCTGACTTAGTAGCAGAGTCTGAAGAACACCGATTCAGTTTTGTATTTAACAGTTGAGAAGCATTTAATTCATCTCCCACTACTACTTCATCAGGACTTTGTTTTTGTATAGAGGAATCCATGGTTATCCATATCTGCAATGACTAAAACCATGGTTTCAGTTTAGTAAAAGATGTTTTGCACAATGTCTCTGAAAACTTGTCTTCTCTTCTGTAATCGAAAGTAGGTAGGCTGGGCTGCCACCTGACGTTGCCTCACTTTAACTATTTTGTAAAGAATATTTTTGCATATGATTAGGTCAGAAAGCACTTCAGGATCTACAGTAACTCTCAAATATTTGATCGATGAGTTATAGTGGGGCAGAGGAAAAGCTGCCTCTTGTTCAGATGTGTGAATATATCAAGAACTGGTAAAATCAAGAACGAGAAAACAGTAGAAAAATAAACAGGAATTGCACCACATTGCATTTTTTTTATTTTCATCTTGAAAATAACAGTTAAAGATTCTAAATGATTGAGTCTTATCCCAACACATCAGTGCATAAGCATGCCTCAAGTGCATACCCCTATAGAAATCGATTACTTCAACTTTTAAAAAAATATATTTAAGGGCTGTTGATGCCTACTCATAGAAGCTAATAATAATAATACATAGTGTTTCAATGAATTCTTCTTTGCTTTCTGTTGAGGCTTATTAAAAAGCACTTGACCCTGCATGATGTAGTTTGTGGCCAGTGGTGTCTTCTCCTCCTCCCAGAATTACGCCTCTTTGAATATGCAAATCAATATAAATAGTCCGTAAGATCAGCGTTCTGTGAAAAGGCAATAGCAAAAGTATGGGGGAGGCAAGGAAAAATGTACTATTTGTTGGTTTAAACAGTGGTATAAACAACAAAAGGAAGTTGATCATGCTTGCTGCGCCGTGCGCGACCTTCAATGAAATAATTTATTGCAGCAGTACTGTCTCTTTCAAACGTACTAATGGCCAATTTCTGTCCTTCCTTTTCTTTCTCCAAGTACCCAATCGCCACACAATCAGCTCTTTAATAGATGTAAAGCTATCCATAAGCTTAGAACTCCGATTCTCCAAAACTTTTAAGGAACATTGAAATATCTTCATAGTACATGTTTACTTATTCTATCCATCTATCCTTCCAGTGTCGTGCCAGCCTCAGCAAGAATACAGAGTGAGGCAGGAACAATCCCTGAACAGGGCACCAGCTCCTTGCTAGCGCTGTGACACCGTGTCCTCACATGTTTAATTATTAACAATACAGATTATTTAAATGATGTTAACATTTTATCTGTATAATGTAATAAACATATTTTGCTGCATTTCATCTTAAAAATGATATCCTCATTATATGTAAATATGCGCTTTATAAAGTGGCACAGGTTGTGCAATATTATAACTGTATCGCAAGTTTACAGTGAGGTAACTGTACTTATAAGTACAAACAGTTCTACAAGGAGCACCTGATGGACTGATTGAGTGCGTTTATAGTTCTTGGGATGAAACTGTTTCTGAACCGCAATGTCAATACAGGAAAGGCTCTGAAGTGTTTGCTGTATGAGAGCAGTTCAATAGACAGCATGGCTGAGGCAGCGTGTGCTAGATGCTGTATACGGATAATTCTCTTTCCGATCAGCTGCTGTACAGCTGTGGTTTCACACTCGGATACAGTGATATAAATACTCTGAGTGGTGCAGTGAGAGTAATATGGAAAAAGATGATGCACTGTGGCAACCCCTAACAGGAGCAGCTGAAAGAAGAAAAAGAAGGTGCAGTGAGAGTAACAACGCTAAAGCAGCTATGGTATTTAGAATAGTTTGGCTATTCTGTGGACCATTAAATTGTTGCAGGTTAATTACAATCAGATGCCTTAACCTAATAAACAATATGCGGTTAATTTCAGTGTATATGATAAAGCCACGTCAGGGATGTGGATCTAAAAAAAAAGGGAAACCACACTGGAACAAAAGCACTGCTTTGACGCTGGATGCCATCAGTTTGCAAAACCGAGCAGAGAACTTGCGTACGCCAGGGTTTAAGCTAGCGTGAAAATGTGCATGGCCTTATGCCAAGTTTAGGTTTTATACATCGCAATTTGAGTGTGTAAACAGGAGTACGCAACATTTTTGTACGTACGCACTGCTTATACATGAGGCCCCTAATGCTCTGAGGCTGCTCATATCTACACAGCCAAATTCTGATGTAGTACAATGATTGACAACTGACACAACTTTGAACTGGGCAGAATGAAATTCCAGTTGGACATGTTAATTTTAGGAAAGTCAAAGAGAAAAAATGTTTTCCTTTAAATGTGTAGCAAAAGATTTGTTGAAGAGAAAGCAAAGCTCTTTTAGACAAATTATTTGAGTGCATTACTAAATCCATATAACTAGCTAAATAAAAAAAAATAAACAAAACCTAAAATATTACATTGATTACACTGACTCAAGTATTCAGACCTTTTACTCATACTTACATTGAAACATCTTTAGTAGTGATTACAGCCAGGAGTCTTCTTGGTTTTGATGTGATGAGCTTTCCACACCTGGATTTGGGGATTTTCTGCCATTCTTCTCTGCAGAGCCTCTCAACTCTTTCAGTTTGGATTGAGATTGTCAGTGGGCAGCAATTTTAGGCCCATCCAGAGATAATTAAAGGGTTTTAAATCCAGTCAACTCAAGAACATTTCCAGAGTTGTCCCTAAGACGCTTCTCTTTGCTTTGTGCTTTTAGGTTGTCATGTTGGAAGGTAACCCTTCAGCCAAGTCTGAGGTCCAGGGCACTCTGGAGCAGGGTTTCAAGAAGGTTATCTCTGTATTTTGCTCCATTCAGCTTTCCCTCAAACCCAAATAGTCTGCCAGTCTCTGCTGCTGTAAAACAATCCCACAGAAAGCTGCTGCCACCACCATGCTTCACTGTTGAAATGGTACTGTGCTAATATTGGTTTCATTAGTTGCCTTTTTGCAAACTCCAAGCAGGCTTTCTCATGTCATCTAGTTACTTTGTTGTAAAGCCCAAATTGTTGGAGTGTTGCAGTAATGGTTGTCCTTTTTGGAAACTTCTCACATCCTCATGCAGGTTCTCCTGAGCTCAGCCATAATGACAACTGAGTTCTTAATCACCTTTCTTAACTAGGCCCTTCTCCCTTGATTGCTCAGTCTGGCCAGGTGTCAGCTCTAGGAAGAGTCATAGTTGTTCCAAAATTCTTCCATTTAAGAATTATGAAGGCAGCTATGCCTTGGAAATCTTCAATGCTGCAGAACTGGACTCGTGCTCTGTAGGCAATTCCTTTGATCTCATGGATTGGCTATTTGCTCAGATATACATTTTTAACTGTGGGACCTTCTACAAACAAGAGTGTATCTTTCCTAATCATGCCCATGCACATGAGCCACATTTAAAGTGTCATAGTAAAGGTTCTGAATACTGTCAATGTCAATGTGGTATTTTAGTTGTTTTAATAAATCTGTAAAGATTTCTAAAATCTTGTTTTTGCTTAGTTGTTATGGGATATTAAGCACTGCTTGATGTGGGGAAGAAATTAATTTAAATGTTTTTTGCTCAAGGATGCAACATAGTAAAATGTGGAAAAAGTGAAGGCGTCTGAAAACGTTCTGAACTCCCTGTATTGTTCATTGGCTTCCGGAAAATTAAAAAATGAAGCCAAATTCATTTGAGACTCAATAAAACATGTCTTTACATATGTGTTTTTATCTTTTTTTTCTCTGTGTTTTTAACTTATTTTTGCTGTCATCAACAATTTAGATATTCTTAAATCAAGACTGAGAGAAGCAAATTACTCAACTCTATGCATTTAAAACCAGTGGTGTTTGACTTTGAATCCTTTAATAAATATAATTAGGCTACTTAGAGAAAATGAACTTGTTCTGTTTATCAATCTTTCTTTTTGAGATTCAGATGAATATTATATAAACAGCATAGCGCTCCTACTTAAATGTGAGTGATTATCACAATCATTAATAAAGTTAATTAATAGATATTTCATTAAGTATGAGCTAATATGTGATACTGGTACACATTTTCAATCAGTGAACTTGTAAAAGAAAACTAAAATATTATAGAAAGCTATACAAATTTGTGAAATGTTTTATTACTTATACATTTTTAGAGTATACTGTATTTTCTTAAAGAAATGGTTATAGAAGGTGTCATATATGAACAATTTATGGATGAGATGTTTCAGTTACCATAAAATTATTGAAGACAGTGTGAAATAACAATTTGTCAGAAAGTTTAAATTGTAATGTAGCATAGAAAAATGTTGTCGTTAACTAGTCATCTTCAAGAAAGACCTTTCTGTTGTCAATAAATAAATCAGCTTCAACTTCACTAATTTAATAACGTTTGCTGCCTCCACTTATTGATTTAATGTAGGCGAGACTTAATAAAGTAACTATTTTGAAATTGATTTTCAGAATTGATTTACCATAAGTAGGCCTAGTTTACAAGTCAGTATAAAATGTTATTCACATCAATATGCTTCCCCATCCATCTACAGAGCAATGAAAGAAATGTATAATATGAAGTAATCACTCAAAGATGTCGAGGCATCTAAAGGTAAACAGAGAGTAAAGACATTTATGCAGTGCTCATAATTATGTGCTTTCCCCACAGTTTTATGTGCAATAGAACATCACTTTCCCATTGTGTTATGGTGGTGAACAGTCTTGGGGGTGGGGGGGGGGGGGTAACACATTTTAAGTAACTTACATTTTAAAATAAGAAGCAACGTAATGCAAAATTATATTGAATACTTATTGAAGTAGCAATACCTGTGTTACTTTTATAAAAACAAACAGAAGATTATTCTTGCCATTCAAACAAAAAAAAATGACTGCATTATTTCACAGAAGTATTTACTTTTTTCACAAAGAAATTGCCTGCGGCTGTCAGCATAAAGCCTGGTTTATTCCTGACACCCCTGCAATAATGGCTGCAGGGCATAAATGATGTCAGATGCGACATGTCCTGCTGGGTTTTTGCCATGTGCTGCACACTGACGTTTTTGTAACTATGCAGCCAAGTGGATGTGGCGCTGTGTATCTTAAATGATGAATTTCAGGAGAGGCTGGTTACATGGGTGTCAGAATGATGAAAATAAGGTCTGAATATAACACAACAGGTCATAAAAGCAAAAGGAACTCATGCGAATATATCTGAAGAGCATTTGTTTGTCATGTAGGTCACTTATGAGAATATCGTACTTGCCCTATCTTTGCCACTTTTTGATAATGGGTCTGGCACTCCATGTTCTCTCTTTTTCCTTTATATCCCAGTAATAACTATTCTTCCATCAGCAGAGGCTCACTTTCCGACTGTTAATTGTTAAGCGTGCAACACTAATCAAATGCAATCACCTACTAAACAGGAGAATGTCAACATGCTGATTGGACGGGCACTACGAGTATAAATGTGTTTTGACAGACAGGTCTCAGCCACTTGAGGAGCATATACCTTTCAGGTCCAACCCAGAGGCACTACATTATTTATAAAACACAAGAAAATGTCAGATTTGTCTGTTTCAAATGGACCCTGGCTATGGTTTCTTTATCTAAACATTTTTTTAGCGTTTTGTCAACATTGATATTATGATGTTTTCTTGTTTACATATATTTTCTTGGTGAACATTTTTTTTTTGGTTGTTCTGTTTTACTTGTTCCTTTTCTTTTGTGCTTTGAGCCTAGGGGATGGGGTCAGCTGACAGTGCTGCTGGGTAACCACTCCCAGCACTATTTAAGGGCCAGCAGGCTGTGAATAGGATGCTTCAGTATTGTACCGCAGTTCCACTTCTATCTATTGGCTCTCTATTTAGAATTATTGTATGTGCTTGTTTTGGACTTCCTGCTCTGCTTCACAAAAGATTCATAGAATCAGGAGATAACTCCTTGCTCCGATTGTATTTTGATTTTATGAAGTTAGAGTGAAACTGAAAAGAAGCAAATTACACATAATTACCGATTTAAAATAAACAACATAACTTTGCTATATACTTATCCCAATATCTTAAAATAATACTTACAGGGTTTGCTTCGATGGGACTAACAAACACTGACTATCCGTGACCCTTGCTGTCTAACTACTGACTTCCTGTAATTATATTTCTGCTTCCTTACAACTACTGTATTTACATGAATATCCATAAAGTTATGTTAGCATTCCTTTGAATAACAAACATCTATTCTGTGAGGCAGAATACTGCTTATGCGTTTTTCTTTTCTCTGTACTTTCAGAGCACAGCAAGTCAGTTCTTTTCTTTGTTGGCATTTCGAGAAGACTGTGGACATGTTTATTTATTTATTTTGAATGAGTAAAGCTTTATGGCAAAATGTCAATGGGTAAAACTGCCTGTCGAGGCCATGTACACATATAGTCTGAAATCATAATGAACATCACAACAACGGCGATCACATTTTACAGCATTAACGGACTTTTTAATGAACATTTCCCCCATTATCAGACTGTTAGTCAGTGACATTACACTGAATCGCTCAGGCATCTGCTGGATAGCATCAGGAAAAAAACTACATTTTGCACCATTAAAACATACTTGCACTCATCGCATTATCAGTCAAAGATTTCTTGACCAAAACCAATCTGGTTGTTAGAAGAGCTGTGAAAATTGCATCTCAAGGAGAGCATTTTGCAACGAAAAGGGAATTGCTGGAAGTTGCTTAATAAAGTTTTTTTTTTTAAACAATTTCAGGAAGTTTTTTGGTCCTGCCTTCTATTTTACTAAAATAATATTGACATCACAGTTCAGATTTTAATACTTAATAGTTTTCAGTAATCTCACCCTGGTTTGACTGTTCTCCCTATGTTTGTTCTCATTGCCTCCTGATTTAGATGGCACAATGGTTACCACTGCTGCATTGCAGGTACAGGTTATTGGTATTAAATGCTGGGCCCAGACACTGTATATGCATGTTTTCCAGGTGTTTTTCCCGGGTAGTCTTACAAAGATGTGCATGTAAGAGTAATTGGAAACTCTGAATTGGCACTGCGTGTGTGTAAATATCCTACCAAATGTTTAGTCCACTCAGTACTGCTGGGGCAAGCTCTAGCTATCTGGTAATTTTACATTAGTTATCTATACTAATTAAAGGCAAAGCCCTCACTGACTGACTGACTGACTGACTGACTGACTGACTCACTCACTCACTCACTCACTCACTCACTCACTCACTCACTCACTCATCACTAATTCTCCAACTTCCTGTGTAGGTAGAAGGCTGAAATTTGGCAGGCTTATTCCTTACAGCTTACTTACAAAAGTTAAGCAGGTTTCATTTTGAACTTCTACACGTAACGGTCATAACGGTCGACAACGTTCGCCATGTTGAACTTTCTTATTTATGGCCCCATCTTCACGAAATTTGGTAGGCGGCTTCCCTGCGCTAACCAAAACCGATGTACGTACTTATTTCAGTGGTATGACGCCACTGTCGGCTGCCATATTGAACTTTCCAACATCACTAATTCTCCAACTTCACGTGTAAGTAGAAGGCTGAAATTTGGTAGGCTCATTCCTTACAGCTTACTTACAAAAGTTAAGCAGGTTTCATTTCGAACTTCTACACGTAACGGTCATAACGGTCAACAACGTTCGCCATGTTGAACTTTCTTATTTATGGCCCCATCTTCATGAAATTTGGTAGGCGGCTTCCCTGCGCTAACCGAAACCAATATATGTACTTATTTCGGTGGTATGACGCCACTGTCGGCCGCCATATTGAACTTTCCAACAGTCTTTGTTACTTATGGGCTCATCTTCAAGAAATTTGGTATGCGGGTTCCTAATGCTATCTGAATCCTACTTACGTATATATATACGTCCATAGCCAGCAACTTGGTCACCGTGTGAGGCAGCGTTGGGTCCCGCATCCCAACACCTCCCATGTTGTTAGCTGCCTGCCTATTTAAGGCCGTCCGTCGCTCCGGTCTCTACATTCCTTTCCTTGCTTCACCGCGGGATTCACTTCTCCCTGCTGATAGCTACAGCCTTTTTATTTAATCCACGGCTTCTCCGCTGTTTTATTGTTCGTTTATTATGATTGTAGTTATTGTGTAGGTATTTTAGACTTCCTTTACATTGTTCAAGTACCCATTTCCTTTATCGTTCCAACCATACCCCTATTAACATGTCTATCGAGGTGATCACCATCGATCAAAGAACTGTCACTTACCAAGTGGTTTCCATGCCCGGAGATGGCACCTGCCTTTTCCATTCTCTTTGTTACATATTGCAAGGCCATATCAGGCTCACTCTTGATATCCGGAGGAACATTGTGTCTTATGTATTGAATGACTGGGACAGGTTCAAGGTGTTGACTGATGACGGTACAGGAGATAATTATACTACACAGGAGCACTATAAGAGTGGAATGCTTAAGCCCTTCACCTATGGTTCTGCATGTGAGTTGATGGATGCCGCTGAATTGTTCGGTTGTCGCTTTCAAGTGTACCGAAATAGCCAAATATTTTACACCTTTGGACAACCGCCAATGCCTCTTAAACATCTTAGATTCACAGGTGACGATTTCAGTAGTGGACACTTTGATGTTTATGAATGTTTAAACTCTCAAAAGCTGTATATGAAGTTATTGATGAAACCGGTTGTATGCTTACAACGCTTGACAGATGACGAATGTCACTTCAACACAAGTTCTGCAAATACTGTCATAATTGAAACAAACCATGAAACTCAAACTGATTATGGCAGCAGCAATCCAAGCTGTGAGATTTGAAACAAGATTACTTTTCACATGGTCAACTGTACGTTGCATGCTCAAGAGTAAGCTCAGCGCACAGCTTGGTCATATTACAACCAGAGGGTCGAAATGACAATGTGGTATACAAAGAGATCCTTAACAAATAATTATTGCTATATTTTCCCTCAGTTTAAAAAGGTTTAATTTTCATCTTAATAAAAATTTTAAGGCAGTACTTCGCCACTGCGAAGCGCGGGTATTTTGCTAGTCTGTATTTATAAAAGTCAATGTGTGTATGTATGTATGTTCCAGCATCACTTCCGAATGGCTGGAGCAATTTTCATGAAACTTGGTACACACGGTTCTCATTGATCAACTTCAACTCAAAGCTGTAGGGTGAAATCAACCCTCACCTATTTTTAAATTTGTGGGGTTTTTTTAATTATATTTTTCTCAAACAATAAAAAAAAACTCTTTATTTTCCTCCCGGGCAATGCTGGGTAGTTCAGCTAGTATTACTATATAATAAAATATTTTGATTATAAACATTTTATATAAAAAATTATTGTAGTTTCTAAACATACAACAATATGTACTTGTTAAACCGTATTTACTTTGTATATTTTGTCAGCACTGTCAAAACAAAACAAGAACACAGTAATTGCCAAGTGTATTGAATGGGTGCATTGGAAATTAACTAGCAAGAAGTCAACTTCCATGTTCTGCGTTTGTATTTGATCACTAGAGAAGATTCAGAAAATTAGCACAGGATTCAAAAGTAAAAACAGGTAAAAATGTACAGATCAGAAAACCTTGATAACTACTGAGTAAATAATGTTTGGTGCTTTTTCATGCTAACATATAGTCGGTACTTAAAGTCTCCATTCTTAGAATATGTCTGTAGTGATCAACACATCCCATACAAAGTTAACAGTTGCAGCTCTATTCCTTTACAGATAATGTTACAAATGATTTGCAGTAATTTTACAAAAGTAGTTCACCATGCAGGACTGACATTCGGCATCAAATGTTATACAACTTCCAAGCATTTATGTTTTGCATAAAATAGCTGATATTTAGCACTTCTCACTTTATTTGAGATCAATGTTCTGTATGACACAGTGGAATAGAGATCCATCAGAATCAGCCAAAACGAAAGCTGGCAGATGAAGGTTGACTTCTTTTTTGGCCAATTTCTCTGAGTTAATGTGATTTAAAAAAAAAAGCTGTATGTTTTCTTTTCATCTGAAGTTTATTTCTTCACATATGATACGTGAAGATATGCTTGTTAACTGTTATTGTCTGACAAAATACCAGTAGTTTAACAAAGTTAGAGGAATTGCAGTAATTTATAAATTAGTTAAGCCCTGTAAAAAGTAACATGAGACCGACCTTGAAGTCATACAGTGCACATTGTATGTCTATATGCAAAAACAATTTATAATGAAATATTTATTAATACAAAGTAAAATAGTATAGCAAAATGAGGATAACTGAAAGTAATCTGTCTTCTCAGCATGGATGGGTAACTGGATAACATATTTATCATAAAAGCTGCCATTTCTCTGTTTCTCACAAAATGTTTAAACCAACATACATTCACAATGATTGCAAGTGACCTAGAATTTATTTTTAAAGATTAGGTTTGTGGGATGGTATGACAGTATTCTTACCCACCCCAATATAGATCCAACCCAACAACCCCAACCCATCATCCAGCATCTGCGGTTAATCTACTGACAAATTACTCCAAAACAGACAGAGAAACAGATAGTTGTATTGGGGAAGATAGCTTTTCAACATTAAGGTTGAAACCAAAAATTATAAACCAAAAGAGAGAAAGGTTGACAAGAGAATAACACTTTGAAGACAATTAATTCTCAAAAAGTTAGTAGTATAGGGAAGAGAGTCTATAAGAAAGGACCCTCCATGCCAGATTAGTTCAAAAATCAAAAAGCACATATTGCATAGGTTAGTGTGCTGCTCTGGGCCTTATTATTATTTTTAGCTGTTATGTGTTTCTAACATATTGTAATATATTCTTTGAGACAGCTTTTATCCTAAAATACTGTAGTAGTATGCCTGGTCAGGGCTATTTTGTGAAGATATTGGCAACACAATTCACCATGCCAGTATGTCATACAATGGCTTTGGATAGCAGAACTCGTGAGTATGTGCATTGTCCCAGGCCACATTCTCCCAGGACACTAGCAATAAATCATTCCAACCTTGGGTAGAGTTTTTGACCCTCTGCTAAAAAGTGTGTATGCATTTAAGGTCAGGGATGAATTGATAACAGCAGATGAAAAAAAAAAGAGTTATAATTACGTTGTTCCTTGAGCAATTAAAGGGTTATCCCAACCACAAATGTGATACCAATGCCAATATTAATCAAGCATCTATGAATTACTTCTATGAATTGCACTAAAATCTGATTCGGATAATAAGTTGTCCTACCCCAGAGTAGAACATGAGAAAATAGTTACAGTATGAAGCATCCTACTCCTTCTCCAAGTTAGGAATAGGAATTCACATTTGAGAATGAATGACATTGCAGTTTTATGGTACCCCGAGCTACAATATGACACTCATGAAGGCTTTTTGTATTTTCCTTTTCATTATAATGTTTTGTTGTTTTCTGACAATATTATAACAGCGCTAACAGGTTACATCAGCCTGATGATGAGTCGCTGGTAGTATTCGCCGGCATTCCCTCATGCAAATGAGCAGCTTAAGAGTCAGCTAGTATTATACAGTATGAATTCCATAAAATAGACAAAGACATTAAAATGTGTTTGAAAAGATCCATGGAATTTAAACAGTACTATGATATGCTTGCATTCAGTGAAGCATACTTCACCCTTTTAACTGACTTATCCATTCACCCTGCTTTTCTCATCCAGTGTTACGTACAAAGACTATCCCAACAGGTGCAAAACAGAAGCAACATTTTAAAGTAAGGAATACTTCTAAAACTTACTTTGATAACATTTGTATATAATACAGCAGTTCTGAATAGTGGTACATCCATTAGAATAGACCCATCTTCCTATTTCCTGCTTCCAGGTAGTAGTAACCTGTAAATGGGTACTGTGATCACTATAGTGATATTTCTTTTGAAATACTTGTTCTCACTAGGCTTACTTTCCTATGGATGTTTCTTTTTTTTGTCAGACCATACATGAGCACTTTGAGTAGTGAGAAAAGCGTTATATTAATGTAAAGAATTATTATTATTATTATTATGATGCCTTGGTCTAGCTATTTTGTACATACTCTGCTTGTTTCTGCTTATTGGCTGGTGCTGAATCCATAAACAAAATAAACCTTTCCAAGGCTGAATATCATTTCTTGAGGCACTTTTAATGCATAACTGTAGTTGGTATGGGAAAGGACTTCAAACAGGTGGGTGGCAGTGAACAGCAATTATTTAAACTATAGCATTGCAAGTGCTGTGAAATAGTGTATACTGACTTCCCATCATTTCCTGCCTTGCACGTATTACTGCCAGGGTAGTGCTGGCCTCTTTACACCCCTGTTAATTATAGGTCTAATATAAAACACATTTTTGAGTCAGATTATTAGATATAGTACAAAATTGACTAATGTACTATGTGCAGCTCTGTGTGCATAGTCCAAACAAATCGCATAATGTAAAAAATAACAATAGACAACAATAACAATTGTAATGAAAGAATATGTAAATATACTTTGGATGGATTATTCCAGAAAAACTAGAAATACTGTTGTAGTTACAGGATACATTTAATTTGGCTTTGGCTGTACATTAACCCAAAATGCAAGACATACGTAGCAAGGTGCAGGCAGGTGCATTTTTAATTTAATTATGTCCATTAAATAGGAATAGATGTTGAAAAAGCCAGAACACTGCAACAGAATATTACATTAACAATAAATGAACAGCATGCATGATCGATAGATAGATAGATAGATAGATAGATAGAGTGCCCTCCATAATGTTTGGCTCCAAGAGACATTTGTCTTTTTTTTTAACCTCCACAGTTAAAAATTTCAAACCAAACAATTCAGACGTGATTAAAGTGCACATTGAGGATATCATTTAAGGGTATTTGCAAAAATTTCAGTCACACCGTGTACAAATTACAACCCTTGTTATTCATGGTCACCCCATTTTAGGGCACCATAATGTTTGGGACAATTGGCATCACAGGTGTTTGTGATTCCTCAAGTGTTTTTCATTGTTATCATTAGTGTGGACAAAAGATACCTTGGGTTGCTTCTACTTACAGTCTACCTTTGTAGCCTGTAGTTGCCATTGTTCAACATGAGGACAACAGCTATGCCAATGAGAGTCAAAAAAGCCATTATGAGCCATTATAACACCCACCACCACCATGTTTAACAGATGAGGCTGTATGCTTTGGATCCTTGGCAGTTCATTTTCGTTTCTTGCCATCTCTCTGATACAGGTTCATCTTTGTCTCCTCTGTCCATAAGACCTTTTACAAGACTTTTGCAGGCTCTTTTTAAGTCCTTTTTTCACAAACTGTAAACTGGCCATCCTGTTTTTGTGGCTAACTAGTGGTTTGTGTATTTCAATGTAGCCTCTGTATTTCTGTTCATGAAGTCTTCTGCGCATAATAGTCTCTGAGACATCCACATTTGCCACATAAAGACTGTTTCTGATCAGCCGGACAGAAATTTGGAGGTTTTTGTTTACTACAGTGAGGATTTATCTGTCAGCAGCAGTGTGTTTTTTCTTAATGATATTCCAGACAACTGATTTAGGTAATCCTTTTGTTTACCAATGTCTATAATGGATTTAAACTTAGTTTTCAGCCTTATAATGGCTGCTTTGACATTCACTGGCACAGCTTTTGTCCTCATGTTAAATAATGGCAAATACAGACTGCAAAGGTAGACTGTAGGTTGAAGTAGGAGCAAGCTAAGGTATCTCATGCCTGCACAAATGAAGCAGTGAAACACATCTGAGAAATCACAAACACCTGTGACACCAACTCCTGCTTTTTATTTTTTCAGCACACATGTATTAAAAGGAAAGGTCTACTGAAAGGGTGCCACTAATGATCACGAACTACCAGCGTTATCTACTCTATTCTCATTAGTCTGATTGTCTGATTAGTCCGATTGTTTTGAAGATGGTAAACAAGATGCATGCAGAAACTCTGACACTGCTGCAGAAATAAAATAATATGCTAAACTCTTATATTTTCTATGATAGCATACTCTTGCTTCAAGAATTTTTCAGTTTTTATAATAAGAGTGTATTTTTGTTTTTAGTGCATCAGCTGATGCAGCTGTAAGCATTACTGTTTCACAAAACTAAGGTCACTTGATTAAGGATTTCACATGTTCTCCCTGTAGTCACATGCATTCTTCTGTTTGGTGACACTTACAGGATTTGCCATGAAAATGTTCAATTGGAATTTAAATCTACATGCACTTTTTACTTTTTATCAATTATTTCCTAGATAAACTCTTTCTACCTAAATCTTGAATGGAGCTGAAGAGATTTAAAAAATGGCATATGGTGATAAGTTGTTTTGCACTGTTGCATGACAGCTTCAACAGGCTGGCTTTACATCCTAACTCAGTCTCCGTCTGTGTGGAATTTGTACATTCTCTGGGCTCTACTGTGCACGCTCCAGTTTTCTTCCCACATTGTAAAGACTCCCACCTTGTTAACTGCCTGTTCTAAACTGGTAAAGTTAGAATGAGCGTGGGAGAGAAAATGAATATATACCCTTTCATAAACCCACAATACTGTTACTAGATTAAGCAATTTTAAAAATGAGTGAAAGGATGGATGAACAACTTCTGTTTCAAACTATTGTATTAACACCTAAAAGAATGGAAAATCGCACTCATTTAAAATTTATGTTTGATCTATTTTGTGATTTCTGTGAAAAATACAAAACTATCAGGCAATGTTCTGCTGGGCAACCTTGGGTCCTGGTTTTCATGGATATTGCATATTACTTTGAAACATACCACCTACCTAAACATTGTTGCAGACCACATAGGCTCCTTCATGACAACAGTATTCCCTGAAGGCAGCGACCTCTTTCAGGATGATCATGTGCATTGACACACTAAATATGAATGAATATATACCCTTTCACAAACCCACAATACTGTTACTAGATTAAGCAATTTTAAAAATGAGTGAAAGGATGGATGGACTGCTTCTCTTTCAAACTATAGCATTAACACCTAAAAGAACGGAAAATCGCACTCATTTAAAATTTATGCTTGATCTATTTTGTGATTTCCGTGAAAAATACAAAACTATCAGACAAGGTTTTAAATTGTGTGATTCTGGGATCGCTTGATTGTGTTTGCTCAATATACCATTTGTTCTTAATTTTGTGTTTTTAAGCATGTCAGGAACTTTGCATGCACTCACAATTTTCCACATGAAAAAAACAAAATATAGAAGAGAAATGGGAACAGTAAGAAATTTTGTTTCATTTTTCGTGTCTAGTATTTCTGCAGAAAATGACATACTCCCCACTATCACCCATATTCATTCTCCTACCAACCACCCTATTCTCAGATTTCAGTTTACCAGCTGAAAATAATATCTCGGAGCTTATAACAAAATCTAATTCTTCCACATGCCAATTAGATCCAATACCTACAAGCTTTGTTAAGTCTTGTCTGTCACATATTTCCCCCATGATAACTACTATACTTAACTCTTCCCTTACTACAGGCACGGTCCCCCTCTCACTAAAAACAGTCTCAATTACTCCAATTCTGAAAAAACCTGGTTTAGAACCAAATATCCTTAACAATTATCGGCCTATTTCAAATGTTCCATTTATATCTAAAGCTCTCAAAAAAATAGTTGCCTCCCAACTCCAGTCACATCTTTCAATAAATAACCTTTTTTGAACAGTTTCAATCTGGGTTTCGCCCTAAACACAGCACAGAAACTGCCCTGGTCAAAATCACAAATGATCTTCTCCGGGCAGCTAACATGGGACTTTTATCAATTCTTGTGCTTCTTGACCTGAGCTCTGCATTTGACACCACTTGTGAGGTGTTCCTGGAATGTAACCATTAGTACCTACCAAAAGTGTTCCAAGGAAGGACAACTGGTGAACAAGCAACAGGGTGCCCAAGGCTCATTGATGCACATGGGGAGTGAAGGCTATACCGTCTGATCCCGTAGAAGTGGCACTGTAGCACATGTTGCTGAAAAACTTAATGCTGGCCTTGAGAGGAAGGTGTCAGAAAGCACAGTGCATCACAGTGTGCTGTTTATGGGGCTGCATAGTTACAGACTGCTCAGAGTACCCATGCTGACTCCTGTTCACTGCCAGAAGCACCTACAATGAGCACATGAGCATCAGAACTGGGCCAAGGAGCAAAAGAATAAAGTGCACATGGTCTGGTAATTTGCCTATTTTCTTTAAGATCATGTGGAAGGCCAGGTATGTGTACATTGTTTACTTGGGAATGAGATGGTAGCAGGATGCACTAAGGGATGATGGCAAGTCGTGTGATGCTCTGGGCAATGTTCTGCTGGGCAACCTTGGGTCCTGGTTTTCATGGATATTGCATATTACTTTGACAAATACCACCTACCTAAATATTGTTGCAGGCCACATAGGCTCCTTCATGACAACAGTATTCCCTGAAGGCAGCAACCTCTTTCAGGATGATCATGTGCACTGCCACACTTCAAACATTTTACAGTATTAGTATGAGAAACATGACATAGATTTTAAGGTGTTGACTTTGCTTCCAAATTGTCCAGATGTCAATGCGATTGAGTGTCTTTAGGATGAGATGGAAAAGCAAATCCAATCTATGGAGGCCCTACCTCACAATTTATAGGATCTAAAAGAGCTACTGATAATGTATTGGTGACACATACCATAGAACACCTTAAGCAGTCCTGTGGAGTCCATGCCTCGATGTGTCAGTGCTGTTGTGGTGGCATGAGGGGGAACTATGAAATATGAAGCAGGTGATTTTAATATTGTGGCTGATCGGTGTATGTGTATTAGATGAAATAAAATTGGTTTTACTTCAGAATAGAAGGGTTTATCCATTGAAGTGGTGGTAATGCCTAGCTCTAGTCACATCTGCTCCTATTCAGTATTCAGAATATTCAGTAAACGTGTTCTCAGTTTTAAAATGTATATAAAAAAAACTCCACAAATAATATTATAAAAATACCTTAATGATCAACTTTATCAAAGAAGTCTTTTATATAGGACATCTAAGAGCCACATTTTCCCAAAATGTTATTTCTTATTTTTAAGTAAACATTGACTTCAATATTAAGAAACTAATGTGAATAATATCAAATTGTATGCTGCTACACAGAGGTTTGGAAAAAATATTTTCTGTCATGACTTCTCTTTACATAAATAGCAAGAGTAAAAAAAATGGTGGGCAAAGGTCAAATGAAAAGCTCTATTATTATAGTAGTGGATTGATAATGCAGCCATTTGTAGCTGAAATTTGTCTGATTATAGTGGTGACCCTTTAAACTATCTTGCTTACTGTATTTGCAGAGCTATGAAGAAACAATTCCCATCAACCTTTTACCCCTGTGCAGGAATTTTCTCATTTAGGCACATTTAGTTGATTGTCTGAACAAACTATACAGATGAAGTAAGCATGTATGTGTCAAAGTGCATGAGTTTGTTTATTACACTGCTTTTAACCAGCTACTGTCCCAGCAGGATGGGTGTCTGCAGGAAAAGTTCTTGGAGGGTGGAATCATAACATTTTGATAGAGACCGGTATGACTAATAGGAAAGAAAGGTAAATGTACACTTTATTAGTTGACATAAAACAGCATTCATATGAAATAATAATATAAATAAGATTTCATTTCTTAATTTGCAAAGAACACAAAACGAGTGAGGAAATCTGCTTGTGTTATTTTAACTCCTTCCACATACAAATATCAGAACATTGCCAAGTTAACTATTGTAACAGAGCTGGCAGCCAATTGCAATATTGGATCAACTGGGCTACGCCTTTTAACTTGTGTTTACACATAACCATTCCTGTTTAATTATCTATTATATATATATATATATATATATATATATATATATATATAAAGTCCAATGTCTGTCTGTATGTCTGTCCACTTTACACGAGAGAACTACTTAACAGATTTAGTTTGTTCAGCAGACATTATTATCTAGAGATTGTTAAAGAGTAACATTTGATATTTTTTAGAGAGAGGTCACAGCTAGGTGTGTCATACCTGCTCATTGGCAGATATATATCACAGCCAAGAGATATCACATGCTCTTCTCCCCACACGGAGGATGCTCTCCGGTAAGAGCTGAACACGATCAGATAAAGTGGCAATGTTTGACGCTGGAGCGTATTTACCTTTTGCTTTGCCAAAGATACCTTGCCAATTTTTTACATTTTTGGCAAAGAGATCACAGCTACGTTGTTGCCCCGATAGGAAAACCAAATATACTGTATATTAAGAGGCCCTCAGTTATGAAAGCTATCAATATAAATTCTTCTCAGTACAAATTATTACATTTTTTTTATTGATTTTTAAAGTTTTTCCTGTTTCACTACTACGCGAGTGGAGCCGCGGAGGACACCTAGTATGTGAATAAAACTGCATATGTGAAAAAGGTTTATTAGACACAATGTTAACCTCCTTGCTAATTTAAGTGAATCATTAGTCTCTTACAGTGTTTCCAACCTATAGAGATAGTATTTAGCCCCCTTTACTTTCTACTTTTTTGTGTTGTAGATAATTTTAAAATGGATAAATTTACCATGTTTGTCTATCAACCTACTCTCATAATGAATTCTCAGAAAGGTCTGCCAATTTATTAAAAATCAAAAACTGAAATTTCTCATTTATATAGTAGCAGACTTGTAAAAAGAAATATTCTCTCTGCCCCACATTATGCACTGCACATGAGCATCTCACTCCCTCTATTGCAAATCTAGCTTGTAAAGGACTATACAAGGCATTGGCTGGGCCGCGTCCATTCCTGGAAAATGCAGTTTCAGAAACACATGGAACAAAACAAAAGTGTGTATTCTCCAACACTGTGACTCTGTTTTCATGTTATAATCTCCTTAAAGTGCCCATTTACATTCTCTTCTTATTTTTATATATAAGGGCAAATCAAAGCAACAAAGTATAATGTATGCTCATACAACCCCAATTCCAACAAAGTTGGGACACTGTGTACAATGTAAGTAAAAACAAAATGCAAGGATCTGCAGATTTAATGAACCCATATTTTATTCACAATAAATATAGAAAACATAAAAAATGTTGACAGTGAGAAATGTTCCTATTTCATGAAAAATATTAGCCCATTTTGAATTTGATGGCAGCAATATGTCTCAAAAACGTTGAGACGGGGCAACAAAAGGCTGGAAAAGTAAGTGGTACTAAAAAGAAACAGCTGGAGGAAGATTTTGCAAATAATCTCGTTAATTAGCAACAGATCAATAACATGATTGGGTAATAAAAGAGCATCTTAGAGAGGCACAGTCTTTCAGAAGTAAACATGGGCAGTGGTTCAACAATCCACAAAAAACTGTGTCTACAAATTGCGGAACAATTTCAGAATAATGTTCTTTAACGTAAAACTGTGAAAACTTTGAATATCTCATCACCTACACTACATAATATGATCAAAAGATTATGAAATATCTGTGCACAAGGGACAAGGCCGAAAATCAATATTGGATGCCCCTGATTTTCTGGCCCTCAGGTGGCACAGCATTTAAAGCAGGCATAATTATGTCATGGAAATTACTGAATGGGCAGACACACTGCTGATGGCTGTGCCCAAGAGGTCATTAAAGGCCTGGATATTGTTTTTTATCCAGGACACTTGCAAGCCCAGATACTCAGACTCCTCACTGAGTCTCTCAAGAGCCCCAATCAGAGCCTCTAGTGACTCCAAGAAGATCACAGCATTGTCGGCAAAGGCAAGATCAGTGAGTCTCTCTTCACCCACAGATGCCCCATAGCCACTGAACTCCGTAAAACTGATGATTATACAATCTATGATATTTTTTTTCTATTGGTATCTGAAGTTAATTGCTTAGTGGCTGTGTTTATTTTCTTGAAGTTATTAGTTTATTGTAATAGTTTTTTTTTAAGTGCCCCCTCCAAAGTTTGACTGTTTTATTGTGGGTGCTATACGATGACAGCTTCATCCCCCATCCATTCTTATTTTTGTAAGAAACTATCCCTATGCTGTTACCTTCAACATAAAAATGCAGAGTTAATATACCCATTATCATAGGTCAGTTTAGATAATCTGCTATTTCGATTAGAATCCTGCTCATCATAATAAGTTTTTTTTTTTGCTTTAAGGAAAATAATTGAAAAGATTAAATATAAGCCAAAAGAAGGTTCCTATGGTCATTTGCAATTAAAATTACTTGAATTCAAAATAAGGCAAATATGTTAGATTTTAAGCAATAGTAGCACATGTTACATTAATTAATGATAGTTTATAAATAGTACAGTATGTTTCTGAAATTTAAGCTTTTATTGGTTATGCAGATATACAGTATGTGATCTTTAACAATCCTTGAATTTTTCATCTAGGCCAGGGCCATCTCAATCACAGTCCTGGAGGGCCGCAGTGGCTGCAGGTTTTTGTTCTAACTGGTTGCTTAATTAGAAAACAATTCTTGCCAATAATTTAATTTCATGGCTTGTTAGTGCTTTAACTCTGCTACAGTATGCCAGGTCATTCTCATATCCTAGATTTTCTTCCCCTTTCTAAGGATATCATCCAAATGATTTGAAGGCTAAAATGGATGAGTAATTCTCAGTCCTTCACTTTTTTCTCTTCACTTTCCTTCCAAGTATTTAATCAAACCCAAGAGTGCATGATAAATACACATAGGTGTAAATGGTAACAAGCTAAATGGAGAAATGCTGGTCTCTTTCGTAATTTGCATGTTATTGCTAATTAGGAGAAATTAAAAACCAAGAATACAGCTGTTTAAGACTAAAATAAGCAATAAGAGTTTAAAATCCTAACGAGTGAGACAACTAAAGTGAAGCAGAAGTGTTACTTGAGCATTAAGGGCTTCATCTTAACCAATTTGGTTGGAGCAAAAACCTGCAGCCACTGCGGCCCTCCAGGACCATGATTGAGGACCCCTGATCTAGGCTGAGCTTGCATATAAAGATATTTATAAAAGTGTTTGTACCATGAGTGTGAGACATAATATGAGCTGTCAGACAAAGCCGTTTTGAAATATAAATATCTAGAAACATGCTTGAAAATAAGATACATGTGAACTGAAAACACTATTTATTTCATATAACCAAGACCTTGCCCGATAATTCAGGTTACAGAAACAATAAGGAACATGGAAAGAATTCTATCATTAATTTCTGTAAATAGCATTTTAATAAAATAAAAAGAGAGCTAGTTTGCTTGTTCCCAGGCAGTCAGTTACCACACTGGTTTAACATCTGAACACTGCTTTGTTAGAATTCATCATGCCATCCTGTCCTTGGATGACTTTTCAAAACCAAGTCACCCGGACAAAGCCGATGATCCAAGGCTTGAGCTAAAGACAAGACTTCCTCATGTTCCTGTTATAGCTGACAGGAATGTTTAAGAATCTTGACAGCTATTAGATTTTTAAGAAATTAAACTGGCATTAAAAGTCAAGATAAGTGTTTTTTCTCCTGTAAGATTCAAGTATTTTGTCATACATGGCCTGTTGTGAGATGCGGGTGTCATGTGTTTGGGTTAGAATTAGATGCAATAAAACAACCTATTTTTCAGGTGGCACGTGTCACTCGCATAAGTAAAACTAGAGATATTATTTTATAATTATTAATACTACTGTAAAGATTGCACAAAAATTTTGTATTGTATATAGCTTATGGAAAAAATATAAAAGTGGTCAAGTAGGAATTAACACTGCTGCCTTTTAGCTCCTGAAGCCAAGTTCAAATCCCACTCTATACATAGTCAGTGTGGATTTTTTATACTGTACGTATGTGAATAAGAGTTTCCTTTACATGCTCCAATTTCTCCTGCACGTTCTATGAATGTTAAGTCTTGGTGTTTGTCTGATGGTGTTCGGACCTGAGCTCACAATATATATATATACTAGCAGAATACCCGCGCTTCACAGCGGAGAAGTACTGTGTTAAAGAAGTTATGAAAAAGAAAAGGAAAAATTTTAAAAATAACGTAACTTGATTGTTAATGTACAGTAATTGTTTTGTCATTGATATGAGTGTTGTTGTCATATCTATCTATAAATATATATAGCAGAATACCCGCGCTTCGCAACGGAGAAGTAGTGTGTTAAAGAAGGTATGAAAAAGAAAAGGAAAATTTTTTAAAATAACGTAACATGATTGTTAATGTAATTGTTGTGTGTATATATATATATATATATATATATATATATATATAGCAAAATACATATCTATATATACATATATATATATGCATACCTATCTACTGTACATCATATATACACACACATATACATACACAGACACACACATATATATAATTTGTGTGTGTGTGTGTATGTATGTGTGTGTGTGTGTGTGTGTGTGTGTGTATACACATACATACAAACATACACACAGGTATATATAAATATATGTGTTGTGATAAGGCGCTATATAGCGCCCGACCCGGCACAGACCACACAGAGGCACGTGTTCACACTCAATGGGTTTTATTGTTTCTTCTTCAGCCGTGGGCACACGTCTTCCCCGTGTCCCACAGGCCCAACACAGTCCAAGCACAAAAAACCCCACACAAACCAAAACACTTCCTGGCACCACCACTCCTCCCAGGCAACCTCGTCCTCTTCCTCCCGATTCTGGCCCGGATTGCTGGGAGGCACGCCCTTTTATACCCCACCCGGAAGTGTTCCAGGTGCCTGACCAGCTGGTCTTAATTGCACCTCCGGGTGGGGCTGATAAACTGTCCAGCGTGGTGGCTGGTCGTCCGCAGCACCCCCTAGCGGCCACCCCATCTCCCAACCGGGCTGCTGTGGTGGACTCCATGTCCCATGGAGCCACGGGGGAGATTGAGGAGGGATACACAGCCAGGGAGGCTGCCCCCAAGCGCCCCGGGGAAGGTACTGCAATGTCCCTGATGGCTCCCCCGGGACGTATGTAGCAGAGGCGTCCCGGCCGGGCATGGGACCCGGCTGTCCGTCACAGTGTATATATATATATATATATATATATGTATGTGTCTATATGTGTGTGTATAGCTTTGATCACTGAGTGCAAGGGAAAAATAATAAAATGGAGTCTATAAGTTATTAAACAGTAAAACATTAACGTTTTAAGAAGTAAAGGTACATTGAGCACTACTGGAGTGGTTGCGGGTAAACTACATTTTAAAGACGGTATAACAGAATAGGTAAGTAGTACTAACAGCAGCTAAAATGTATATGGATCATCTCTCGGTAGTAGATCCCTTTTGAAAGGCGCTACACGACGGCTGTGGTATAGAAATTACATTTTCTATGTGAAAGTCCAAATTTCTGCCTCTGGTAATGTGCCTTACCAGCAATTAAAGAAAATTAGTTTTGTGTCCTCTGCAGTGTTAAGAGAGAAAGGCTTTGGTTTGGGATAAATGGAAAAAAGGTGTAAAGAAAGGAAAGTTGCCTTTTTCTTTTATATAGTATAGAGAGATGTGTTCGCTGACGATATGAGCGCCTTTTGGGGACAGTCGCGGTGGGTCTTGTGCAGACTGGTGAGACGTCCCAGCTATTAATCGGCTGTGATGGCACTGTCAGTCCTTCACTCCTGTGCGTGTCTTCATAATCCGAGCTGACGACCTCATAATCGTATACGTGCAAAATAAAGTGCGAAGCGCCTTAATATTATTTTGCCGCAGAAGCGCAGTCAGCGTCTGAAAGGCCGGCACAGCTATGCGCGCGCGCCGGCTGCTTGACTTTTGCTGGGCAGGAGACGCCAGTGTTTGCAGACACGTTCACATGATCAAAAGTCTCCGCGCTCTTTGGAGGTCATTCATATACAAAATACCCGCGCCTCGCAGCGGAGAAGTACTGGGTTAAAGAAGTAATGAAAAAGAAAAGGAAACATTTTAATAATAACATAACATGATTGTCATGAGTGTTGCTGTCATATATATGCCTGCCTAAATAAGTCACCCTCGCTTCGCTCTTACTTTTTTACCGTTCATTTAATCATGGCTAGTGGCGGAAAAATTATAAAATGGAAGGAGGATTACACTGAGTATGGTTTTACCAAAACAATTATTGATGGCGAATCGATTATTCAGAAAGCTTGAATTGGTGATCTGTTTTTGTGTGTTAACCTCATATCTTTTCATACTTCTTCTCAAACCAAGGTGGTGCGAGGCTAAAATGAATTGGGATGCGCTGATCAATGTAATCGGTGTACCAGGAAATCATACATTGACAAAAGTTCCCCTTTGATTGTAATGCAAAGTGTGATTAAATGCATTATTTTTTAACGCGTTATGGAGCACATGCATCGAAGCTTCTCAGCTGTGCTTGTGCTAAGAAAATTAAACATTTTAAAAATAACGTAACACGATTGTCAATGTAACCTTTTGTAAGTAGTGCCTGGAGGATTCAGTGTGGAGAAAGTCTAGAGTCAGAGTGTGTATTAACTTGTGGATTTCTCTGTATTTGGTGGCAGTGTGACGAAGTTGCTTCGGAAGACGGCGTTAGCCGCGGAGCTCAGCTCAGAGCGAAATGAGGTAAATGGGAGGGGAGATGATGACGTGACTCCTCCACCCGCCTTAACTGTCAATCCCCCACAAACACAGTCTCTCGGAATTTGCATAAGCACACCCCTTCACCTGCAATTTTAACTTAGTTACAAAGTGATCAAAACTCTCGTTTATATCCTGCGTCCTCTCATTAAACTTGTATCCCGCATTACCCGTGGGCACGAAAAGCACCAGCGGCAGCCTGTCTATTAAGTTAATTTAAAGTTTAGGTTTATACCTCGCTTTGTTTCCGAAGTAGCTGTACTGATGAATATGGTAGTATATGTCACTCGCTCGCTTCTTAATGTTTCGCTGCCTTCTCAATTATATAATGCATGTTTTGTTCAGCGTATTTTGGAGCTCTTCCTGGTTTTCTACATAGTGCGTTGACAGTCAGTTCACGTGATTACGTGGGCGGCGTAATGATGTCACATGAAACTCCGCCCCCACGGCGGTCAAGCTCAACTCCATTACAGTAAATGGAGAAAAATACCTTCCAGTTATGACCATTACGCGTAGAATTTCGAAATGAAACCTGCCCAACTTTTGTAAGGAAGCTGTAAGGAATAAGCCTGCCAAATTTCAGCCTTCTACCTACACGGGAAGTTGGAGAATTAGTGATGAGTCAGTCAGTCAGTCAGTCAGTCAGTCAGTGAGTCAGTGAGTGAGTCAGTGAGGGTTTTGCCTTTTATTAGTATAGATAAAGAGATGTGAGTGGACCCTTTGAGGGATTAGCATCCTGTCCAGGGCTGCTCCTATTTTGTTCCTGATGCTTCCGGATGTTACTGCACTCCTGAACTCTGAAATGAATTAAGCAGGTTAAAGAAATTATTAAAAATTTAATTCAGCTAAACTAAAATTACATGTGCAAAATCCCTTGGCTGGAATAATCTTTCATCAAGCATAACATAATATTATTTATTGTCTGGTGTTTGTGCGATTTGTATATTTTTGTTCTTGAGGTCTGGAATTTACCTGTATAGGTAAAATTTTTGCATGATGTACTGCTCTTTTGTGTGTTTATTGTTGATAAGAGAGTGTCATTATTATCTTAATGTACAGGGTGGGCCATTTATATGGATACACCTTAATAAAATGGGAATGGTTGGTGATATTAACTTCCTGTTTATGGCACATTAGTATATGTGAGGGGGAAAACTTTTCAAGATGGGTGGTGACCATGGTGGCCATTTTGAAGTCGGCCATTTTGGATCCAACTTTTGTTTTTTCAATAGGAAGAGGGTCATGTGACACATCAAACTTATTGGGGATTTCACGAGAAAAACAATGGTGTGCTTGGTTTTAACATAACTTTATTCTTTCATGAGTTATTTACAAGTTTCTGACCACTTATAAAATGTGTTCAATGTGCTGCCCATTGTGTTTGTGTTAACAAACAAAACCACTGCTATTGGTCTGACACTAACCCACATTGGATAGATCCCTCCAAGACTGTTGGAACAAAACAATTGATGGTATGGTGTGGTATATGGGGTACAAAGATAGGGGGGTCATTCTTCATCAATGGAAACCTCAAGGCCACTGGATATGCGAAATTGCTACATGATGATGTGTTTCCCTCTTTGTGCACTGAAGCTGGCACGTTCCCTGAGTTTTTCCAGCAAGATGGTGCACCACCCAATTATGGGTGTTAGGTCCGAGCATTCCTAGATGAACAGTTTCCTGGAAAGTGGATTGGTCGTCGTGGGCCAGTTGAATGGCCCCCAAGGTCTCCCGATCTGACCCCCTTAGACTTTTATCTTTGGGGTCATCTGAAGGCAATTGTCTATGCTGTGAAGATACGAGATGTGCAGCACCTGAAACTACGGATACTGGAAGCCTGTGCTAGCATTTCTCCTGCGGTGTTGCTATCAGTGTGTGAAGAGTGGGAGAAGAGGGTTGCATTGACAATCCAACACAATGGGCAGCACATTGAACACATTTTATAAGTGGTCAGAAACTTGTAAATAACTCATGAAAGAATAAAGTTACGTTAAAACCAAGCACACCATTGTTTTTCTTGTGAAATTCCCAATAAGTTTGATGTGTCACATGACCCTGTTCCTATTGAAAAAACAAAAGTTGGATCCAAAATGACCGACTTCAAAATGGCCACCATGTTCACCACCCATCTTGAAAAGTTTCCCCCCTCACATATACTAATGTGCCACAAACAGGAAGTTAATATCACCAACCATTCCCATTTTATTAAGGTGTATCCATATACATGGCCCACCCTGTACATTGGCAAGGAAATTACCGAGTAGGATTGGGAGATAAGACATAGTCAAATGATAGAAAAGGGTTCAAAACAGAGAGATCAAGAATTAAGCGTCAAACCAAATTGAGAGTAAAAAATTAATGACAAACATAGCAAAGCAAGGGGTCAGCACCAAAAATACTTTAAAGAGTGAATAACTGGAGAATTAATATGTTCGACAAAATAGGGTTTATATTTGTCAAATTCAAATGAGAAAGTACCCTGAAGGAGTAACATAGCAAAAGTAAGTTTTATTTCAAGAACAGACTGCAATAAAAAGGGGTGCAAAAATGTGCCATTTAATGCAGAAACACATAAGAAAAACAGATAATCTAATTCCCAACAGGCATAGGAACTTTACATCATCTCCAAAGTTTCTGTTAACTGATGTGTTTATGTTTATGTTTAACAAAGTCACATAAATAATATTAATTTGTCTTCATTTTAAAAGACACCATTCACAGTAAGCACTCCTTCAGAATGTTTTCTACAGAATTTGATAACTCAACATAAATTAACAAAGAATATCTGTAAAATGTGATGGAATTTTTTCAGTCTGTGGCATTTTTACAAATGCTCAGCCAAGATATCATAATATGGAATGAACTGGCATAATTGTGTTTGTAGTTTAGGTTTGAAACTATTGTTTTTCCATATTCGGTATATCTTGCAAAAAGCTTATCTATACTAATAAAAGGCAAAGCCCTCACTGACTCACTCACTCACTCATTCACTCACTCACTCACTGACTGACTCATCACTTAAATTTTAATTAATTAAATTTTATTAATTGAGGTTAAAGAATGGATGGCAAGAAGGAAATAAGTTTAGGTGCTAGCTATCTGCTATACTGAACAGAAAAAAATTGATTCATGTTTATAATTATTATTTCTTGACTAATTCATTATTTTCTTGCTCTTTTACTTTTTGTAATTCCTACATAATTCCTGGAGGATTGTGGAGCCCTGGATTGCAGTACTTCTGAGTATATACAGTGGTGCTTGAAAGTTTGTGAACTCTTTAGAATTTTCTATATTTCTGCATAAATATGACCTAAAACATCATCAGATTTTCACTCAAGTCCTAAAAGCAGATAAAGAGAAACCAGTTAAACAAATGAGACAAAAATATTATACTTGGTAATTTATTTATTGAGGAAAATGATCGAATATTACATATTTGTGAGTGGCAAAATTATGTGAACCTCTAGGATTAGCAGTTAGTTTGAAGGTGAAATTCGAGTCAGGTGTTTTCAATCAATGGGATGACAATCAGGTGTGAGTGGGCACCCTGTGTTATTTAAAGAACACGGATCTATCAAAGTCTGCTCTTCACAACACGTTTGTGGAAATGTAGCATGGCACGAACAAAGGAGATTTCTGAGAACCTCAGAAAAAGAGTTGTTGATGCTCATCAGGCTGGAAAAGGTTACAAAACCATCTCTAAAGAGTTTGGACTCCACCAATCCACAGTCAGACAGATTGTGTACAAATGGAGGAAATTCAAGACCATTGTTACCCTCCCCAGGAGTGATCGACCAACAAAGATCACTCCAAGAGCAAGGCATGCAATAGTTGGCGATGTCACAAAGGTAACTTCTAAGCAACTGAAGGCCTCTCTCACATTGGCTAATGTTCATGTTCATGAGTCCACCATCAGGAGAACACTGAACAACAATGGTGTGCATGGCAGGGTTGCAAGGAGACAGCCACTGCTCTCCAAAAAAAAACATTGCTGCTCGTCTGCAGTTTGCTAAAGATCATGTGGACAAACCAGAAGGCTATTGGAAGAATGTTTTGTGAACGGATGAGACCAAAAAAGAACTTTTCGGTTTAAATGAAAAGCATTATGTTTGGAGAAAGGAAAACACTGCATTCCAGCATAAGAACCTTATCCCATCTGTGAAACATGGTGGTGGTAGTATCATGGTTTGGGCCTGTTTTGCTGCATCTGGGCCAGGACAGCTTGCCTTCATTGATGGAACAATGAATTCAGAATTATATCAGAGAATTCTAAAGGAAAATGTCTGGACATCTGTCCATGAACTGAATCTCAAGAGAAGGTGGGTCATGCAGCAAGACAACGACCCTAAGCACACAAGTCGTTCTACCAAAGAATGGTTAAAGAAGAATAAAGTTAATGTTTTGGAATGGCCAAGTCAAAGTCCTGACCTTAATCCAATCGAAATGTTGTGGAAGGACCTGAAGCGAGCAGTTAATGTGAGGAAACCCACCAACATCCCAGAGTTGAAGCTGTTTTGTACGGAGGAATGGGCTAAAATTCCTCCAAGCCGGTGTGCAGGAATGATCAAAAGTTACCGGAGACGTTTAGTTGTAGTTATTGCTGCAAAGGGGGGTCAAACCAGATACTGAAAGCAAAGGTTCACATACTTTTGCCACTCACAAATATGTAATATTCGATCATTTTTCTTAATAAATAAATGAGCAAGTATAATATTTTTGTCTCATTTGTTTAACTGGTTTCTCTTTGTCTACTTTTAGGACTTGAGTGAAAATCTGATGATGTTTTAGGTCATATTTATGCAGAAATATAGACAATTCTAAAGGGTTCACAAACTTTCAAGCACCACTGTATATATATTGTGACAGGAGGCTGGGGGTCAGACCCAGCCGGGATGCCTGGAAGGACCGGGAGCTGGTCTATACGT
>JANRMT010028174.1:58671829-58701159 GCA_026402145.1 Polypterus bichir lapradei | reverse complement strand
GATAACGGTCGACAACGTCCGCCATGTTGAACTTTCTTATTTATGGCACCATCTTCACGAAATTTGGTAGGCGGCTTCCCTGCGCTAACCAAAACCGATGTATGTACTTATTTCGATGGTATGACGCCATTGTCGGCCGCCATATTGAACTTTCCAACGTCACTAATTTTCCAACTTCCCGTGTAGGTAGAAGGCTGACCCCATCTTCACGAAATTTGGTAGGTGGCTTCCCTGCGCTAACCAAAATCGATGTACGTACTTATTTCGGTGGTATGACGCCACTGTCGGCCGCCATATTGAATTTTCCAAACATCACTAATTCTCCAACTTCCCGTGTAGGTAGAAGGCTGAAATTTGGCAGGCTCATTCCTTACACCTTACTTACAAAAGTTAAGCAGGTTTCATTTCGAAATTCTACGCGTAACGGTCATAACGGTCAACAATGTCCGCCATGTTGAACTTTCTTATTCATGGCCCCATCTTCACGAAATTTGGTAGGCGGCTTCCCTGCACTAACCGAAACCAATGTACATACTTATTTCGGTGGTATGACACCACTGTCAGCCGCTATATTGAACTTTCCAACGTCACTAATTCTCCAACTTCCCGTGTAGGTAGAAGGCTGAAATTTGGCAGGCTCATTCCTTACAGCTTACTTACAAAAGTTAAGCAGGTTTCATTTCAAAATTCTACACGTAACGGTCATAACAGTCGATAACGGTCGACAACGTCCGCCATGTTGAATTTTCTTATTTATGGCCCCATCTTCACGAAATTTGGTAGGCGGATTCCCTGCGCTAACCGAAACCGATGTATGTACTTATTTCGATGGTATGACGGCACTGTCGGCCGCCATATTGAACTTTCCAATGTCACTAATTTTCACAATGTCCGCCATGTTGAACTTTCTTATTTATGGCCCCATCTTTACGAAATTTGGTAGGTGGATTCCCTGCGCTAACCGAAACTGATGTATATACTTATTTCGATGGTATGACGCCACTGTCGGCCGCCATATTGAACTTTCCAACGTCACTAATTTTCCAACTTCCTGTGTAGATAGATGGCTGACCCCATCTTCACGAAATTTGGTAGTTGGCTTCCCTGCGCTAACCAAAACCGATGTATGTACTTATTTCAGTGGTATGATGCCACTGTTGGCCGCCATATTGAAGTTTCCAACGTCACTAATTCTCCAACTTCCCGTGTAGGTAGAAGGCTGAAATTTGGCAGGCTCATTCCTTACAGCTTACTTACAAAAGTTAAGCAGGTTTCATTTCAAAATTCTACGCGTAACGGTCATAACGGTCAACAACGTCCGCCATGTTGAACTTTCTTATTCATAGATAGAAGGCTGAAATTTGGTACTTATTTTGGTGATATGATGCCACTGTCGGCTGCCATATTGAACTTTTCAACGGTCTTTGTTACTTATGGGCCCATCTTCAAGAAATTTGGTACGCGGGTTCCCAACACTAACTGAATCCTACTTACATACATATATACGTCCATAGCCTGCAGCTCGGTCACCGTGTGAGGCGGCGTTGGGTCCCCCATCCCAACGCCTCCCATGTTGTTGGCTGCCTGCCTATATAAGGCCGTCTGTCGCTCCAATCTCTACATTCCCTTCCTTGCTTCGCCACGGTATTCACGTCTCCCTGCTGATAACTACAGCCTTTTTATTTAATCCACGGCTTCTCCGCTGTTTTATTGTTCATTTATTACGATTATAGTTATTGTATAGGTATTTTAGACTTACTTTACATTGTTCAGGTACCCATTTCCTTTATCATTCCAACCATACCCCCATTAACATGTCTATCGAGGTAATCACCATCGATCAAAGAACTGTCACTTACCAAGTGGTTTCCATGCCCGGAGATGGCACCTGCCTTTTCCATTCTCTCTGTTACATATTGCACAGCCATATCAGGCTCACTATTGATATCCGGAGGAACATTGTGTCTTATTTATTGAATGACTGGGACAGGTTCAAGGTGTGGACTGATGACGGTACAGGAGATAATTATACTACACAGGAGCACTAGAAGAGTGAAATGCTTAAGTGTACCGAAATGGCCAAATATTTTACACCTTTGGACAACCGCCAATGCCTCTTAAACATCTTAGCTTCACAGGTGACGATTTCAGTAGTGGACACTTTGATGTTTAGAAATGTTTAAACTCTCAAAAGCTGGATGTGAAGTTATCAATGAAACTGGTTGTATACTTACAATGCTTGACAGATGCCGAATGTCTCTTCAACACAAGTCCTACAAATACTGTCGTAACTGAAACAAACCATGAAACTCAAACCGATTATGACAGCAGCAATCCAAGGTGTGAGATTTGAAACAAGATTACTGTTCACATGGCCAACTGTACGTTGCATGCTCAAGAGTAAGCTCAGCGCACAGCTACAGCTTGGTCATATTACAACTGGAGGGCCGAACTGACAACGTGGCATACAAAGAGATCCTTAACAAATAATTATTGGTATATTTTCCCTCAGTTTAAAAAGGTTTAATTTTCTTCTTAATAAAAATTTTAAGGCAGTACTTCACCGCTGCGAAGCGCGGGTATTTTGCTAGTCTATACTAATAAAAGGCAAAGCCCTCACTGACTCACTCACTCACTGACTGACTGACTCATCACTAATTCTCCAACTTCCCGTGTAGGTAGAAGGCTGAAATTTGGCAGGCTCATTCCTTACAGCTTACTTACAAAAGTTAAGCAGGTTTCATTTTGAAATTCTACACGTAACGGTCATAACGGTCGACAACGTCCGCCATGTTGAACATTCTTATTTATGGCCCCATCTTCATGAAATTTGGTAGGCGGCTTCCCTGCGCTAACCGAAACCGATGTACTTACTTATTTCGATGGTATGACGCCACTGTCGGCCGCCATATTGAACTTTCCAACGTCACCAATTTTCCAACTTCCCGTGTAGGTAGAAGGCTGAAATTTGGCAGGCCCATTCCTTACAGCTTACTTACAAAAGTTAAGCAGGTTTCATTTCGAAATTCTACATGTAACGGTCATAACGGTCAATAACGGTCGACAACGTCCGCCATGTTGAACTTTCTTATTTATGGCCCCATCTTCACGAAATTTGGTAGGCGGCTTCCCTGCGCTAACCAAAACCGATGTACGTACTTATTTTGGTGGTATGACGCCACTGTCCGCCGCCAAATTGAATTTTCCAAACGTCACTAATTCTCCAACTTCCCGTGTAGGTAGAAGGCTGAAATTTGGCAAGATTCCTTACAGCTTACTTACAAAAGTTAAGCAGGTTTCATTTCGAAATTCTACGTGTAACGGTCATAACGGTCAACAACGTCCGCCATGTTGAACTTTCTTATTCATGGCCCCATCTTCACGAAATTTGGTAGGTGGCTTCCCTGCGCTAACCAAAATCGATGTACGTACTTATTTCAGTGGTATGATGCCACTGTCGGCCGCCATATTGAAGTTTCCAATGTCACTAATTCCCCAACTTCCCGTGTAGGTAGAAGGCTGAAATTTGACAGGCTCATTCCTTACAGCTTACTTACAAAAGTTAAGCAGGTTTCATTTTGAAATTCTACGCATAACGGTCATAACGGTCAACAACGTCCTCCATGTTGAACTTTCTTATTTATGGCCCCATCTTCACGAAATTTGGTAGGTGGCTTCCCTGCGCTAACCAAAACCAATGTACAGTAATCCCTCCTCCATCGCGGGGGTTGCGTTCCAGACCCCCCCGCGATAGGTGAAAATCCGTGAAGTAGAAACCATATGTTTGTATGGTTATTTTTATATATTTTAAGCCCTTATAAAGTCTCCCGCACTGTTTATAAATATTCCCCGCAGCGTTTTACAGCATAATCCCTTTGTATTCTCTTAGATATTAGGTAAGATTCATTGAAATTATGTATATAAACACACACTGTTTATATACAGTAAAACCTAAATATTATTTTAAAGATATTGAGTGTCTCCGATATCACATATGTTACAGCCATTACGATAGACAGGTCACCAGCAATAAATACGTACATTGCAAGAAAAATAGTATACAGTAAATGTATTAATTATTTATGGTTACTCACCAAAAATGACACGATGACTTGTCCGATAACAATGAGTTTAATTTTACTGCACAACAAAGGAGAGCGTTACAGCCCTTGTAAAGGAGCCACTTCAGGCGATTGTGTAGCACTGCCGTTGTTCTTCTTCTGGCAGTCTTCAATCCAAATCCCTAAAGCAGATTCCATCCAGACTACTGCCTTATTACATCCACTTACAACTCGTTTTGCACCCTGGTTAAAAGGACGCTGCAGCCGTAGATCTTATATTCCTTTCCTACTTTTTAAATAAAAAGAATCGTAGCCTTCAACAAATCCAAAACGTTTACCTTTTCGGCAATCGTTAACATCTTCTTCTTGCGCTTGGGCACGGCACCTGAAGCAGTAGCAGATTGTTTTGGAGCCATAATGAAGGGCTTGACTATGCACAAAGATAAACACTAAAGAGCACAACTCTTTACACAGCGAAGCACGTTGATGCTGAATGAGCGAGATGAGACTTCCTGGTTAACACTGCATAGCTCCTGCGTGCTCTGATTGGTTAGCTTCTCAGTCAGGAGAACTTAACTGCGTGCTCTGATTGGTTAGCTTCTCAGCCATCCGCCAATAGCGTCCCTTGTATGAAATCAACTGGGCAAACCAACTGAGGAAGCATATACAGGAAGTAAAAAGACACATTGTCCGCAGAACCCGCGAAGCAGCGAAAAATCCGCGTTATATATTTAGTTATGCTTTCATATAAAATCCGCGATAGAGTGAAGCCGCGAAAGTCGAAGCGCGATATAGCGAGGGATTACTGTACGTACTTATTTCGGTGGTATGACGCCACTTTTAGCCACCATATTGAACTTTCCAACGTCACTAATTCTCCAACTTTCCGTGTAGGTAGAAGGCTGAAATTTGGTACTTATTTCGGTGGTATGATGCTACTTTCGGCCGCCATATTGAACTTTTCAACAGTCTTTGTTACTTATGGGCCCATCTTCAAGAAATTTGATATGCGGGTTCCCAACGCTAACTGAATCCTACTTACGTACATATATACGTCCATAGCCTGCAGCTCAGTCACCGTGTGAGGCGGTGTTGGGTCCCCCATCCAAACGCCTCCCATGTTGTTGGTGGCCTGCCTATATAAGACCGTCCATTGCTCCAGTCTCTACATTCCCTTCCTTGCTTTGCCACGGGATTCACATCTCCCTACTGATAACTACAGCCTTTTTATTTAATCCACGGCTTCTCCTCTGTTTTATTGTTCATCTATTACGATTATAGTTATTGTGTACGTATTTTAGACTTACTTTACATTGTTCAGGTACCCATTTCCTTTATCATTCCAACCGTACCCGCATTAACATGTCTATCGAGGTAATCACCATCGATCAAAGAACTGTCACTTAACGAGTGGTTTCCATGCCCAGAGATGGCACCTGCCTTTTCCATTCTCTTTGTTACATATTGCACGGCCATATTAGGCTCACTCTTGATATCTGGAGGAACTTTGTGTCTTATGTATTGAATGACTGGGACAGGTTCAAGGTGTGGACTGATGACGGTACAGGAGATAATTATACTACACAGGAGCACTATAAGAATGAAATGCTTAAGCCCTTCACCTATGCATCTGCATGTGAGTTGATGGCTGCTACTGAATTGTTCGGTTGTCGCTTTCAAGTGTACCGAAATGGCCAAATATTTTACAACTTTGGACAACCGCCAATGCCTCTTCAACATCTTAGATTCACAGGTGATAATTTCAGTAGTGGACACTTTGATGTTTATGAATGTTTAAACTCTCAAAAGCTGGATGTGAAGTTATCGATGAAACTGGTTATATACTTACAGCGCTTGACAGATGCCGAATGTCTCTTCAACACAAGTCCTACAAATACTGTCGTAATTGAAACAAACCATGAAACTCAAACCGATTATGACAGCAGCAATCCAAGCTGGGAGATTTGAAACAAGATTACTGTTCACATGGCCAACTGTACGTTGCATGCTTAAGAGTAAGCTCGGCGCACAGCTTGGTCATATTACAACCAGAGGGCCGAACTCACAATGTGCTATACAAAGAGATCCTTAACAAATAATTATTGGTATATTTTCCCTCAGTTTAAAAAGATTTAAATTTCTTCTTAATAAAACTTTTAAGGCAGTACTTTGCCGCTGCGAAGCGCAGGTATTTTGCTAGTTTTATTAATAAAATACTCTTTTAGAGATATTATTATTATTTACTATGGGCTCATGGATGGCTCAAGAATAAGCTCTAAAGGCCACATTATAAACAGCTTAATTTGCTAAATGCAAATTTACATTGCGGGGGATGTGTGTAATATACTAAACAACACATGGCGAGGCAACTTAGGAAGTTAAATGTGCAACCTTGTACCACATATTATCAAAGTATAAAAATGGGATCAGAATCAAACAAAGGCATTTCATACATTTTCTATCACAAATATAATTTCCATATTTTTACAATTGGAATACTTGATCAGAATCATATACTTATTCAGTGGTAGAAAATGAATCAGAAAAATGGTTGAAAATCACAGAAGAGATGAATTCTGAATGGAGATTATGAAATCACTTCAATTGTTATGCTTTCAAAACCTGTACATTCATTTTTAACAATAAAAGGAGACTATTTTTTCTTGTGTAATTTTTCCCTTCAAACTGTGTGCAAGAATGTCTGCAGAGATTGCCACCACCTCCTCATTGGGTGATTTTGTAACTACAGTCTTTGAATGTTCCAAAGCCGATAGCAAAACAGAAAGGTTCTGAAGAACATATGAGACAAAAAAGTCTCAGATATAATCTACAAAGTGAAGTTTACTTGAAGAAAAACCCCAAAAGCACTGACAAAAATAACTTTTTGGAAAAACTTTAAAAAAAAATATGGCAATCAAGTACATTCACCTTTTTAAGTTCTTTCAACTAACACTACTTTTAACTAAATCCTGCAATTGAATTTAATGTAAATTTAAAATGGCTTTTTGAGTTGAGTGAAAATGAAAATGTAATATGAATTTGTTTGATTAACTAGTTTTTTCTTTTACAAAATCCTTACTTTTTAAAGTTGAAACAATTTTCATAATTTCAGCTTTCACAAATGTTTATGTTTCATCAACTCAAGATTTTAATTTAAATAAACTGAAAACAGTTTATGCAATCGATTGGCGTAATTTGTTTTAGTAAGCATGTCAATATTCTTACCTGTTCAAGCATAAGTCATAAAAGTGGAAAAAACACAAAAAGCACAAGAGTATAGTTTTTGTATTTTTAATATATAAAACATTATTATAATATGTTTCTTTACGAAAAACAGTAATTACAATGTATTTTATTTTATTTTATCTTATTTTCTCTTCACAAAAGCCTACAGCCATCTTATGGGCTCATTAACACTAAAACATATTTTACAATCCAAATTGTTCATTTTCTTCTAAATGTTTGCCAGTCACTGTATGTTACCTTGACAAAATAAGCTTAACTTTAAAGCTGTAAACTTAATAACCTTAATATAATCTTATGTAAAACAGGGCCTCTATATTGGTAGATAAATGGAAAATAAATCAAGCAAACAATGGCTTTTTGTCTGATACATGGTCATATATACATACATACAAAACAATATGCTCTTCAATATTGCAATAAATAAAGCGGATGCAAAAATAAAGCATTAACATTAGCACATTAACCTGTTTTTTAAAGAGAGAACGTTTGAGCTAGGTTTGAGAACATCCAATTCCAAAAACAATTTTGGAACACTTCAAAAGTATATCTTAACTCTTTTGGGTAACTTAGATTCAGTGAATACATAACACCTAGTAACATGGCACATGTTTTTGTAGAGTTACCAAGATTATTTACAGCTTCAATTCCCTCAACAATCACACCAACATCTACTGGTTCTACATCAGGAGCACCTTCCTGCTTTACCATAAAGACTTTGAGAGCATACTGACTCCAGTCAGACTGAATACTATCAGCTTCAACATCCTAAAGAAAAAAAATGCCACAATTAATATCAATAACAAATACATGTACATTTCAAAGGAATACTCCACCGAAATAAACACTTCAACTGTTCCTTGGCCTTGAATTTTAATCTCAGGGTTTAAAGCAAACCAAATCATGATGTAATACAATTCAATAGAAACTGACTCTGAATAGTACCAAGCAATATCAAAATGTTCATGAAAAAAATCTCAGATTACTAATGTTGCATAATCCAAAGGGTTGACATCCAGTGTAGCGGGCATCACCCAACAAATTGGATCAATTGCTTTTCTTTCAAACATATTCTAGATTTGACTTAGCCATTATTTGGGTTTTCAATATTTTATGTTGCAGCATCCATATGTGTTATTTTTGACATGCAACAGGACAATATACTGTCAAAGCAAAGAAAAATTAAAGTAATATAAACTACTGAGTGAAAGAATATAGTGTTATTAACATATTATAGTAGTATGTAATGGCGATATAAAAATATTATGTATATTTTATTTATTACTTTCTCAGAGCTGTCATCATATACAGGTTGATTAGAGCTTCTTTTGTTTAACTCCATTCAATCAATGCAATATTGAGAAACAGGCTTTATCTCAGCAAACATTTACCACAAACTCTTTGAGAAGATTCTCCACATTTTCACCAAGGTACTTTATCAAACAGCGGAGAACAAGCTTTCTTCACTTGTGGATATTATCTTCCTGTTTAAAACAGTATTAAGAGGCATTGTGAAAAAGCAACCAAAACCATATCATTTAATATATATCTCTGCAAGAAGATTTATTTTTCTTACCCCAAGTAAAACATCTAGCATTATCTGGATTTCTTTTCAGACAGTACCTCCCTTATTTCGAAAAATGAGAGTTTGATTTGAATTTATCCAGGGAAGACATAAACTTTACAACAAGATGTATTGTTGTTATTCTCAAGAATTCTTTGCTGATCTGCACGTATAGAAGACAAACAATATAGTGGAACTAACTACAAACAATTTTGAAATGATCACAAAAACATGTTTTTTACAAGATCTAAAACTTCACCATATTACACCAAAAAAAAAACAATAAGAATTCCAAACAATTTATAAGATACATTACTTTAATATTTTTTCAGTACCTGAGTGGCATTGAAGAGAGCTGGCCATCTTGCTTTGAAATCTTCAATCGTTGGAAACTCATTCACAATTTCCTGACTTCGGAGAGAAAATGTTTTGCCCATTTTTTGGTAGATAACACTGTGATGATCTTTCTTCTTCACCTTGCTCAAAAGCTCCTCTCGTTCTTTTTCAAGACTTTGTTTGGTTTCCCCAGCTGGATAAGGTGGATGATAATTCACTTCAGGTGTTTGAGGGTGTGAGATACAAAAAACACAAATTAGTGCAAGCGTTGCTTCAGAATAGTTTGGGTATTACCGTGTGGTCACATAGACACAAGAGAGAAAGAGGTTAGGAGCATGTGCTGATACAGCGCATTGCCGTACCTACATAGGAAAAAAAGGCAGTGTACTCTGTGGTTACTTTCTCAGGTGGGCGTTAGCATATCATAATCCCTTGTACCAATAGTGTGAGTTTTCCACATTCGACTTATATGACTGACATTATAAAATACCAGAAATTATACTGTAAAAGCAAGTCAAGATTTATCCGCGAGTATATACGGTAATTGCTGCAATGTCGATTTGTGAGCTGGACACTTTTCTAGAATGTCTAGAAGTGAACATAACTTGTACAAAATTGTTTCTAACAAATGTAATTCCTTTCTAAATATGCTTTGAGTAGAAATTTGAACCCAAAAAACGACATGGCACTAGAAGTTAGGGTTTAAAAAGGTCAGTTTCAGTTAAGTCATAAAGCTACATCTGAAGTTTCATTAACTGAAATTATTCTGTAAACTGGAGGAGATCCAAACACTTCTTTTCACTGTGTTACCTGAAAAGCAGGCAGATTGAAATGTACACAACAGAAAAAAAATGTTATTCACCCATTATCACACGGAGAAGACACTTGTTGTTTTGTCTTAGAAGACAAATTAAGATTGAGACAGACTATGATCAAGTCTGAAACATGTCATACACCTAGAAAATGTAACTTAAGAAAGGCACACATTTTTTATGTACATGCCAAAACCAAGCAAGAGCTAATCAATATGTGACTTAAGGCCTCAGAGGTTCACACACATTATGTTCTGACAGAGGGAGACGGAGAAGGTGCATTATTAGAATAACAAGACCATCAGCTTGTCAACTATTAGGTGCTGTACCTGGATTCTGAAATAGGAAGCCAGACAGTTGATTACTGACAACTGTACAGTGGAGATACTAAGAATGTCCATCATCAGGAAAAAAAAAAACCTATCACAATACTTATAATTGCTGTAGAAGGTAACTTTCACCATAAAAATGTCCAGCCTGCTATAAGACCTGCAGTAACCTGCAACAATTAGAATTTTGTGTGCAGCAAGAAAATTAACGTAAAGACAGTGTTGGTACTAAAAATAAAATGGAAAAATACAAAGTGAATGCACTGTTGGGCAAAATACTAAAAGAGAAATGAGGTTTTTATTTGCAAGTAAACAACACCACTGTTTCATTTAAAAACATACTGGAAATCATGTAAAGTTAAATTCGGGGACTGTATTTTATTCTTTGTGAGCAAGACTAACATACAATAATGCAAAATTGAAACTATTAAACTATTTAAATAGTAAAAGAAAAACTGTGTGGTAAAAGAGACATCTAAGAGTTTAGTGGACAGGGTAACATCGTTGGTTGTGTAAGAAATATGGGGCTTAGTGCAAGACTAATGTTAATGAAAAGAGTTCTGTGTAATGAAAACAGTTCTTGATATGATGATCTGATAAAAGAATAAAATGGTTTGTTCGAAGGAGCAGCAGAGCCTACTTAAAAGACTGATAATGTCATACCTCACTCCCTTGTCATGGATCCATGCAGAAAAGTCCAATTTCCTTTTGAGGACAGAGTGCCTGGAGGCAGCTGGAAAAATAGATTAACAAACTGAATATATTATATATTTTATATATATTACAGTAATCCCTACACGATTGCAGGGGTTGCGTTCCAGAACCCCCCAGGCGATTGTGTAGCACCACCGTTGTTCTTCTTCAATCCAAATCCCTAAAGCAGATTCCATCCGGACTACCGCCTTATTACGTCCACTTACAACTCGTTTTGCGCCCTGGTTAAAAGGGCACTGCGGCCATAGATCTTATATTCTTTTCCTCCTTTTTAAATAAAAAGAATCGTGGACTCATTGATGCCGTAATGGCGTCCTGCAGCGGTGTAGCTTTTCCCTTCCTTCAACATATCCAAAACTTTTACCTTTTCTGCAATTGTTAGCATCTTCCGATGGCGCTTGGGCACGGCCACTGAAGCAGTAGCAGTATCAGATCGTTTTGGAGCCATAATGAAGGGCTTGACTGTGCACAAAGATAAACACAAAAGAGCACAAAAGTTAACTCTTTACACAGCGAAACACGTTGATGCTGAATGAGCGAGACGAGACTTCCTGGTTAACGCAGCAGAAACGAATTCGGCGCTCCATCGCTGAGCCAGTCAGTACACAGGAACTTAACTGCGTGCTCTGATTAAATAGCTTCTCAGCCATCCGCCAGTAGCGTCCCTTGTATGAAATCAACTGGGCAAACCAACTGAGGAAGCATGTACCGGAAGTAAAAAGACCCATTGTCCGCAGAAACCCAAGGCAGCGAGAAATCCGCATTATATATTTAGATATGCTTACATATAAAATCTGCGATAGAATGAAGCTGCGAAAGTTGAAGCGCAATATAGTGAGGGATTACTGTATATATTCATATTTAATACTAGGGGGCTCCACCCCCTGCTCGCTTTGCTCACCCACCCCCAGGTTTACCGGATATACAATTAAAAGAGATTGTTATTTTCATGGGAATTGTTACATGCATTATTTTTACTTTTACTGTAAAACTTTTGTAAAAACAATACTTGTCCTTTATTTCTGGCCCTGGGTATGGTTACATCTCTTTCTCGCAGGACGTGTAACGCTGCTCGCGTTGTGAAGGGGGTGCGGCTGAACGCACGCTAAGGAGATGTCGTCGGATCATCTGCTGTCTTTCTGCTGCTGGCGAGCTGTGTGTTTTGCTTCTTGCTTGTCATTATTTTAAGAGCTGGGAGCACATAAAGTGTGTCTGCCAAAAGCAATCCAACAACTGCTTGGTTAGATATCCATGGACTTGTTTTAAATGATGTCTCACTGCCTTGTCTCACGTGACGTTATAAAAACAATACTTGTCTTTTGTTTCCGGCCCTGGGTGTGCTTAAATCTCTTTCTCGCAGGACGTATAATGCTGCTCGCGTTGTGAAGGGGGCGCAGCTGAACACATGCTAAGGAGAAGTGGTCAAATCTTCTGCTGGCTTGTTGCTGCTGGCGAGATGCCTGTTCTGCTTGTTGCGCTGCCCAATCATTAAAAGCCTGAACAGCAGCTGTCCCTTTGCCACTTCACGTCTCTGCCGCTCGTGTTGTTGGGGTTAGGGTGGCTGAACGCATGCAAGGAGAAGCGGTCAGATCATCTGCTGGCTTTCTACTGCTGGCTTATTCGACTTATATGACTGACATTATAAAATACCAGAAATTATACAGTAAAAGCTGTAAAACTGCTGGTGAGCTGTGTGGTTTGCTTGTTGCTTGTCGTTGTTTTAAAAGCTGGGAGCAAATTAAAGTGTCTCTCATGAGACTTCAAATTGTCTTCTGAAAAGATCACGTCTTGTCTCCCTAGTCTTCCTCCCCAAGATTTTTTTATAATAGAGAGATATATAATTATATATATTAATAGTGAAGAAGAAAATGAGAAATTACGGATTATTCCTCAAAGAATCTAAACAGAGAACTAAAAAGAGATCTCCAACTCCCCACATGTGAGGAAATAATGTTACAATGTGTAAATGCCAAATACTTTAGTACAAGGGACATTCAAAAAGATTCTGCACTTTTACCTTTTCGTGTCTAAGAGTGTCATGTGACTGGGAAAATTGCATCGCAAAGGAAGGTGATAATATAGAAAAGTGATGCAATTTGTTTTTGAAATTCTTAATAAAGTTTTCAGATTACTTTGCCATACAACAATGAATCATGGTAGATTTAATTTGGCTTCTTCCCACCAATTGCACAAGTTCTGCACCATACATCTGGGAACCACAGCACAACTAACTGTTCACACCACTGCATCCAAGCGAGGGAGTGACTACATCACAAGTCACTACTAATAAAGGAAACACAAACAAACAAAAATTCAGCACCTTCCCAAGATTTTGAAATGATTTGAGGCCAGAATCATGAAACAGATTATCAAACTGACTGATACCATGCTGCATCCAGTCGGACAGGAAATGTGGGTCACCATCTAAAAGTAATCTATGAGTATTAAGGAGGAGTCAGAGCCTATGCCAATTGGGCGTGTTATTGAATGTCATTTCAGTTTTATATCATATGCTATCTAAAGTAGACTTGTATGTCCGCTTTAGATTCCATGTCTCATAATGGGCTTATAGTCAACTTCATATTGTGCAATGAAATTTTTATTTTCGTATCTGAACAGTAAAAATAATACAATACCCTCAGTACTGTTACATAGTCATAGTGCTTTTGTATGTAGTTAGAAGTTACACCAATGTGTGCAAAGTTTTATGTTCTTCATAGAATCTACACCTTTTCAGTATTACATCAACTGTAAGTTTGATAGGGGCGGCACGGTGGCACAGTGGCAGTGCTTCTGCCTCGCAGTAAGGAGACCTGGGTTTGCTTCCCTGGTCCTCCCTTCGTGGAGTTTGCATGTTCTACCTGTGTCTGTGTGGGTTTCCTCCGGGTGCTATGGTTTCCTCCCACAGTCCACAAACATGCAGGTGAGATGCATTGGCGATCCTAAATTGTTGCTTGGTGTGTGTGTGTGTGCCCTGCAGTGGGCTGGCGCCCTGCCCGGGGTTTGTTCCTGTCTTGCGCCCTGTGCTGGCTGGGATTAGCTCCATCGGACCCCCGTGACCCTGTTTTAGGCTATAGCAGGTTGGAAAATGACTGACTGACTGTAAGTTTGGTTAATTTTAACATCAGAAACTCCTAAAAACTGCAATGCTTCAGTAAAGTAATTACTTATTTGATTTCAATTATTCATTACCAATAGAGGAAGAGAACTCTTTTTCCAATTTTATTTTAGTTTTCTTCAATTGAATCCTAAAACATATTCAAGCAACATTATACAAATGTAGGATTTGTGGCCATAACAATATATTATTTCCAATAAAGCAGAGATAAAAAATGAAGTCAAAAAATGTTTAAACTAGAGCCAAACACATCACAAATATCTTAATAATACCATGGAAATGGTATGATTCCACTCTCAAACTGAAATTAGACAAACAGTTCCACCAATTTTCTCCAAATAACTCTTCTGCATCTGATGGAAATTATATCTTATGATTGACATTGACCTCCATTTTAAATCAAACTCCCCTAAATAGATAGCTGCTCATGTTACTCTGCCCAAGCCACTGCTCCTCCTGTCTATTTAAATATTTTGTCTGCAAGTTCAAGAAAAGTAATGTAAAATAACATCTACTGTGTCATAGTTTAAACCTGTTTTATGTGTTGTTTTGTGCATTAGCTAAGTTTAATACAGTTTTGTATTGTATTTTGCAGTATGGCCTTTAGCAAAATTATCACTAAAATACTGAAGAACAATCCTTAGTGTTTACAAAGCCATTCAAAATCCACTAATTTGTTTAGAGGTTTATCTCTAATGATAACATCAATCCTTCTCAAATGCTTTCTGAAAGTCAAGATAAATAACATCATATCCTCCACTTTGATCATATCCTTTTCTTGCTTCCTCGTACAATTCCAACATGTTGGTAAAACACGACCTCCCTCTTCTGGACCCATGCTGACTATTCAGAAAAACTCCTGTACTTGCCATGTGTTGCTCAATCTTATCATTAATAATTTCTTCCATTCATTTTCCTGAGATACACGTAAGGCTAACTGGCCTATAGCTCCTTGCATCTGCCTGATCACCCTTTTTATATAACAGTAAAATATTTGTCATTTCCCAGTCCTTTGGAATTTCCCCAGTGTACAGTGGTTTCCTAAAAATATGTGTCAAGGGTTGTTTATATATGTACTCGCTAGCCTGCTTAAGAACACAAGGATAAATATTATCTGGTCCTGAAGATCTGTTTGATTTTCAGCCTCTTTTACACAGAAAGGAGCAAAGTAAAATAACCCTGTTTTACATATTTTCTACTATAGATCTTTATCTGATTTTTTAAATGCATGGTTTCTTCTCCTGCCTATGTTTTTGACAATTTATTATTTGCTACCTATAAATTAATCTTTGGGGTCAGACTCTTTGTTTTTGTTATTTGCTTTTAATTCATTCAGAGTTTTAATGCAGACGTTTATTAAAGATTTAGATTAATGCTTTAAAAATGAAATTGTATGAGTCTCTATTAATAAAGCCATACTCTTGACAGTAGGTTGTTTGTACTAACAAAGTACTTCAATAAAGACAACCATAAGCTCTTTCAGAAGGTTCTTTATAGTAACAAATAATTAATTTACCTGACCTACAAGATATTGATGCTAATTTTTCAGAAGAAAGATTGAGTTTGTGTACCTCGCTTTATTGTTGGAATCTGATTATTTGCTAAGTGCCACAAACATGGCTAAAAAGTTCTATACATTTTGTGACTTGTGAGTCCCCATCTTGCACCCCAAAACACGAGGCTGAGTCTCAGTACTTTAGCAAAACCAGCTTTATTCAACTTGAAACAGGAACAGCATGGTTATTTATGACCTACCATTTTCCCATACACAGACACAGCCATCAGGCAGGGTCGTGACCAGGTTAATGGCCAAGTAATACTGTTCCTTGCGTTTACAATATTCTTTGCATCACCCATAGACAACAGGCACTCATAGCACGACCGTGATCTTTTAGGATTTGTTTTCGCGGCGAGCTGCTACAGAGCTGGGAGCCTGCGGTTGCCCCGGAGATGGTCTGTCTTCCACAGACACGCCGATCAAACTTTGGGATGCTCTTTGGCGTATCGTCCTGTTTTAGTTCCAAAACAGTTTAGAAATCTTACAATATATACAACTTTATTTATTCCCAGGTGGATATATGACCATTTACAGAAGCTCTTTAAATAAATAAATACATAAATAGATAGATTAATATACATTCACTATATACATAGATTAATATACATCCACCAGAATGACTAAAAAGGAAGAAAAAGTTTTTTAAAAAAAGAAAAGAAAGTGTCTCACTTAGCTGTTACAGTCAAAGTGAGGCATTATGCAGGCATCTTGCTGTTGGCCCTAAAAGAAAAATTTCTTGGCTGTTAGCGTCAATAAGTCCTCAGTGTTATCGTGTCAGAAAAAGGATGTGCAGCATTGTTCATAATGGCACTTTGTTTTAATTCTCTCCTCTGCTGCTACCGCCAGTGAGTCTAAAGTAGAATGAATTATACAAAAGTATCGCACAAATGACCAATTTTTGAAGAAATAACTATTAATTTTGAATTTGTTGTGACAATGAAGTATTACACCAGGCCTGTCTTACATGTTTGCCATGGAACATAAATTACAGAAATACAAAAATAGCATCTTACTGTATACTAAGAAAGGAGTAGAAAAATTATAATTTTTTTTTACTGGTCAGTGATTAAAGAATAAATTAATGTATTAAAAATAATGTATAAATGTACAGATATGTGCTTTTTAAGGGTAGGGGAAGGGCTATGCCTGCCAAGAGGGGCTGTGATTTTTCGTTACACCTCTATAGATTCTTAGAATTAGACAAACTGATTCCAAAGATAGATGGATTCCTGTTGTACATGCCCATGATTTATGTGAATGATTTGGTTCATAATTAATGCCAATTATACCTAAATGTATTTTTCCAAAACAATTTGTGAATTTATTAAAACATGTACTTGCATCACAAATATACAGTGGTGTGAAAAACTATTTGCCCCCTTCCTGATTTCTTATTCTTTTGCATGTTTGTCATACAAAATGTTTCTGATCATCAAACACATTTAACCATTAGTCAAATATAACACAAGTAAACACAAAATGCAGTTTTTAAATGATGGTTTTTATTATTTAGGGAGAAAAAAAATCCAAACCTACATGGCCCTGTGTGAAAAAGTAATTGCCCCCTGAACCTAATAACTGGTTGGGCCACCCTTAGCAGCAATAACTGCAATCAAGCGTTTGCGATAACTTGCAATGAGTCTTTTACAGCGCTCTGGAGGAATTTTGGCCCACTCATCTTTGCAGAATTGTTGTAATTCAGCTTTATTTGAGGGTTTTCTAGCATGAACCGCCTTTTTAAGGTCATGCCATAGCATCTCAATTGGATTCAGGTCAGGACTTTGACTAGGCCACTCCAAAGTCTTCATTTTGTTTTTCTTCAGCCATTCAGAGGTGGATTTGCTGGTGTGTTTTGGGTCATTGTCCTGTTGCAGCACCCAAGATCGCTTCAGCTTGAGTTGACGAACAGATGGCCGGACATTCTCCTTCAGGATTTTTTGGTAGACAGTAGAATTCATGGTTCCATCTATCACAGCAAGCCTTCCAGGTCCTGAAGCAGCAAAACAACCCCAGACCATCACACTACCACCACCATATTTTACTGTTGGTATGATGTTCTTTTTCTGAAATGCTGTGTTCCTTTTACGCCAGATGTAACGGGACATTTGCCTTCCAAAAAGTTCAACTTTTGTCTCATCAGTCCACAAGGTATTTTCCCAAAAGTCTTGGCAATCATTGAGATGTTTCTTAGCAAAATTGAGACAAGCCCTAATGTTCTTTTTGCTTAACAGTGGTTTGCGTCTTGGAAATCTGCCATGCAGGTCGTTTTTGCCCAGTCTCTTTCTTATGGTGGAGTCGTGAACACTGACCTTAATTGAGGCAAATGAGGCCTGCAGTTCTTTAGACGTTGTCCTGGGGTCTTTTGTGACCTCTCGGATGAGTCGTCTCTGCGCTCTTGGGGTAATTTTGGTCGGCCGGCCACTCCTGGGAAGGTTCACCACTGTTCCATGTTTTTGCCATTTGTGGATAATGGCTCTCACTGTGGTTCGCTGGAGTCCCAAAGCTTTAGAAATGGCTTTATAACCTTTACCAGACTGATAGATCTCAATTACTTCTGTTCTCATTTGTTCCTGAATTTCTTTGGATCTTGGCATGATGTCTAGCTTTTGAGGTGCTTTTGGTCTACTTCTCTGTGTCAGGCAGCTCCTATTTAAGTGATTTCTTGATTGAAACAGGTGTGGCAGTAATCAGGCCTGGGGATGGCTACGGAAATTGAACTCAGGTGTGATACACCACAGTTAGGTTATTTTTTAACAAGGGGGCAATTACTTTTTCACACAGGGCCATGTAGGTTTGGATTTTTTTTCTCCCTTAATAATAAAAACCATCATGTAAAAACTGCATTTTGTGTTTACTTGTGTTATATTTGACTAATGGTTACATGTGTTTGATGATCAGAAACATTTTGTGTGACAAACATGCAAAAGAATAAGAAATCAGGAAGGGGGCAAATAGTTTTTCACACCACTGTATATATATATACTTTTATATACCTTTACTGCCCATATATATATGTACATTTTTCAATTTCATTGCTGGTCAAGGAGTTTCAGAGTTACTGTCTTCCTAGAACAGTGTAATGAGTTTGTAATAAGAACTCACGGTTTACAATAATTTAAAGATCTCACTTCTTTCTAACTTGCCTCTTTCAGGTTCAGCATAGCATCATAGGCTGAATTTGTGTGATCAGTAAGCCCAGGTGCTGCACCGGTATTGACTTCACACAGGAAAGTCTTCTTTAGGTTAAATATTTTCCTATGTGATGTTATTAAACGAAAAGCTTGAATTAAGAATTGCCACATAGAATTCCATAGATTTTTGCCTTCTTTACACTGGCTTAACTTAAACCAGAAACACCATGTGGTAATTCACTTATTGTCTGCTTACTTAAAATAACTATGAAATATTATTCAACTCAAGCCAGAGGTTTAGCAGAACTAATACTTATGGCTGTTCAGTTCCCGCTTTTGCTCTGAGACTTGAACCTCAATACTTATCTTTGAAGTCCCAGCTTCTAAGGTGAAGCAAATCAGATACAAGCTGGTGGTGAACACTTAGTCTTGCTTTACCTATTGTATCTTCTTAGTTTATTGCACCTCACAGTCCCTTATGCAATGTGCAGTTCTCATATTAAGTTCTACTAGAAAACACTTGGACTCCCAGTCCTGTCAAATTGAAGGTTCCAGCCCCATTATTTCACAAGCACCAGCAAGTTGCACATAGTGGATCCCAGTGCTGTCATTCTTCTTCTTCCCATCATGTAATCGACTTTTGCAATTTGCTTCACACTTAGCAGATGTTGTTGATTTTTCTTTTGCTCCCTGTAATGTCACTTTCTCAATCAGCTTGCATATGCAGTTTTGCCATAAGAAAACTTCTTCTTCCTCTTCATCTTATCTCACTTCTATGAGGGATCAATGTGTTTGATCAACCTTCTCCAAACAGCAAGGCCCTGCACCTCCTCACCAGCCAGACCCTCTTCCTTCAAATCTTTTACTTTATCCATCCACCTCTGCTCTGGCCTCCCTTGCTTTCTCTTCCCTTGTATTTCGGTTAGCATTACTCTTTTTCCCACATATTCATTGTCTGTCCTCATCAGATGTCCATACCACTTCAATTTACTTTCCTGTACTTTCTCAGATATCTCTCCCACTTTTTTTGTACCTCTGATGGTCTCATTTCTTATTCTGTAATTTTTATTAACTCCACACATCCATCTCAACATTCTCATTTCTGCCACATCTAACTTGTTCTCCTGTGCTCCCTTTACTGCCCATGTCTCAGCTCCATACTGCTGGTCTTACCACTGTCCTAAAGACCTTACCTTTAACCTTCAATTTCATTCTTCGATCACACAATACTTCTGATATACCTTCTTCCAATTTTCTCATACACACTGCACTCTATGGGTCATCTCTGCATCTTGCTTTGCATCTGGGGCTACCACTGATCCTAGATAATTAAATATCTGTAAGAAAGACGTGCACCCCAATAACTTCAGGGAGGTTCCTGCCAGGCGCATTTTTTGCTTCACCAGAGCATTGCATGTCATGAGTTTTTTTTGTCAAGGTTCTAACCTCAGTGGTTTTTGAGTAACTGAGTAACAGGCAGACAGAAGCATAATCATTTTATATATATAGGTAAGGGTGTTTACCAAAATTTTAGAGTACAGTATAAATTTCTACCATTAGTTGCAAGGAAGTATCTTGATGATCTAATCTACTATTCAAGTGGATTTTGTAAAGAACGTTTGCCTCTTTTAGTGGGGCCAGAGTGCATTTTTAGAAAGGAACTTAAAAAATTGTCCACCCAAATGTCATTGGTGGCAAAATTGTAACCTCTGCTAAATACTTGCATACCAGTTTGGTGATTGCTTCTAGAGAACCTCAGTATCTACCAAAATGTACACATTTCTTAGTTCTGTTGCCTCACACCATTAAGAGTCTTAGTTCAAATTCCAGCCTGCAAACTGTCTTCATGGAGTTTGCATGTCGCCCCTATGTCTGTGTGGGGTTTTTCTCTGGGTAATAATAACAATTGAAATAACATCATGCAGCATTTCTTTATATTCCTTGCTTTGTACCCCAGTAATAAAGATATCGCCAATATACTAACAACCCAATTGTGCTTCACTCAATCAAAACGTGAAACCAATGCATGAAGTACTTCAAAATAGAGAAGGTTTTATCTGTGGCATCTCTGATACGAAAACCAACTTTTTCCACCCTCTCAAATGTATGCAGTTTTTAATGTCTGGAAAACATTTGGAATTAAATCGCTTAAAGATCTGTACATAGACAATGTCTTCTTATCCTATGAACAATTACACTCCAAATTTAACTTTCCAGCAACTCATTTCTTTCACTACCTTCAAATCAGAAACATTGTTAAACAAAACCTGCCCAATTTTCCTCACCTCCCACCAACCTCTATCCCGCAAAAAACACTGATCAGTCTTGAGGACTCAGACAGCATTTCTGCAATATATTAAACCATTTTACAGTCCCTCCTTTTCAAAGATCCAAGAGGACAATGGGAAAATGATCTCTCACTCATTATCTCAGAGAAGGAGTGGAGGGTAGCAATGCACATAATTCATTAGAGCTCCATATGCGCAAAGCATACAATTATTCAACTCAAAATTATATATCAAGTGCATCTCTCTCATTTAAATTGTCCAAAATGTTTTCGAGGGCAAGATCAAACCTGCAAACACTGCAATCAAACTCCGGCTTCACTGGGTCACATGTTTTGGGCCTGCACCAAATTAACAAAATCTTTAAATGCCTTTCAGACAGCCTTGGTGTCACAATCCCTCCTAACCCATTAACAGCTGTGTTTGGTGGACTCCCAGATGGGCTTAAAGTGGAGAAGGACAAACAAACCATAATTGACTTTACTACACTACTGGCACGCAGACTTATCTTGCTCAACTGGAAGAATCATAGCCCACCTCTTTTAAGTCAGTGGGTAATTATTATCTAAAATTGGAAAAAATCGAATTCTCACTTAGAGGATCTGTACAAAGCTTTTTCAAAACCTGGCAGGATCCAATCAATAACATTTTAGAATAAGCATTTAAATTGAGGAAGCAGGTTCTCTCTTCTCTTTTACTCCATTTATCTTTATTTCATTAATTTACTGCATCTGTTCACTTATTTTTACTAGCTTTAAGTTTTACTCTGCTGGTCTAGCTCTCTTTCTCAGGGGTGGGGGTTGATTTGTCTTGAACCTTTTTTTTGTTAAACTTCAGTTATTTGTATGGAATGCAATTTGTTTTTAATAAAATCAATAAAATAAAAAACAAATAATGATGACAATATTTTATTTATAAATCACATTTTTTCAAATAGGTATGAAAATGCAAAAATAGTATAAAATAGTATAAGAATTTCATCAGAAATTTTAAATTCATGAAAAACCTCCTATTTTCATCTAACATCCCAAAGATGTGCATAGTAAGTTCATTATTAAATCTAAACTGTGCAGAGCAGGCCTGAAGACCACCACTTTATGGATCAGGAATGATTCTATAAACACTGGTGGTAACTGTATGGCGAGAAATGGGCAATTAACAAACAATCAAGACCGACAGACAGACAAATCATTATAACCTTTTTTAGTGTAAGTGTTTTAAAGAATTTGCAAAGAAAGCCAAGGTGTCATTGAGGAAAGTTTCATATCATAATCTTCTAAAAAGTTTAAAGAAAGGCATTTAATATAGGAAAGGATGTGTGGAAACCAAAATTGCTTCGTCACATAAAATATGGGGTGTAAGGCAAAGCCAACCCTCGGCCAGCATGAACTTCTGCCATAGATTATCCCAAAGATGTGCATAGTACGTTCATTATTAATTCTAAACTGGTCTGGCATGAGAGTAGGTGGAAGTGGAAGTGACTGTGCCCTGACATAGACTGGCGCCTTTTAAAAGCTGATCCCTACTATACAATCAATACTTCTGGGACAGGTTCCAAATTGTTTTGATTCGGGAAAATGGTTCAAGGGGTTCTTTAGAATAAGTGGACAAAAATCAGAAAGAAGAGGTCCGATACTTCAATAAAATTTACTTGTTCAATTATAACCTATAGATACAAATGAATAGTATAATGCAATAACAATGGATTATAGAAACAAATATATATATATATATATGCTTACAGTAATATATTTAAAGAAACAAACTTATGCTTACAGTATTAACAAAAGACCCAGAGCCATCATCCTAGACCAGTAGACTGAGGAGGCCCGCTTGTCAGTCTCGTCAGAGGATCAACGCATGTGCCTGTCAAGGACCGGGCGGTGCGCGCATTCCCCACGGTTGAGCCTCTAAAGGGCGGAACCTTCCCTTATATACTAATTGAGCGTCCTTGCCCAAAGCAGCTTACGTGCAAGCGGTGTATACAGAAGTGATCAGTTTCAGCACACACCTTTCCATGGGACGCGGTGTTGTTTTTCACTTGGTCCTGATGGAGATGGCGCCTAGTACCAGAAGGCACACAAAAATAAGGGCTGTGTACAGTAAAGCCCCTCGAAGTGAAAAACAAGTCAGCATAACCCTTTGGCCATCTTCCCAGTTTATTCCTTCTTGAAGCTGGTTTTTGCACTGAAGCGACCAACGGCCATCTGCTTTCCTGATTCTTTATTTTACCTCTGCTAATGCAGAGAAAAACCCTTCCATTACACAAATCCACGCAACGTTATGATTGTATTAACGGAGCAGGCTCTTATCAGAAGCAAGTAATGCATAAAATGAAACCGAATGCCAGATGTGTGCTTTTACTAAGCATTTGATGCATTGGGCTTTTTCAAAAAAATATTCCAAACCACTTTTTAAAAAAGAATTTCAGCTTAGCTGTGGGATGCTCTGAAGTAAAAGTGGTCAAGCAATTCAAGTTTATTTCTACAGTGCTGTAAGTAACATCAAAGTCCATCACATTTGTCAGTTTCCTTTGAAGGTTTAAGTGAAATATAGAATATCGTAACAGAAAATACTGAACACATGTTTATATGTATTTGTTCACATACACACACAGAGGATTTAAACATATTTAGAGCCTTCACTTTCTGCAAACTTTATTGTGTTGTAGATTTAATTCTTAATGTATATGTTTGCCAGTTTTGCCCATCCATCTACACTCAATACCCCATAATGACAAAGTGAATGAAAGTTTTCCGAAAGATTTACAAATTCATTAAAAATCAAAAACTGAAATCTCTCTTTTTACGTAAGTTTTAAGACCTTTCCTGTTAAATTCCAAATTGTGGTCAGGTGCATCATGTTTGTTTTAATTGTTCTTGAGCTGTGTCTAGAACTAAACTGGAGTCTATCTGTGGCAAACTGAACTGATTGAACATTGTGCTTAGAAAGTCACACAACTCTCTATATAATTCACATTGTCAGGACCAAACCAACTTCCTGAAACATCCCCATAGCATGATCCTGCCACCACCATGCTTCACCGTAGAGATGGTATTAGGCTGGTGGTGAGCAGTGCCTGGTCTTCATCAGACATGCTGTAGCCCTAAAGCTAAGTGCAGCAATTGTGAGCTGATCACTCTGTTCTCAGTACCTGCAAGGCTCCAGCACTGAAGATGGAATTCAAAATGCACAAAGAGTTCAGTCTGTCACTGTAACTTGCATACGTTGATTTGTAGGCAGTTTGTAAAGACATACTATTTCCTGTTTGATTTTCTGAATGTTCTGAGTTATTTTTATTCTAAAATTGTATCATTTTGTCATCCAAGTCTAACAATAAGTATTGAAAATCCAAGGGAAATCAAAATATTACAACAAAAAGGAAGGAGCCTGCAACAATGGACTGACACTTGAGCTCAAAAGAACTTAATTCATCTCAATTAGCTCTAAATAGCTAGGCATTTATACTTTACTTCTATTACAAACTCCTAAAGAGCAAAATATAACCACTACCTTGTTTAAAGAATAAATAGTATAAGATGCAAAATAATGTGCACAAATAGTCCCAAATCTCTATAAGAAATTGGAACAGGAAAAATGAACAATCGGCACACCACAGTGTTAACAACTAGCCATTTAGGTATTAGTCTTATATTTACCAGTGTGAATCTAAATGACCTGGAGTGAGGCAAACAACAAAATTTTGGCACCCACGAGCCTCTCTTTTAATGAAAGACAAGGGAGAGAAAAAGCAGAAGTGATTCATTACCTCTCTGTGGTTAGGCTTTCAAATGAAGGTGGAGGATGCCTTCGATCTTCAAATATACATGCAGAGTTAAGAAAAAAATTTAACACATGAGGTCTGTTAGTAATATCTTGTTCTATTCACTGGGAAGAGAATGGATAGGAAAATCACACTTCTGACTGCTCTCAATGTTCCCCTTAAAACACGCCCAGCAGGAGCTGACTAACAGTTACTTTTTTACACACACACACACATAGTGTCCAGTGTGCGTGTGTATATATATATATATATATATATATATATAGTGTGGCACACGGCTGGGGTTGGCACCCAGCCGGGACACCCAGGAGGACCGGAGGAGGGCTGGTGCTTCCTCCAGACCACGAGGGGGTGACCGCCCTGGTTGCGCTGGGGACCACGGGTGCAGAGCTTGGAAGCTCAACCCTGTAGGGGCCCGTGGTCACCAACAGGGGGCGCCCCGGTGCCTGGAGAGCCCTGGATCTCAGAACTTCTGCCACACCAGGAAGTGCTGGGGGGAAGAAGACTGGGGACACCCGGAGGGATTCCGGGTGCGCAGCCAGCACTTCCGCCACACAGGGGAGTGTCCGCGGAGGAGTGTCAGGATGCACCTGGAGCCTATCCGGGCCTGTATAAAAGGGGCCGCCTCCCTTCATTTAAGGCTAGAGTCGGGTGGAAGAGGACGAGGTCTGGGAGAGGAAAGAGGCGGTCTGAAGAGAGGAAAGGCATTGTGTGTTGGCCTGGACTATTGGGGTGATTGGTGCTGCAGCACTGGGTTGTGCACTTTAATATTATTGTAAATAAACGTGTGTTGGACTTTAAAATGATGTCCACCTGTCTGTGTCCGGGCTGCTTCCCACTATATATCAGACAGGATTTGCCCTATAATGTCCTTAGCAGCAAATGGAAATACTAATCATAGCTATGTTGTGTAATGTTTTATTAAGTCTGCCTATCAGGGATTAAATATAACTGTGAAATTGCAGGAATTATGGCTGTTATTTAAATATCCCACTTGGATTACAATAATAAAGCAGGAGTATCCAGATTCTGTTTTTATGAAAAACAGCTTATTTTATTGCTATATTAATCACATTAAAGAATTATGGCCAAAATTTAAAATAAATAAATAAATAAATAATTGGTTTATGATTTGACAGCGTGATGATGAGACCTACCAGCACTGAATGGTGATCATTTTCAATCTGGCAAGACAATAAGTGTTTTTTAGTACAATACCATGCATAACCCTGATAGAGGGGAAGCAGTAACTTATTCATCCTCTGACTGTAATGAACAGAGCTATAGTTTTTCATCCAGCCCTCCATCCCTTTTCTGACTGAATTATTCAGTACAGGGTCACTGGAAGTGGGTGTGTATCTCGGTTGACAGGGAGCGTGACAGAAACCAGCCTAGGATATTCACTCTTGCTAACTATTTGGAGTATTTAGGCAACTTTAGCAGGCTTGCCATTTTTATTGACTCCCCTGCAGCTGGCTAGCTTATACCATTGGTAACTCATCTCCAAGGTGATGCAATTTGTCAGCACAGTTACACATCTCTTCCTTCGAAATCTCTGTCTCCAGTGATGACTTTCAGCTACTTGCAAAAGCACACAATCCCTTCATAAACAGCAGGGTGATCTTTGTTTCTCATGCAATTATGTGGTTGGTAACAAAGACGTATCAGCATGGATCTTGAGTGATGCTGAGTGCTTCATTGACATTCAGTGCAGTAGAGGTGTTTAATGCTCTACTTTTGTGTGGTGATCTATCCATCATACTGTATGTAGGCAAAAGTCCTTTAGTGGAGCTGCAGATGAACTAATCTCTTTGTTGTCTCCTTTCACAAAACTAACACCATAAATGGTGTTCCAGGTCTGGATCTCAGCTTTGAGACTCTCACTCCATGGCTTTTCGTACACTTACATTGTCTTTCTCTTCCCTTCCATGGGCAGTCTGGAACAAGACACTAGGGGATGTTCAGTGACTTGGATATTTGTGTCTACATCCCCTGACTTGTGATTTTCAAACACCTTTTCATGGAGTTGTTTGGAGTGTTCTATTGTCATTATTGTGTTGGCTAGGCCACCATACTGACTCACCAGAAGTTGGACCTTCCACATAAGGTACATTTATACGACAATCAATTGAAACCCCAGACAGGTGATCTCCAATGAACTAAATATATGACTTCTAAAACAATTTGGCTGCACCAGTGATGATTTTAATATGTTGTATTAAATAGGATAAATACTTATTTTGGTATTTGGTAGATGTTATTAATCCCCAAGGGGAAATAGTCTTTATATGACAGTTATTTAATATTTCGCTTTTGTAATTAATTTGGGCTATTTTAGATAGATCTCTTTTCACTTTGAAAAAAAAAAGAGTCTCTGTTCTGTTGATCAACGTCAAAAAAGCCAAATTAAATCCATTGGGATTCAATGATGTATAACAATAAAATGTGAAAATCCAAGGGGATGAATACTTTTTACCTGCACAGTACTTTATGTACACAGAGTATAAACAGCACTCTGCATATATACTGTACATATGCAGAGTACTGTGTAGAAGTAATGTGTAAAAATTCTATAAAGCAAAGATGCTTTCAAAAACAATGAAATGGAAAGAAAAGCAAATCAGTTCTTAATTTGTTCTATGCATTTTTAAAAATTTGCCTCAATTCTTCTGCAGACTTTGGCTGTCTAGCTTGGTTCTGTCCCACCAGGTAATCAACAGCACTGATGACACTAAGATCGGGGCTCTGTAGAGGTCATGTCACCTGTTGCAGACCTCCTTGTTCTTCTTTTTGCTGAAGACGATTTTTTATGAGCCATGTGTTTGGGCTCATTGACCTGCTATAGAATGAATCTGGGATCGATCAGATGTCTTTATGATGATATTGCATGACAGATAAAAATCATTTCTCAGCATTTAAGTTTCCATTAACTGTGATCAGATCATCAGCTTCATTTGTAGAAATGCATTCCCAAATTTGCAGAGAACCTTTCATGCTTCACTATGGGCTGCAGACACTCATCCATGCAGTGCTCTCCAGCTCTTCTACGGATGAACTGCCTCATGTCTGAAACACAAATTTCAAAGTGTGACTCATCAGTACCTCAGCTTGTTTGTGTGTAGGTGAGTCTGAATGTTTCTTTTTTTCACATTAATGCATAAGACAAAAAATGAATGTCTAAGAGTAAATTTATATTAAAAATATTTGGTGCCCAAGACTTTGACACTGTACTATATATAAAAACTTGTGATAGTGACACCAATGTTGTGTTTTGCCACCTTTGCTGCTTCAGCATTTTCAGGTTATTTTTTTACATGTTTCTATGGTATACTGAACAACAATTATAAACATTTCATATGTTTCAAAGGCTTTTATAGGCAAATACATTGAATTTATGTAAAGAGTCAATATTTACAGTGTTGATGCTTCTTCTTCATAACTTCTGCAATTCACTCTGGTATGCTGGATATCCATTTCTTTGCCAAATCCTGACTGATGGTGATCCATTCTTGCCTTTTTAATGCTTGGAGTTGATCACAATTTATGACCTTCTGCTTGTCCACCTACTTTTTGAGAATTGACCACAGGTTCTCAATGGGATTAACATCTGGGGAGTTCCCTGGCTGCAGGTCAAAACTTTCAATGTTATGATGTCCGAACCACATCATTATCATCTTTGCCTTGTGGCATGTTGGTTCATCATGCTGGAAAATACACAGATCATCACCAATTTGTGCCTGGATTGTTGGTAGAAATTGCTCTTGGACGACGTTTTGTTATCATTCTTTATTTATGGCAATGTTCATGGGCACAATTGTGAGTGGGCCCACTCCCTTGGATGAGAAGCAACCCCACACACGGATTATCTCAGGATGCATCACTGTTGGCATGACATAGGATTCATGGTAGCGTTCACCTTTCCCTTCTCCGGACAATTGATTTTTCAGATGTCCCAAACTGTCGGAAGGAGGATTCATCTGAAAAAAATAACATTGCACCAGTCTTCTGCTGTCCAATCCTTGTACTTCCTGCAGAATTTCGGTCATTCCTTGATGTTTTTCTTGGAAACAAGTGACTTCTTTGCTGCCTTTCTTGACACAAGGTTGTTGTCCAAAAGTCATCACCTCAATTTGCGTGGAGGAGAAGACGGTCCTGGCGCATACTGGACATTTTTAGCTGATCATTTTTGTTCCAGGGCTAAAATAAGTGAAAATGGGTTTTTTGTGTTAAAGTTAATCTCTTAATATGCTTCTGATCTGCACTATAATATAAAAATTATATGAATTACCACCACAAAAACTGAAACTGCAAAATCTGCAAAACACAATATTTGTGTTACTACCAAAACTATATATATATATATATATATATATATATATATATATATATATATAT
>JANRMT010028174.1:58608713-58671819 GCA_026402145.1 Polypterus bichir lapradei | reverse complement strand
ATATATATATATATATATATATATATATATATATATATATATATATACATACATACACAGGGCAGCCATGTTTAAAAACTAAGTAAGCATTTCTACGATATAAGAAAGTGCAGTGCAGGTAGTAACAGGTCCTAGGCTGACAATGGCTTGCAATTGGAGCAGCTCATCTATGTGGTCAAGGTGTTCATGACTGTGGCTGGAGGTAAAGGCTGTGGTGCAACTTCCAATTCTTTCCCCTTGTATCCTTTAGGTCAGACCCCAGGAGAGAAAGACTTTTCTCTCACTCATGATAACGTATATAAATGGTAGAAGCATATATAAATGTACATACAGTATATGTAAAGCAAGAAACAATTAAACTAATGAGACTGAGTATTCGTCATCATTCATCAAATAGTGACCTTATTAGTTATTTATATATTCTCAATCTCAAACAGACAGTTTGAATATGTTTCCAGCAGTTCACTATTTTTCGAAAACTTTTTCTCTGTCTTTTTATAATATTAATATTATTATTTATTTATATGGCATCTTCCACATAGGTTTGCAGCTAAAAAGTGCTGATTACAAAGACTAAAACAATTAATGACATTATATAAAAACAATTAATTAGTTCATAAATAATTAACTAAAGACAATAATAAAAAAAAATAAAATAATTAAAATTAAAAAAAGCCAGAATAAACAGTATCTTTTAAGCTGGCACATAAAAGCTTCCACCAAGCGAGCATCTCTAAAGTGTTTTGGAATACATTTTCACAGTCTATGAACATAATAGCTTAAGATTTCTTTTCCAGTGCTCCTATTGTACAGTATATTAAACTTGAGGATGTTCAGCAGATTAGCACCTTAAAACCTAAGAGAATATAGTTTCTTCAATCCATTTAAAGCTTTAAATACAAGAAGAAAGACTGTAAAATTGATGCTAAAAGCAACAGGTAACCAAGGAAGTTTAGCCAACACAATTGTTATATGATCCTTTGTTTTAGTTTTACTCAGCTTTTTGCTATTGTTTCTTGCACTAGCTATAATTTATCAACACATTTTAGGTAAGCCATTATAAAACACAATTTCATAATCAAGTACTGGTAATAAATGCATGTATCGGTTTCTCAGTGACACACAGGGATAAAAAAAAGTTTGCTATATTACTAAATTGGGAAAAAGCAGTTTTAATAATCATTTTTGATATCCTAGTGATGCTCAGAAGATTTTGTCTGAATTTGAGTTACTGACTTATCAACCAAAATCAACTATTCTTTTTGCCACAGCTGTGTAAGTTTGATCACCAAGCACAGGTGTTTTTAATACAGTACTTCACTATCCCACCAACTCTGCTTTTAATTGTCTACCACCAGATGTCACAATTGTGTAGTAGTTAGCTCGTGCTGCAAGGCACTCGTCTGCTCTTCATATCACTCATTATATGGCTTGAAACACTGAGTGGACCAATAAACAAAAATAACATCATGCAGTGAAATGTCAAAAATTAAATCAGGGAAAAAACATATTTGCAAAATGATATCTGGTTGCAAAAACATAAACAAAAATTATATAAGTTGCTTGACTGTTCATCAATTACCTTAGCAGATTATCAGCAAGCACATTTTCCAGGCAAATGCCTATGACTGGTAATAAGTGACATATAAAACAATCAAGCAAATCCAGCTTTGCAATTCTGTTATAATAAAACCAGATTCTCCCACTTTCCATAACACCATCTTTCCATAGCTCATTGAATACGACATGCCAAAAAACACAACGGAATCCAGGAGACCAAAAAAGAAATTCAAATAAAAGAAAAATGATGCCCATTTCTATAAATAAAGAAATAAATGTTACATAAAACTATTGTTATGCAACTTCACATATACACTATATAGTGCCCTGTGCAGAACCCAAACCCAGAATGAAGTCAAGAAAGCCAAAGTAGTACAATAAAGGGTGGTTTAAGCATGAAAAAAACATAAACACAAGGGATGGAGTAACATACAGAGTACCTCAAACCACAAAATAAAAAGAAAATAACAGAGATGACCCTCTGGGACTGAATGACACTCTAATGGGTGAGGAGTTTTATGCACAACCCAACAAAGTACAGCCACAAACACTATCTCCAGTATATTTTCCTCTAAACAGTTTGGCCTCTCCTCCTCCCACAAGAGCCCCTGTCCAAATCAAACCTCTTAACTGTAAGCTCACCATACTGGTGGTCAGTAGGGGCTTTCAATCCCTGGAAAGCAATTACTTCCAGAGCAGGCCTAGAGACCACCACTTCATGGATCAGGAGTGATTCTATAAACACTGGTGGTAACTGTATGGCGAGAAAAGGGCAATTAACAAAGAAAGACTGACAGACAGACTCATCATTATAACCTTTTTTAGTGTAGGTCTTTTAAAGAATTTGCAAAGAAAGTCAAGGTGTCATTGAGGAAAGTTTTATACAACATCAAAAGGAACATGGAAACTCTGATAGCAGCAGGTTTGCCAGACCAATTACAGAATGACAAGATTGAGAGTCAATAGCTTGCATGATAGGTGGCTCTGAGGACAGTGGTCAAAGTAAGAACCCATTAGAGAAGATGAAGGATGAGATTAAAAATTTAGATGGTCATGTAGCAAATGTGTAGACCAAGTTGGATTAAGTGCTGGGTGTCTTTTGTTTTTAATTTGGAAACAAAGAGATCTGTGTGGCTGTGATGATGCCATAAAGTACTCTACCTCTAACCTATACACACTGTAACAGCACTGACAAATAGCATCAGCTTGGGAATGACTCAATAACAGTATTAACTGGGATTCCATCATGTAAATGAGCAGCTTCAGAGCTATCTTCATGGAGCCTATGAAAATGGTAAGCCTTCAAAGTAATAGATGAATTCTTTCCAGCACGGACTGCGAGTTAACCTAAAAAGTGATGTAACGAAAAAGAATCCATAATGGCACTCAGCAACAATACTTTATATGATTTTTTACAGTAAACTATAAAAGTAGTTTCTATAACTTTCAGATCAACATATTAACCTACTTACTTGTGGTGGATGTGGTGAAGTAATTGATGAGAACATATTTTCAATGCTCTTAACGTGGAGTACTACGTTCTACACCACAATTCATGGAATCTTCAAGTAAAAATAAGAGGTACTGTCAGCATATTTATAAGACTTAGAATATTTTTCATTATACTCTATAATTTAAATGACAGTTACATTTAGCTAGAATTATGGTATCTTTTGTGTGATAACATCAAATGGCAAACTAACTTGCAATTTTAGCAATCATATACCATTTGTCAGTTCTGTTTCAGAAGTGTCTGTCAGTGTGGCTATTTCTTTGGAGCGTGTTTGGTATTGACCTCACTAAGGCTGCAGTCAGAAGTTGCAAAACAAGTGGACCCTTTTCATCAAACTTTATTTAGTTTCCTTGTTTGAAGATTTGTGACTGTTAGAAATACTGTGATACTTTACTTTTACTGTAGTCTAATGGGAAATTTAACAACTGACATTTGTACACCATTTATTCCTCCCAGAAATATCTTAAATGTATAAAACATTTATGCAGATGAGATATATTCAATCTAATTAAAACTGATGGATGGCAAAGTGGTTATTTCTACTTTGTGAGAATTTTCACATTAAGATTTTTCTGAGCCATTTTTTCCTCTCAGCTCAATTTGCATGCGGTTGTGGTATCTCCTTAGGCATTACTAACCCATCTCCCCTTTTCTCCTTTTCAAGTGGATGATTCACAGTGCCCTGTGAAATATTAATAAGATGCAGGCAATTTTGCTTAACTATTAAAAATGAAAATATTGTGCATTTATAGTCAACCTTCATAAGAAATGGTCAAACATCTGAAGTGCTTAACCTTGAGTGTATAAACTTAATATTTTACTCTATTTTAATTGGTTTTACACCGTCATTAGAATTGATAATAAAGGCTGAAAGAAGATGCAGCCAGTGCTCTTAATGACAGACACTAAGACTTCAGTATACTGCAATTAATTTAATATAGATTTGTCAATGTCCTTGGGAATAATCTGAACTGTTAAACAAAATCATTTGTAATGAACTATTACAAAATCTTTCTATTACATTTTATGATAAAAATTATAAAAATATATTTACTTTGACTGTCAATCCATACCCATTGAACCTTCTATCACAAATTTTCTATTACATATTATGTGAGCAACATCCATCCATCCATTATCCAACCAGCTATATCCTAACTACAGGGTCACGGAGGTCTGCTGGAGCCAATCCCAGCCAACACAGGGCAGAAGGCAGGAAACAAACCCCGGGCAGGGCGCCAGCCCACCGCAGGGTAAGCAACATAAAGGAACGTTTTTGAATCATTAAAGAAAATTAGAAAATTTTACACATACACACTGAAATATGAATGTGAAAGAGCATTTGTGTGTGAAAAAGTATCACAGATAGGCACACCAGGCAGACTATGCATACTGTGCCAGGAGCCTGCCCGTTAAGCTATTGAATTTAAGGCAGTGTAGCATAATGGATTAAATTCTGACCACTAAAACAAAGTCAACACTAACAACAAAATTAATGGTTCTGTTATCATCTCTACCTCACTGTATGACTTGAGTGAGTTCCTTGTTGAGCCTGTGCTAAATTGTAAAAATTGCAGCATACGTATAAAAGTTTTAGAATGGTGTTTAAAATAGAAAGGAGCTATTAGAAAATAGGATACCTGGTACCTACTATTTATACAAGTTTTATTTAAGCCAGATTAGGATAATCTTCTAAAATGTTTAAAGAAAGGCATTTAATATAGGAAACCAAAATTGCTTTGTCACGTAAAATATGGGGTGTAAGGCAAAACCGACCCTCGGCCAGCGTGAACTTCTGCCATCGATTAGCAAACTTATAGAGCAGCAAATTTAATCATAAGGGTCATAATAGGTGGAGTGATCACCAAATATAAGCTAAATTTATTAAGAAAAAAAAGAGGCAGAGGTGTAGTGACGGGACAGACAAAACCAGCAATTGTCTGGGGCTCCAGAGGGGGTTTGTTCACAGAGGTACCTGTTGCAATGACAAATCTGCAGGAACCCCCTTGAATCATAACATTAACACACTACAGCAAAACCACAGCAAACGAATCCCCAATCTCTGTTGCGTTAAATGTAATCAGAGATTATTTCATAAATCTCTAATATGTCTGGAAGCAAAAATTGGATTGATTTGGTTTGTTTAGACAATTTGGCCATTTCTGATTCAGCAGTCTCTCTAGGCTTCAGTGTAGCCAGTGCAAGGCCAAAATCAGCAGCACCAATTCAGGCAACGGGTGAGTGGGTAAGAGTGAGACTGAGACAGGGGTCTAAGGAGTTCATTCTTTAGCTGTCCTGCTTCATCCTATCATTGTTGCTTCTGAAGTTTTCCGTTTTTAAATTTGATTAAACCTTACTTAAGACCCACCATGTGCCAGGACAGCCTTTCAGTTTGAGTTGTAATTTCAACAAAGCGAAATGTTCAAAGGTCTTTGGACCTGGAGGACATAGTGGCTGCATTTGCCATAACCAAAGCCTGCAACCAGCAATTTGAAAAGTGACAGAAATTGCAGCCATATTTTGTTTATCATTTTTTTAATTTCTGTTGTGTGCACTTTAAAAAAAAATATTATGATATGCATTTTGTTTTTGTTTTCTCTAACTAATGCATTTTATTTACCTTTTCACTTATTTAGACTTTTAAAATTTACATTATTCACTTTTTATTATTTATCTATTTTCTATACAAATGTTTTGTTGTGGTGTTTTATTTTTAAAATATTTTTTTTAATTTTGGTTTTATGCACCTGGAAAGGCCTCAGACTACCTAGCCCCAAATTCAAACGACAGGCTTTCATGCCTGTATAGGTCCAAACTTGGGCTAAGGCTTTAAAAGTTCAAAGAATGTTGAAATGTCCATAATAACAAAAAGAAGAGAGGAAAAGGAAAAACATGAATTGAAACTGAACAAATATTCTTGCATATTTACCAATTTATTAAAGATAAGGGAAAAACAAAAGGGAAGCGAAACACAGCATCTTATAAACAAAATGTACAGGGCAAAACCCCGAAAATCCAAAGAATGAAATTATAAATCAAACACAGTAAGCCAAACAATTGAATACCAAAGCTGTGGTGAGACTGGCAAGTTCTCTATTTGCTGTGGATTCAAAAAGTATTCAGACTCTTTCACTTTCTGCATACTTTATAGTGTTTTGATTCATTTTAAAAGGATACATTTTCCTTTTTTTCCAATCTGTCTATATTCAATAACCCTTAACTCAATGCAAGAACAGGTTTGGAAATTTATTAAACATAAAAAACTAAAATCTCTCATTCATAAAATTGTTCAGACCCTTCATTCAGTACTTTTTAGAAGCCATTTGAGCAGCAATTACAGCTTTGAGTCTTTTTGCATAAGTCTGTACAAGCTTTGCACACCTTGACTTGAGCAGTTTATCCCATTCTCCTTGGCAGATCCTCTCAAGATCCCTTACATTGGATGGGAAGCTTCCATAAACTGTCATCTTCAGGTCTAACCACAGATGTTCTCTGCGGTTTAAGCCAAACTGCCACCACAATCTGAGGTTCCATGCACTCTGGAGCAGGTTTTCTTCAAGGATTTCTCTGTATTTGGGTGCATTCTTCCTTCTCTCAATTCTGAGCAGTTTCAATGTTACTGCCTCTGAGAAGCACAACTATAACATGATGCTGCCACCACCATGCTTCACAGTAGGGATGGTGTTAGGCAGGTGATGAGCAGTGCCTGGTCTTCACTCGTCATAGTACTTGGAGTTCTGCTTGAAGAGTTCAATTCTTGTTTTATCAGAGCAGGGAATCTTTTATCTAATGCTCTCAGAGTCCATTAAATGCTGTTTGGCAAACTTCAAGTGGGAGTTAACCACTCTACCATTATCTCCTGATTGATGGAGTGCTTCTGAGATGGTCATTCTTCCAACAGGTTCTCCCATGTCAGCCGAGGACTTCTGAACCTCTGATAGAGTGATCATTGGGTTTTTGGTCATCCCCCAGACCATGGCTCTTCTTGCCCAGTTTTTCAATTTGGATGGACAGCTAGCACTAGGAAAAATGGCCTAATATTTTCAGTATTCTTCCATTTCACAATTATTGAGGCCACTGTTCTGGGAACACCTAAAGCTTTGTATGCCTCACCACCATTTTATCATTGAAATCTATAGAGAGTTACCTGGACATCATGGCTTTGTGCTTGTCCTGAAAAACGAATGATGAATTGTATGAATTGTGGGATCTTATATGCACCGGTGTATACCTTTCTAAATAATGTACAATCAATTCAGTTTGCCACAGGCGATTCCAATCAAGTTATGGACACATCTCAAGGATAATTAAAGCAACCAAGATGAGCTTGACCACAATGTGGAATGCCACAGCAAATGGTCAGAATACTTAAATAAATGAGAAATTTCAGTTTTTACCATCAGGGGTTTCTCAGCATAGATTCATGAGGAAAAATGATAGGAAAAATGATAAATTTATCCATTGAAAATTAAATCTACAACAAAGTAGCGTGTGCAAAATGTGCCGAGGTCTAAATACTGTCTGAATTCAATGTATATTTCAGAGTGCAGTCCACCAATTGCACAATCAAGTGGTCCCGCCTCCGTGGGTTCCACAAATAGGATATATTCTTAAAATAATATAAAATGGCAAAATAATTAAAACACAATACAATATTACATACCTACCGCATAACACAGACTGAATACTATGTAAAATAGAATTAAAAACAAAATTACAAAATAATACTTGAAAAACTACAAAAATGTTAAAAAACAAAGACAATATACTTTAGCGAGGGAAACATTCTGACCTGTCATTGTTTACACATCTCTTAAACAACTATTATCATACACTGATAATTTCTGTATTATCTATATCTATTATTTTATTATATTACACATCTATTGACTATATTTATGTATCTAGATTGCAAATACCATACATTGCATCAATGTTCATATTGCTAACTACACATCAATATTGCTGCTACTTCTATGTCTTGTCTTTGCACAATGTCTTGTCTTGTTTGTGTTTTAATTTAAAATTTTAATTTTTATTCTATTTTTAATTTATTATTTGCATGTCATGTTGTTACTCTGTGGACCCTGAGCTTCGCAATTTCGTCTATCTGTATACTCGTATATGGTTGAAATGACAATAAAGTTCACTTTGACTTTGACACTGGCAGAACCATGATAATCAGTTCTGCGCAGATGGGTCCTGTGTCATCAATAGGCTTTGCAATTTCTAGCTGGAAACAGCACATTCAACTTCTTAAGATTACAAACAGTTTTGGGTTCATTAAGGTACAAAGCTGATTGACCCCACAAATAGTTTCCTGGACACTGATTTGAATGGAGTGTTCCCCTTTTTGACTTATAAATGCTTTGTGACCTGGAAACAATGGTGCAGACTTCTAAAGAAATCATTTGCGTGGTTGCCACACCTGTCCTGGCGGCTTATAGTTGTGATTAATTTTGTGGTAATATATATTGTAAAAAGGCGCTATATAGCGCCCGACCCGGCACAGACCACGCAGAGGCACGTGTACAAAACACAGGCTTTATTGTTTTTTCTTCACCCGTGGGTGCACGTCTTCCCCGTGACCCACAGGCAATACACAGTCCCAAAAGCACCAAACAAACTACAACCAACCCTTTCTGCCACCACCGCTCCTCCCAGGCCTGCTTTATAGCCCACCCGGAAGTGCTCCAGGTGCCTGACCAGCTGGTCTTAATTGCACCTCCGGGTGGGGCTGGCAAGTCGTCCATTGTAGCGGCTGGCTCTCCGCAGCACCCCCTAGCGGCCACCCCATCTCCCAACCCATGGAGCCACGGGGGAGACTGAGGAAGGACCCACGGCCAGGGAGGCTGCCCCCAGGCGCCCCAGAGGAGGCATTGCACTGTCCATGGTGGCTCCCCCGGGACGTATGTAGCAGAGGCGTCCCGGCCGGGCATGGGACCCGGCTGTCCATCACAATATTATTTGCTCCCAACCTCTCCACTCCTCTCTCTATATTATTTATACTAATTTTATCACAATGGAGATTAAGAACTGCTCCTTTTCTTCTGTTTTGCTACTCAGCTCGCTTTAGGCAAATGCTGTGATGCAACACGCCATGGGCCTCTTCTGTGCCTCGGGATATTAGTAGTCACAACCAAGTCGGACAAGAGCATACACAACAAATATAGTGGAAAAAGCACAAAGTGTGTTTATTAAAATAATCCAGTGTCCAAAGTGCAATGCAGAACTGTTCCAATAAATAATCCATGAAGACAGTATTATGTAGTAAAGTTAAAATCAATCAAAAAATAAATACAATAAATAGTTAAAATCAAGGATAAAATCAATCATAGTTTTTTCCTACCATTGTTCCTCAGCATCCTCTATTTCCCCCTCCTCTTTCACTGGGCTAAGACATCAGTGCATACGGTCCATCAAATGACTCTCATCTTAGCCAAGTATGTTAGGACCCACCGGCTTGCTATTAGCCAGACTCCAATATAAGCCATACTGCATTATGTGTGTCACACCCATCCTCTAGTTGTTTCAGTTGATGGTTCAGGAGTTTGAAATACAGTCCATCCTTTATTCTAATTGACGTACAGTAGTTCCTTTTATTAGATTGGTTCTGAAGACCATTCTTGGGGACATTTTGAGGATATTCATGGTTTGCCATTGTTGTCTTGTTTTCATGCTCGCTTGTACCTTAAATCCACAGAGTGCGTTTTGAGACTGCATCATAGGAAGGGGGGCTCTGTTATGGTTTAAATATGTTACAACTTTATTACAGCTTTGTTTTTCATTTTTTCTTGGACATTTTTGTTCAAGTAAGAGTTTTAAAGGTTGCTTGCTGAACCTTAATTTGATAACATTTTGTTGTAAACACTTTTATTTAATGACATTTAAAATATTTGAACATCTTTCTGTGATGCCATTTTGTTTTCTGTTGGTGCCACCATTTTGAGTTTACTGTGGGTACTGTTGATGGCCAAATTGCCATGCAGAATAATGGAATCTAAAACTGGAAAAGGCCTTGCAGTCCGCACTCTCAACTACTTCACGCGAGCCAGGAACATCGGCTGCAATAGAGCCCACAGCCTCACCTACGGTGCACGAAAGCAGAAATGATCTGTCTGAACTGAAGGTGATGATCGCTGAGCTCAAGCAAGAGATAAAGAAAGATATAAAGAAAAGTGAGAAGGCAAGGGAAAAAGCAAATGAGAAGCTGCGACAGGAGCTGCGACAGACGCGGCAGCAGGATAATAAAGACTTGGAGGAACGCATATGTATCCGCTTTGAGGCAGTCTTTAAAGATATGGTGGGTAAAATTGAAGAGTACATTAAGGAAACCTTGTCTAAACAGAGCACACTTGCTGATCAACTGGAGGATGTCAAGGAGACATTCACGACTCGGATTGAATCAGCCAAAAATCTAGCTGCCAGTGCTGAAGAAAAAGCAACAACTGCCAGCGCCAAATGCAAAACACTCGGAGACTGACTTGCTGCTTTGAAAGATGAAAGCAGAAGGTATAATATTAGAATCGAATGTCTACCTGAGAATCGAGAAAGTCCAAACCCAGTGAAATTTGCAGCTGAACTATTTTCTAAAATAATTGGAGAGGACTTTAACGCAGATTCTGAGATAGCAGCGGCTTATCGTGTACGTGGATCAAATACCGTTACACCTAGATCTTTTATTATTCGCTTCGAGAGATTATTATTTAAGATAGAGGTGATGGCACTCCTCAGGCACAAGCAAGAGATTATATATGAAAATAACCACATTTGTATCTTCCCTGATTTCTCTCCAGCAACAGCTACTAAACGGGCAGCCTTCTACAACATTAAACAGCGGTTACGGCAAGCCAATATCAAATACACCCTCTTGTATCCTGCCAAACTGAAAGTGGAATTGCACGGTCAATTGTATGTCTTCACCAGCAAGAAAGAAGCAGAAAAGGAATTAAGAAAGCTTATCCCGGCACTATTCTGAAACACAATAGTGAGTCATAGCCTGTCATGATGTAGCAAGGATAAATAACCTACTGTCTGATCTATTTGTTAAGATATGGGTTTTTATCATTATATATCCTCATTATTACTCAGATGCTATCTGTTTATGTTTTAATTACAGTTATAGACGTTTGTGCTTAATTCCTTTTTTTTTTTTATCGTATTTATTTTTTTCTCTACCCTAAACGAGACTGTTAAACATCATGCCCTTGGTTTATTGTTATTGCTATTATTGCATTAAGACTTACTATGCTAATCCTGGACCACTATCTAACACCGTTCCCCGGGTTTATTATCTTAATACATTAAGACTGCTGAAGATTATATATATTTTAAGTTCATAGTTGGTTAATGATTATATTTTAGGCATATAATATTTAGACTATATTGGTAATAGATATCTCTATTTTTTAATCCTAAAACTCCGCTGCGTGGGGGCTTGTTTTGCTTTGGACGTGCTCTGTCTCTAGGTATGTCAGAGGACCGGGACTGTGTGAAGTTGGGTCTAGCCTCATGTGGGGAGGCAAAATGGATGGGTGGGGGGTTAAGGGGGGAGAGAAAGAGAGCAGGCTATATCTATACCTAATCTATCCTTTTAATCTTTATAATTATAACTACCAACGTAACAATAGGCTGCATGGCAATAACTCTTGGGGAAATAGGAAATTAAGGTTAAAGCTGTCTCACTTCCAGTTAAGAATATAAAATGACACAAACATTTAGGATCAATGTCTCCATGATGGGACAGTTAACTTTGTGAGCTGGAATGTTAAAGGCCTGAATCACAAATTAAAGAGAAAGAAAGTAGTCTCTCACCTATCAGGTTTAAACGCTAAAATAGTATTTTTACAGGAGACCCACTTACTAAGCAAGGATCAGTTCTGGCTGCAAAAAGACTGGACTGGCCAAATGTTCCATTCTAGCTTTACAAAGAAAACTAGAGGTGTGGGAATTCTCATACATAAAACAGTCTCATTTGTAGCATCAGATGTAGTATTGGATTCTGAAGGGAAATATGTGATGGCCATGGGCAACTTATCTAACTGTAAAATGATTTTGATAAATGTTTATGCACCTAATGTTGATGATAAGGAATTTATACAAAATTTATTTGCATCCATTCCCAGTCTCAACACTCACAAAACTATAATGGCTGGGGACTTTAATTGTGTTTTAAATCCACTCTTAGATAGGACTTCTATCACAGGGGGGACGACATCTAACACTGCAAAGATAATTACAAAGTTTATAACTAATCACAAGTTATCAGGCCCCTGCAGGTTTTTAAACCCAAACTCAAGAACATATTCTTTCTACTCACCAGTACATCATTGCTACTCAAGAATTGATTATTTGTTTATAGATAATAATTTCTTGCCTACGATTAAATCTTGCAAATACGATGCTATTGTTATTTCTGACCATGCATCTCTGATCTTGGAGCTAAAGTTACTATGCCCCACACACTCACCTCGCAGATGCCGTCTCAACCCGCTTCTATTAGCAGACGACAATTGTACAGAATTTATATCCAAACAAATCAGTTTCTTCCTAGAGACAAATACATCCTCAGAGATTTCTGCAGGAATACTCTGGGAAACTCTTAAGGCCTTCTTAAGAGGACAGATTATCTCATATCTTTCCCACAGAAATAAATTAGAAACCAAGAAAGTAGCAGAGCTAAAAAGCGAAATTACTAGAATAGATGAAGAACATGCAAGGCTTCCAAGCAATGCTCTACATAGGAAAAGGCAGGTTCTGCATTCAGAACTAAACCTCTTGACAACTAAAGAAACTGAACAATTAATTTATAAATCTAGACATCATTACTATGAACACGGAGAGAAAGCTAATAAGCTTTTAGCTCAACAAATTCACAAGCAAGAAGTTCGCAACGCAATCCCAGTAATCACCAACACGAATGGAGACAAAATCATCGACCACAAAAATATAATGCACACATTTAGTGACTACTATAAATCCTTATATTCTGCTGAGTTTAAAGAAGACAGTACACAATCTAATGCATTTCTGGATACATTACAGATACCACAGACACTTTTAGTGCGGAGGAACTCGATAAACCTCTGGCATTATCAGAATTACTAGATGCTATAAAGACACTTCAAGGCAGGAAAGCAGCAGGCTCTGATGGCTACCCTGCAGAATTTTATAAGAAATTCTCCGCTCAGCTAGCTCCCCTCCTATTAGCAACATTTACAGAAGCCAGAGACAATCAAACTCTTTCTCAAACTTTTCGCCAAGCACTAATCACCATTTTTCCTAAACAAAATAAGGACTTATTACAATGTGCATCATACAGACCAATATCACTTTTGAATAATGACGTTAAAATACTCCTAAAAATCATACCTAGAAGGATGGAGAAAGTGCTCCCTTCGGTAATATCACAAGATCAAACTGGACTTATCAAGGCTCGACACTTATCTTCAAATCTTTGACGCCTGTTTAATGTAATATACTCACCAAATAAGTCAAACACTATTTAATATTATTATCATTGGATGCAGAAAAAACATTTGACATGATTGAATGGAAATACCTTGTTACTACATTGGAGAAATTTGGGTTTGGCCCAAACATTTGTGCATGGATCAAACTACTGTATACCAATCTAGAAGCTTCAATTTGTATCAACAACATTTGCTCAGACTACTTTAAACTAGATCGTGGTACCAGACAAGGATGTCCCTTGCCACCGCTACTTTTTGCAATCGCCATTGAACCACTGGCAATACACTATTGAAATCCTGATCAGATAAAGGGGATTATCAGAGAAGGATTAGAACAGAAAATTTCTTTATATGCAGATGATATGGTAATGTATATATTAGACCCACAAAATTCTGTGCCAGCAGTCTTAACGGCACTCACAGAATTTCAAAACATTTCTGGTCTCAGAATTAGTCTGAATAAAAGTGTACTCTTTCCAGTGAATTCTCAAGCATATAATATTAGATTAGACACCCTACCTTTTATCATTGCAGAACAGTTTAAATACCTATGGGTAAACATCACAAGTAAACATAAAGCTCTTTATCAACAAAATTTCGCCATCTACATGGAAAAAATTAAGCAAGACTTGCATAGATGGTCAACCCTTCATCTCACTCTAGCTGGAAGAATTAACACTGTTAAGATGAATATTCTTCCTAAGCTCCTTTTTTTATTTCAAAACATTCCAATATATATCAATAAATAATTTTTTAAGCAATTAGATTCAACAATAACCTAATTTATTTGGAACTCAAAACATCCACGTATCCAAAGAGCGACCCTACAAAGACAAAAGGCAGAAGGTGGCATGGCTCTACCTAACTTCCAGTTTTATTACTGGGCAGCAAACATACAAGCTATAAAAACCTGGATACAACTAGATGAACATACAGAGGCTTGGTCCGCAATAGAAGTAAAATTCTGTAGTACTTCTTTATATTCCTTGTTCTGTGCCCCAATAAATGCAAGTTATCGGCAATATACTAATAACCCAATTGTGCTTCACTCACTCAGAATATGGAACCAATGTAGAAAGCATTTTAAGACGGAGAAGCTTCTATCTGTGGCACCTCTGCAAGAGAACAACCTCTTTCAACCTTCGCAAACATATGCAGTTTTTAATATCGGGAAAAAATTTGGGATTAACTTGCTTAGAGATCTTTATATAGACAACGTCTTTGCATCCTATGAACAATTACATTCCAAATAACATTCCAGCTACACATTTATTTCACTATCTTCAAATTAGGAACTTTGTTAAACAGAACCTTCCCAATTTTCCTCATCTTGCACCCTCATCCATGCTGGAAAAAATATTGCTCAATTTCAAGGACTCAGACACCATCTCTGCAATATATAAAAGTATTTTACAGTCCCTCCCTTTTAAAGAGCCAAGAGGACACTGGGAAAAAGATCTCTCAATTAATATATCAGAAAAGGAGTGGAAAATAGCAATGCAGAGAATTCACTCAAGCTCCATATCTGCAAAGCATACAATTATTCAACTCAAAATTATATATCGAGCACATCTGTCTCGTCTAAAACTCTCCAAAATGTTTCCAGAGCAAGATCCAACCTGCGAACGCTGCAATCAAGTCCCATCCTCACTGGGTCACATGTTTTGAGCCTGCACCAAACTAACATCATTCTGGACCAAAATTTTTAATTACATGTTAGACAGCCTTGGTCTCACAATCCCTCCTAACCCATTAACAGCTGTGTTTGGTGTTCTTCCAGATGGGTTTAAAGTGGAGAAGGACAAACAAACTGTGATTGCATTCACTACACTATTGGCACGCAGACTTATTTTGCTAAAATGGAAGAATCCTAACACTCCTCTTTTAAGTCTGAGTTAAACCGATGTTTTATACTATTTGAAATTGGAAAAAATCAAATACTCAGATACTGTACAGATATTTTTCAAAACATGGCAGGATCTAATCAGTAATATTTTAGAATAAGTTCTTAAAGCACAGAGGAAACAATTATTTCTGTATTTCTTTTTCTTCTCCATTCATTGAGAAGGGTCTGGCTGCAGCCACTGTAAGGTGTTGAGCTCCACAGTAAGCGGAAACACGTGACCTCCACAATAGGCGAATGAATATAGGATCTACCCAATCACCAGCCCTAACCTTAAAAACACTGGGGAAGGCAGCAACAGTGAAATAGCATGCCTAAGCTTAAGATAGTGGGGGAGGGGCATATTCCTTCTTTAGCATATAAAATAACCGTTCGTGGAAATGTCCATCCCGGACAACAATTAACACGAGGCAGGACATGATCCAACTTAAAAAGCTATTTCTTCCACAAACTAAAAAATCCTTCTAAAAACACACATGGATGAACACCTATCCAGAAAAGAGTACAATGAAAACGCTTTCTTTTAACTAAATGAAGCCAACCTGAACAACCGGATGTACAAGGCAGGATAAAATTAAAAAGACTAAACAGGACTAACTAATATAGGACCTATCCAATCAACAATCCTAACCTCAAAAAACACTGGGGAAGGCAGCAACAGGGAAATAGCACGCCTAAGCTTAAGATAGTAGGGGAGGGGCGTTTTTCCGTCTAGTGTGGCGGTCACGTGTTTCTGCTTTCTGTGGAGCTCAACACCTTACAGTGGCTGCAGCCAGATGCTCTTGCATTCATCTCTATTGGCTTATCAAACTTATCAATTTAAGTATGTTTACAAGCCTTAAGTTTTACTCTGTTGGCCTTGCTCTCTCTCTTTTAGGGGTGGGGGTCGACTTGTTCTCAATCCTACTTTTTGTAAAAATTAATTGATTTGCATGGAATAATTGCAATAAAATTAATAAAATTAAAAAAAAAAAAAAAGACAGCATTTTCAGGTGATGACTTCTTCTGGCATTTATCAATTAAACAATATTAGTTAAATAAATTTGATTTTAGTAATTACTTGTTTCTGGCTTTTGTCATGCTGATGACATTCATCAAATATTCCTAATATTAACAATGATTTGTAGATTATTTCTTGTATTTATTAAACATGATAATAAATAAAGCATTGGCATCCGAGAGTAGAAATAATTGTTTTCTTACAAATGGGTGCAAACCATGTCTTGTATTGAGCTGGCATTCTGTCTACAACTGATTCTCATCTTGCATCTGATGCTTTAATAATATCATCCTGTGACCCTAAACTTGGCATAATTTATTTAGAAATCATTTCATGTAATTTAGTTTAATAGTTGGACATTAACCAGATTATATTAATGGAATATATTGCATATTAGTAATTATTTTTACAATGCATAACTTGTTATACTTTTTTATTAGACAAATAAGTGTGTATTTGATTGTTGTGTTACAATATTTGCCAATGTTGATATGCCAGACAGATTATTTGACTGGATAAGATAACAATGATTCAATCTATAATTATAGTTACTCAAAATAAATTTGAGCCGGAGCAGTGTACACACTAATTTTGTGTCTCACAATAATAATCATATACAGGCATCTGGAGACCATTCACGAGCGGGCGGCCCCCCCCCCCCCCGAGAGCATTACACACTTTCCTGCCTCAACTTTTGAATTCTTATTGAATATATTTGCATGCTGTCAGATCTGACGACTGAAGGTGGACCAACACTGCCAGGGGATCAGAATAATATGCCAAGCGTGACAAGATTTATTTAATAATCTGTGAAATAAGTTATTTCCAGAGCTGAAAGTATAAAACAACCACTTATGAATTATGTATGCTCTGTACTCACTTTAGAAGTCATGTCGCTTGCCATTCTAATTTATGTTATTGCCTAATTTCATGGAAATGGCCTTTGCAATTTGCTTTAAAATACAAGTCAGTGTTGCCTACATATAAATATGAACATTGTTCTGCAAAATTCTTTGACACATGCACAGATATTGGAAACTTTAACACAGGTTTTTGTACTTACTATAATTTGAATCATCATCATCATGTTATTTAGTGCACCCAGTTAATTCAGTTTCATTTTTGTGGAGAGCTGAATCCAGTCATGGAAAATATTTCAGTGAAACCACTCATATTACTCAATTTACAAGGATGGATAGTGAACATAAAATAAAAAAAAAACTGCATAGAATAATTAATGATAAAGCACACAAGGCATGAAAGCCCAGAATCATGACTTTTTAGAAAGATCAACAGGTGAACAGAGAAATAAAAATAAATATGGAATTAACTGTGACTAAAAAGACATGTTCAGAATAGAGAAGTAAAGTAACATTATAATTTTGAATACTTTCATGAGAAAAAAGCTACTCATAGTCCAGTAGCACAATCTTTACTTTAAAGGAATACTGTACTTGGAAATCTATTATTTTGAGTGTAAACTCTGAATTTATTTTAGAAATTGCACGAGCTCGTACAACAAACTGGTCATTGCTCCATTCTGTCAAGTTTTTTAAAGATGTGCAAGCACTTCTCATGGTGTAGAACTGGCTGGCAGAAATGCAGAAAGCACAGATAGCTGCCATCACCCTCTAAGCATTTCACAAGCAAAGTACTGTAGTGTTGGCAGACAACTCATTGATGTTGCTGTATGTGTTGCCGCAGATGAAACGTGCTATAAAGCTGCACATGCTCTTGCACGTTCAGTTGTGGATTCAAATGTATTTATATTCCTCGTGTTTTGTGGATGAAACCTCAAGAGGTGGTCCTACTGACATGCCTGCAGCTGGGAAAACCCTCAGCCTTTATACTGTGGGAAGAGAGCTGGGGCCTTATGCATAATGTCGTGTGTAGAATAACACTATAACAAGGACAAAAGGGGAAATGTTCGTATGCACAAAAAAATCCAGATGCATAAATCTGTGTGTTCACAAACTTGCATGTTCTTCTGCTCCATAAATCCCAGTCAGCATGAAAAGTAACGCACCTGCACGCGCCTGCTGCCACTCCCCAAACTCCTCCCAGAATTACACCTGTTTGAATATGCAAATCAATATAAATAGCCCTTAAGCTCAGCATTCTGTGAAAAGGAAATGGCAAAAGCACGGGGGTAAATAGAAGAATTTCAGCAAATACCAAGTGGAGGCAAGGAAAAACTTACTATTTGTTTGTTTAAACAGTCGTATAAACAACGAAAGGAAGTTGATCGAGTGACATAGAATGTCGGAGAAACTCAAAAGCTCAAATTCACAAAGTCGCACAGTCCCCAAAATAAAAAAGAAGTTGTCAGATATCAAAGTCACCATGAAAAGGCAAGTCATAACCCACCATCTGAGTGTCATATGAAATCTTATTAGGGTACAGAGAAAAAAAAATAGGCACACGGTGGGAAAAAAAGCACGAAATGTCAACTTTAATCTTGAAATTTCCACTTTAATCACGTAATTTATTTTGTCATTAAAGTAGAACATCATACACTTCATCTTAAAATCGTTTAATTTACAAGTTTCTCAAATCCTATCTGTAGTACTAGGGTGTTGTACCGTGTTAGCCATTACGAATGTAGAGAAGAGCCAAGCAAAATGACACCTTTTATTGGCTAACTAAAAAGATTACAATATGCAAGCTTTCGAGGCAACTCAGGCCCCTTCTTCAGGCAAAATAAAAGCTCTCAAATCCTATCGTAACTAAAGTAGTATGTTAAATGCTTTGTTTTGTATTTGATCTTCTATGTGCTCTATGTGTGTGAATCACTATGTGCTACTTAAATGGGCCTTCTCTTCTTCCGACAGGACACACAATTCATTACATTCACGATATTACAGCTCTCTGAATAATTTAACTTCTGAAATGTATACTTGATATCATTTTCATGATGAAAGGAGTTAAAGCATGTATTAAACATGGGAACATGGTGGCGCAGTGAATATTCATGCCTCACGCAAGAATACAGAGTGAGGCAGGAACAATCCCTGAACAGGGCACCAGCTCCTTGCTAGCGCTGTGACACCGTGTCCTCACATGTTTAATTATTAACAATACAGATTATTTAAATGATGTTAACATTTTATCTGTATAATATAATAAACATTTTTGCTGCATTTCATCTTAAAAATGATATCGTCATCATATGTAAATACGTGCTTTATAAAGTGGTTCAGGTTGTGCAATATTATACTTCTTGGGATGAAACTGTTTCTGAACTGCGAGGTCAGTACAGGAAAGGCTCTGAAGCGTTTGTCGCATGAGAGCAGTTCAAATAGGCAGCGTGTGCTAGATGCTGTACTGTATACCGATAATTCTCCTTCCAATCAGCTGCTGTGACTCCCCACTCAGATACAGTGATATAAATACTCCGAGTGGTGCGGTGAGAGTAATATGGAAAAAGATCATCCACTGTGGCAACCCCTAACGGGAGCAGCTGAAAGAAGTTACAGTGAGAGTAACAACGCGAAAGCAGCTATGTTATTTAGAATAGTTTGTCATAAAAGGACAATAAAGGCAGCATCCTAACCTAATCTGCCTGCCCAAGGAGACTCCTCCTAATTCCAGCTCTTATCAAAACTGCAAACTGCAGGCTTCTGGCCTACGAGAATCCAAAAATGGGAATGCAGCAAAATAATTAGAAATGTCCCAAAATATAACAAAAACCCCATTACAAGAAGGATAACTGGAAAACTTCAACTTGTAAGAACATGAAAAACATGAAATCTTTATAAATAAAGAATTTATTTAGAATAAAAAACTACAAGCAAAATGCTCAAAAAAATGACAATAGGCAAAAAGGAGCTGTCTAAAAGGCAATGCTAAACAAACAAATCTGATTCACAATCCTGAAAACAAAATCCTTAAATAGAAGCAAGAAAGTCACAAAAGCTAGAAAATCCAACAAATATTATTAATACTTACTGAATCTTAAACACAAGCACAGTGATGCCCAGAGTTTAGCTTACTCAGCTCTGGCCTTTAATAGCCAGAGTGAGGGCTGTGAAGGAGTGATGTCAGGGTGGCCCTGCTTCTTGGGGCTTCTCCCTAAACATACAGAAAATGGAATTACAGTTAAGGGGACAATTCACAATTATGAACATAACAGAATATGCATGTAAATATGAATAACTATAATTCAAAAATGACTATAAAACAAAATATTAATAAATACAGACCCTTATATAACACAGATGTTTCAAGGTTACTCTATCTTGTGTGGCATTTATGTATTGTTTGGATATTTTTGCATATTTTACTGCCTGTGAAATTTGGACTTGGGCTGCCTAGGGTGAGGCCTATTCTAAGCAGGCTAAAGAAGGAGGCCATTACCCCTTTTGATGTTTTGAGTACACTCAAAAGACAGAAGGCCCATTCTTTGTTTATGCTTTCATCTCCTGGTTTCTTATTTACTGCATAAGTTGTCTTCCATTTTAATAGCTAGGGAATCATATAGTAGTAGTTTGAGGTCCTTCAGATCTTAGCTTGATGATATGTTGCACAAATGAGGAGAACATAGAATTGCTTAGCAACTGTATGGCCACAAAGTTTTTCTTGTCTTTGGTATACTGGTCTCAATAGCATCTCAGTCCTGGTGCACTGATGCTTTAAAGCTATATATATTTCTGCATTCTGTCCTTTTAGCCAAATGTTTAACCTCCTTAATGTTACATTTTTTCTCAAAAAAAAACATGTAAAAAATGTTGCATTTTTTACCTTGAAAAACAACATTTTTATCAAATCTCATTTTTCTACTGTAAAAGGTGCAAAACACCATAAGTACAAAGTCAGAAATGTAAAAGAAAATAATAAAAAGTATAAAGATACAAATAATAATATGAAATAAATAATAATGATAATACTGTTTATACTGTCAAAATATGTCTTTTACGTGGTATATCTTTGAACGGGAAAACTGCTTAGGTGTACAGTCATTTTACCTGACACTATTCAGCATAACCGTTCGTCTCAACAAAAATTCTTTCGATCACATCATCATCATCAAGAAATAGGCAAGTAAATGGATTCTTCGGCTGTCAACCTTCACTTTTATTCCTGGTTGTCCAACAAAATCAAAATGAGGCGGTGCTGGTTTATTTGAAGCAGGGTCAACAGAGACCCAAATGCGAGTGTCACTTTTGCATTCATCAGAATTGTTTTTAGTGTCACTGTCTATTTTAATTTCACTGCCTGAAGACAGATTGACTTCGTCATCACTGCTGATGAGAGGCTCCTCAATATCACAGCTCGTATCACTGTCAAGAGCGTACGACACCTGGGTGCTGATAAACATTTCTTATGAGGCACCATTATGAGGGCAGGAGAAGATGTGTCTACATTGCTGCCTGGGTAACGCTCAGCGCTAACACTGTTAGCACTTTTGCAGCCGAGTAATCCTCGGGTCTAACACTTACGTGAGATGCGTCTATTCCATTTCCTGAGTGACACTCAGGTCTAACGCTAAGGAGGTTAATAAAGCCAAAAAGAGAGGACATGAATATCATCTGTTTTGCTCTGGGATAACAGATGTTAGTGGCTTAAAATTGGAAGACATTTTTTTATCCCCTATTTTTGTGTAGACCTATTTTCACATTTTAATGTTCCAAATGTTATCACAGTGGGATTGCAGGAAATTCAATGTTTTAAAAACTGCAGGTTTTTATTATTGCTGCAGTTATATAAATTTGTGTCTATTTTTTGTTCTGCTTGGCTTGTGGAAACTTCCTCAGATCATCAAAAAGGTTCATGAAATGTTCAAGTTCAAATTTATTGCCACAAGCAAAAACCATTAAAAATCATACTTGATTATCTGACCTGCATTCAACACTCCACCACTCTCCCTCACCGTCATCAGTACAACTAGCTAATCATAGACTTTACTGTAATAACTCTGGATTCTTTCTTTGCCAGATAGCAGTTTACTTATAAAGCTGTGAACATCATCTTAAGCTTTATTGTTGTAGAGTTAAACTTATTTACCCAACCTATCATAGGCTAAATAAAAAGGGGACAATGTGACAAAGGTGTAACAGCAGTGTGACAGGTGCTGTCTTCTCTGTGGTATATTTCATATTTCTGTACAGCATATGTAAGAATATGTGCTTTATTCATCTTATGTATACTGTAATATACGCTGCATTTCTAAGTTTTTTATTTAATGACTTATTTTACTACAGAATGGCATGGTTGTACAGAGGTTGTGCTGATCCAGAAGAAGAGCTTCACCATTAATTTTGTTGGTGGAATTTGCATGCCCTCCTTGTGTGTCGATTGGTTTTTCTCTGGGCATTTCAATTCACACACACACACACACACACACACACACACACACACACGATAGAGCGGTTGTTCATGGTGTCCCGAATGAGACACATTACCTGCATTGTTAGGGAGCATCAGTTAAGACACTACAGCCATGTGGAGCGATTACCCAAGGGTGATCTGAATCACAGGATCCTCACTGTTAAGAACCCAAGCGGCTGGACCAGGCGGAGGTGACGAGCACATAACACCTGGCTACAGCAGATACATGGTCATTTCCGGGGGGCGGAACTGGACCACATGTCTGCCTGGGGGTTGCCAACCAGGATCCTGAGCTGCTTTGTCATGTGGTGGGTGTGGCATCGCAGTGTACCAGTGCATGTTTCCCAACCTGACCTGACCTGACTTCATTTTACCTCACATACTTCAACCTCTTGGCTTTATTTGTTGTTTTACTGTTTTCTGTTTCTTAGAAAGTTTCTTATGTATAAATAGCAATGCAAATGTTTCAAATATCAAAATATATTGACATCTACACCATAAACATGTAATTATTGTGATGAAAATTATGTAGTGCAGTGCTGCTAATTTGAGTTTAGCTTTTTAAAATGAGAACAACACTAAATCATGTTCTTTAATGTATGATCTTTATTTCTTTTTCATGTGACACCTGACATAAATCATAAATTCCACCAAGTTTAAAAATGCGAACAGAAATCTTTCCATTTTCTCTTCAGATTATTTTTTATTTAGAACTAAATACTGAGTGGGAACTAGGCCTGTAGAGGCAAGCATATCTTATGAATAATAACAGGAACTTCAGTCTCCATGTGCCATATAGTCACTGCATGCTGTCATATACATTTCTTTTGATGTGTGTTACAGCTGAATATACTACATTAGCAAAGATTTTTCTCACTTTTTGATTTCCTTCCACTGAAGGATCTTTTTTGAGTTTGTGAAATGAAATTGATGTCTATTTATATTACCATTTAAATGTTTTTGCCTTTTTTCCATCTTTTTAAGAAATTTCCATTAAGAGTTTGAAAATTTCACCATTTTTGTGTAATGACAACTTCATTTGAATACAAACCTCATGAAAAAGTAAGTAGGACTACTGCATTGTGATATGAATAGCTAAACCCTCAGCATAAATGAGTCTGAATGACAGTATCTATGCAAAGAAAGCTGACAGCCATTCTGGCCAGCTAATCATCTCACAGTCGCAGTTATTAGATACAGCATGGAATCATCATTTGTAAAAAAAAACTGAAAAGGATGAGACATCTATGAAAGCTTTATCATATTCTAAATATTGCTTTTAAAGATATTAAGTCTGCAAATAATTTGATATAAAAAAGTATTTCTTCAGTGCTATGAATGGTTTGTCACTATTTGCCCAACTTTTTCATGCGATCTAAGATAGGAGGACAGAAAAACCTTAGGAGAAACTGCAAGGAACACTGAAAGCCGCAAATCATGTTCTTTCTGTTTTCAGTAGTACTAGGGTGTTGTACTGTGTTATCCATTTATGGATATAGTGAGAAGTCAAGCAAAATGACACCTTTTAGTGGCTAACTAGAAAGATTATAATATAGGCTTTTGAGATAGGTCAGGCCCCTTCTTCAAGCAAGATGTAATGATTATATCTTGCCTGAAGAAGGGGCCTGAGCTGCCTCGAAAGCTTGCATATTGTGATCTTTCTAGTTAGTAATTTTGCTTGATTTTTCCTTTCAGGAAAGGATCACAAATCTCTTGAAGATATGCAGAAAGAAAATCTTTAGAATTTTGAAGAAATCCGTCATTTCACTACATGTCCACTACACCAAAGGAAAGTGGGCACTTCATGTCAGTTGGTGCTCACTGTTGTAGCAGGTGCCCCTGTAGCCCCAGTGATGTGGAGGCCTCACTAGTTCAAAAAGTACCTCCTTAGTTGTCCTTTTTATTTAGGTTATCATTTTCTTCAAAAATATAAATTTCAATAAAATACACGTTCAAAAGCGTTTGCTATTTCAGTGTCTTTGTATTCTTTTTCACCTCTACCATTCCTGACATTCTTCACCTCCTGTTTGACTTCCTTGGTTCTTATTGAACAGCTACCACTGGCCAAGAGTGGAATATCCTCTAAGGGCACATTTTTATGTAATAGTGTGTTTTTGTGGAATACGTTATTGAACTGTAGGCCACAAGGTGCCTAGTTTAGTTGCAGTTATTAAGTTACATTATGAATTACATCATTCTTATTAATTTTTATATTCCTCCCTCTGCAAATGGGAACTAAACAACATTCATGATTCAATATATTACCAACACTTTAATGATGACTCACTCCAACCCTGCAGCTATAATATGTGGTGACTTCAACCATGTGACTTTGGAAGAAATAATGACAAATTTCTACCAGTTTGAGGCCAGTTCCACTCGAGGAACTAATAAGCTGGACCTATGGTATTCAAATGCTAAAGATTCCTTTAAGTGTAATATACTGTCTCCTTTAGGCAAATATGATCACAACCCCAATCATCTCATTCCCAGCTACAAGCCTGTTATTAGATGGCAACCTGTTACCACCAGAGCATTGAGGAAGTGGAGCCTGGAGGCTGAAGTGACTCTGAATGACTGCTTCCAAATGTTGTCTGGAATGGACTGGGTATAATTACTGGACTCAGGCAATCCAGGGCTCAGGTGCTAGAAGGGGATGTGGACAAAGCTAACACTCTGAACCAATTTCCAATACATTTTCTCCCACGTTCTTTCAATACTCTTACTTACTTACTTACCTCAAGAGGTTTACTTCCCTTGGCAGTGACATTCATGTCTCTGGTGACTCTTCCTATGAAGTCAGTAGACGGATTGGGAGAGTGTGGGGGGTCATGAGGTCACTGGAAAGGGGTGTGTGGCACTCCCAATATCTATGCAAAAGGACGAATGTCCACGTCTTTAGAGTCCTGGTGCTTCCTGTCTTACTATATGGTTGTGAGATATGGACACTATCCAGTGACCTGAGATGAAGACTGGATTCCTTTGGTACTGTGTCTTTGGGTATCGTTGGTTTGACTTTGTGTCGAATGAGCGGTTGCTCATGGAGTCCTGAATGAGGCACATTACCTGCATTGTGAGGTAGCGTCAGTTACAGCAATACAGCCATGTGGCGCGTTTCCCCAAGGGTGATCCAGCTAGTAAGATCCTCATTGTTGGGGACCCGAGTGGCTGGACCAGGCCAAGGGGTTTGCCCATGTAACACCGGCTGCGGCAGATAGAGGGTCATTTCCGAGGGTGGGACTGGACCGCGTGTCTTCCTGGGGGGTTGCCAACCGGGATCCTAAGTTGTTTTGTCGTGTAGTGCAGTGTAGTTGTTTACCAGTGCATGCTCCCCAACTTGAGTTGTTCTTCCAATGACCAGTCTCCCTACACTATCCCTAATACATCCACAGCTCCTACCACATCAACTGGATGACCAGTAATGAGTTCTCTTCTGACCATCAGTGTGGACTGTCCATAACTGAAGACCAAATAAGGACACAGCTGAGGAAGCTACACACAGGAAAAGTTGCAGGACCAGCTGATGACACTATTCAAGTTCTTTAGGCCTGTTTTCACTAACTTTGTGGTGTCCTTTGTCACCTCTTCAGTCTGTCACTAAATCTTCAGTAAGTGTCACTGCTGCAAAAACATCCTGCATTGTTCTTGTTCCAAAGAAGACAGGTGCCTCTTCACCTAATTGCTACAGACTAGTGGCTCTTGTGTCTCACATCATGAAGACCTTTGAGAAGCTGGTCCTGGACTATATGAGTTTTCTTGTGGTAGACCATCTGGACCGACTGTAGTTTGCCTATCAGGCAAAGACTGGCATGGAGGATGCAATTACCTATCTGTTCCACAATGCTTATTCTCACCTGGACAAAGCTGTCAACGCTGTGGAGGATTATGTTTTTGGATTTCTCAAAAAACTTCAATACCATTCAGTCATCCCTGTTAAGGGGTAAACTCAGAGATATGCAGATGGACGAGCCTGTGGTGTCCTGGATAATGGACTTTCTGTCAGGCAGACTGCAGTAGTGAGACTCAAGGACTGTTTCTGATATGGATATGAGCAACACTGGAGCACCACAAGCAATAGTCCTGTTTCCTTTTCTCTTCACTCTGTACACTTCCAACTACAATATAACACCAGGTCATGTCACTTACATAAATTATAAATTGATTCTGCACTTATGGGGTGTATTGATAAAGGGGATGAGATAAAGTGTAAGAGTCAGGTGGAAAAGTTTGTTTCTTGTTGCAAAGAGAATTGTCTGCATCATAACATCAGCAAAACCAAGGAACTGGTTATTAACTTATACCACACCAAAGAGCTTCTAGGTCTGGTCACTATTCAAGGAGTGAATGTAGAGATGATCCACTCTTACAGGTACTTGGTAGTCCACATTAATGACAGGTTGGACTGGTCTCTGAACACAGATGAACTAAATAAGAAAGGGCATAGCAGACTCTTTTCCCTTAGGAGACTGTGACTTTAATGCAAGAAGGGACATCCTTCACATGTTTGATGGCCAGTGAGATTTTCTATATCTTTGGTGTGCTGAGCTGGTAACGTCACTTCAAGAGAGGGCCAGCAAATCAACAGGCTAATTAAAAGGGCAAGCTCAGTCATAAGATGCACTCTGGACCCTCTGGCGGTCGTAGCAAAGGAGAGAATTATAGCAAAACTATACGTTATAAACAATGCTGCACATCCTCTCTGACACAAACTAATGCTGAAGACTTTCAGCCAAAAAATTATTCTGCAGACGTGTGAAGAAACACTATTGGGGCTCCTTTATATCACCAGCAATATGCCTGCATGATGCCTTGCTGTGACTGTGGCAGCCAAGTCATAAGTTTTTGTTTTTTTTCTTTGGTTTATAGCCATTGTGGTCTGTGTTCAGACCAAAGTGTGTGTGAATATTTATTTATTTATCTACCTGGTTATTATTTATTTATTTAAAGACCTTCTGAAAAAAGACAAATTTCCCCATGGAGATAAATAAAGTTCTATCTGTCTATCTACTCTTTCATTCTCAATTTATACAAATGTAGAGATAAGTCATTTAAAGGGCATTGTGAAAAAATGATACCTATTTCTCTTTTATCACATTGACACATGAAAGATTTGGTGCAAGCATCATAATGTATTTGTATAATAGGAACACAAGGAATGTTTTGATAAAGGATATCCATGAGCCACAGCAGAGCTGCACAATCACCGCTTACCTGCAACATGTAGGTGAGACTTACAGATTTAGGTCTTACTATTCACTAGCCTCCTTGGTAATGTATTCCATTTATTTGTAATTCTCTGTGAACCAAAACATTCTAGAATTTGAAAGAAATTTACCCCTAACCAGCTTTCATTTGTGCTAACTTATTCTGTTTGAAGAACTCATTTTTGAAGTTACAACTGGGTTCGTTTTCACTTCCTGATTATTTTAAAATTCCATGGAGGGGATGTGTACCTGTACATGAGCACCTCTCTACTAATGTGAGCATACATTTGGTGTGAACAATTGTGTTTATTTCAGTGTTTCCTGCTGTAAGCTGATTTATTTATTTATTTTTGATCAAAACTATTGCAGAAAGTAGATTTTTGACAAACTATTTTACATCCATCAATGCTTTTCAACACTTTAAAATATTACTCCTTAGGAAGGAAGCTTTCTTATTTATCCAGTGTCCCAGTTTTTCAAGTACATGACATTGTGATTTTTCAATTTCAGAAAACAAATAATATAGCTGTTCCACAGACTGATATCATTATGATGACTATTGATTTCTTCCTGCTTCAATAAAAAGATCCTCTGAAGAGTGAACTACCTGCAAGGTTTACAATTTATACTGCTATTGATTAAATGATAGACAGACTGCCTTGGATTGCATTTATTTGGGTCATGCAGTATCCAAAAAAAAAAGATGGGAATAAATATCAGTGTAGGACATTACAGGACGAAACATGTTTTTCACTTCAGTATTTCAGGTCTTTCAAACATATTCATTAATTGTTTTGTACTCTATTTTGTTATTTTTTGTTTCCCTCAGTTTCATTTGCATGTACTTTGTAATAAAGACAAGAGTTTTATGGCCAGGTATAAGGATTGTTTGCATCTCTGTGACTGACACAGACAACCTGTCTGCAGACCCACATTGTATTGAAAAGCTCATCAGAAACTTCAAAAGACTTTGCTGGACAATTATCTTATCAAAAGATCTTGACTATACATTGTTCTCCTCTCTTGCTTAATTAATCTGAGCGTGAAGAGGTCTACTAATTTTTTACATTTAAGATGTCTCACTTAAAGGTTTTCCAATGCTGTATCTGTCCTAGTGTGTATATAAACACAGAGAATTCCAGTTTCTGCATTACATCTTGCCTGAAGAAGGGATCTGAGTTGCCTCGAAAGCTTGCATATTGTAATCTGTTCAGTTAGCCAATAAAAGATGTCATTTTGCTTGACTTCTCACTACATTCATAATGGCTAACACGATACAACACCCTAGTACTACATGTACTTTGTTAAAAACATCGTTACTGTCCTTTGTGAAAAACACTGTGTAAAATACAGATAGATTTACTGGTTAAAATCCCTCCTGCTCTTCAAATATTACTTATACAAATGATTACATCTTGCCTGAAGATGGGGTCTGAGTTGCCTCGAAAGCTTGCTTATTATAATCTTTTTAGTTAGCCAATAAAAGGTGTCATTTTACTTGGTTTTTCTCTATATACAAATGAAGAGATTATGGCACTAAAAAAAGGTCCTTCCACTTTGTTTCCATTCTGTGAGTTAGTGCAGTAGTTCTCCATGTTTGTGACAACTTGCTGTCAACCAGTCAAATACAAAAATTTAAATCTTTTAACATCACACCCTTAACATATGAAAAGTCAACAGATGACTTAGTTACCATTACCTCTATCAATCTCCTCAGTAGGGGGCAGTAATGATGTCTCCTGCGTCAAGTCTTTCACTTTCCGAGCACATCACCCCAGTTTTGATGTCACTACACTGGTTACCTGTATCATTCAGAATTGACTTTAAAATACATATGGTTTACAAAGTCTTAAATAATCTCGCTCCATCTTATATATCGGAATGTCTGACACCTTATATTCCAAATTGTAACCTTAGATCTTCAAATGAGTGTCAGCTTAGAATTCCAAGAGCTAAACTTAAAAGAAGTGGCGAGGCTGCCTTCTGCTGTTATGCACCTAAAATCTGGAATAGCCTGTCAATAGGAATTCACCAGGCTGATACGGTGGAGCACTTTAAAATAACTGCTAAAAACACATTACTTTAACATGGCTTTCTCATAATTTCATTTTAGTTTAATCCTGATTATTTAATCCATAATTATTCATGCTGGCTCCAAAATCCATACTAACCCTCCTCTCTTCTGTTCTCTTCCTGGTTTTCTGTGGTGGCAACCTGCGCCACCACCACCTAATCAAAGCATCATGATGTTCCTACATTGATGGATTAAAAGCCAGAAGTCCATATGACCATCATCATCAAGTCCTTCCGTGAGAACCCTAAAAACAATGAGGATGGATCATTTATGTTAGGTAGAATGCCCAGAGGGGGCTGGGCGGTCTCATGGTCTGGAACCCCTGCAGATTTTATTTTTTCTCCAGCCATCTGGAGTTTTTTTTTTTTTTGTTTGTTTTTTCTGTCCTCCCTGGCCATCAGACCTTACTTTTATTCTATGTTAATGAGTTGTGTCTTATTTTAATTCTTACTTTGTCTTTTTCCTCTTTCTTCATCATGTAAAGCACTTTGAGCTACATTATTTGTATGAAAATGTGCTATATAAATAAATGTTGTTGTTCCTCTCTTCTCAGAACTGCACATAATGAAAATTTTCCATCAGGAAAATGCAAAGACCTCCACTTGTTCAGTGTTTTAAAAGGACCATATCCTCCCTGTACACCAAAACTAATCACTTTAACATGCCCAATTTCATTTCAATATCTGCTGTGCTTATCTCAGCAGCATTTACTACAAGAAGAAATCTATCCTGGACAAGCAGCTCATCCATCACAGAGCACACACACACACACACACACACACACACCTACACAGGGCCAATGTAGAGGTTCCAGTCAGTCTTCAGACAAACTCCACATAGACAGTGATTGGGTCAGGCTTTGAATCTAAGAGTAAGGAGCTTAGAGGCATCAGTGCTAAGGATTGCATCACCATACCAACAAGTGCACAGCACATGTTGAAAACATTTTTAAACTTTGATTTGAAACCTTTGGCATGTGCTTAACAAATGCACAAAATGAACACATGACCATAAAAACTGTTCTTGAAGATTAAGATAAAAACTCAAATTGTTCAAATAATACATGGAAATAATATTTGTTGTCAGTCCAACATACAATTTCTTGCCCTGATTTGATATTTTGATATTTATTTGGAAATGTATACTGTCTTGCAATATCGTCCTTAATAACCAATCGATCGTTCAGTTATGTCATATTTGGAGTCAACACATTTGGGGACTATCCACTGTTTTGTTCAAGTCATTTAATGAGACAAAGTCAACTTGGAACCATCAGTTCGTTTTCATGAATCTGTAAAAAACTTGATTCTCTTTAATTTACTTGCTGTGTGCTGTTTATAACTCATGGTGCTCTTTCCATTTTACCATCACAGAATTACAATATACTATACTTTCAAATCAACCTAACACACCTGGCTTAGTGACAAAAGGACATTTATGGAAGCAGAAAATAACGTAATGGTCCAATAACTCTTATCTTTCTTGTGAAAATTATATGACTGAAGTGAGAAGTCAAGAAAAATTACACCTTTTATTGGCTAACTAAAAAGATTACAATATGCAAGCTTTTGAGGCAACTCGGTCTCCTTCAGGCTAAACCTGTTCAAACATAAGTAGACTACATCTATATTTCTCAACTTATATCGTGTGACTCAGAGGTATTCTAGTGCTTATAAGACTTGAAAGCAGTTCTTGTGATGCTTGCACTTTAGCACTTTATTTCAAACTTTACAGAGAAATGAAAAAGGCAATATAAATCAATATTCAGGTTGGCAGAAACAACACAGAAATACAGCTGAACTTTGGAATTGATTCTTCTCAGCCAGGAAGGCACTCACATTAGTGTCTATTTCAGAGAGCGAGTACTCAGGTGCCTTAACTCTTGCAGGATCTTTTCAGTCCTGAAATATTGAGAATGTAAATGAAATGGTGATAGAACTGAAAAATATATATGGGTCTTCTCCTGGGCATCTACAGTATATGTAGGTTGCTCCAAAATGACAAATAAAAATAATAGGAAAGTAATATCTTCTATTTGAATAGACAAAAAATACTGTTTACTGGGAAATGTTATTGTTTTTTATTTTAATTTGATAAATTAATATGCTCTCAGCTAACTTTGGTGTATTAATGTAAGTAAATGTAAATTATTACACAGAGGAAGTACAGTAGATCTAAATGAACTGAAATACTGTGTACATTTGGGCTCTGAAGATACAGCAGCACTAGAGAAAGTCTACACTGATTCAGTGACTGAGAGGTTTGAGCTAAGAATAAAGACTGAATGAGATTAACCTTTTCAGTTTAAGAAAACAAAGATAAAAGTGTGACACTATTGAAGTGTTTAAAGGTATACAGTAAGAGAATTAGTATAGTGGGTTCCAGCTTTCACTTTAAAATAAACTCTTCAACTCAAGAGCACAGTATGAAGCTAGTAATGGACAAATTTCACACAAATATTAAAAGGTTTTCGTCACACAAAGAGACAAAGAATCAGGAAATACATTAATAATAGTGTGCTAGACACTTGAATTTTGATTTGATGTTTAGGTGAATAGGATTGGGAAGCTTCTTGGGCTGAATGACCTATTCTCACCACAATTATTCTCAGGTTCCAATGTTCTATTTTTAATGAACTAGCAAAAGCTCAGCCTAAGAACAACTGTGGGTCAGAAATGGACAGGTGTCACTCAAAGTCCTAAAAAATATTGGTTAATATGTGAACCTTTGATTGTTTAATTAGAGCATTTAAAAATCAAACAAGCAGTATGAGGTCAATAATTGCATAGAGTGTATTCCCACAAAGTAAAAGACATCAGGGAACAAGCAACTCAGTGCTGGAGATGGTAGAATGAGCAGTGCCAATAGGTAGAGCAGTTACAAGAGGTTTAGCGTCAGAATTCTCCCAGGCCAGTTATAGTAACAGGGAGGCAGTTTACAGTCATATGAAAAAGTTTGGGAACCCCTCTTAATTCTTTGGATTTTTGTTTATCATTGGCTGAGCTTTCAAAGTAGCAACTTCCTTTTAATATATGACATGCCTTATGGAAACAGTAGTATTTCAACAGTGACATTAAGTTTATTGGATTAACAGAAAATATGCAATATACATCATAACAGAATTAGACAGGTGCATAAATTTAGGCACCCCAACAGAGATATTACATCAATACTTAGTTGAGCCTCCTTTTGCTCCTTTGAGCCTCTAGATGCCTCCTGTAGCCTTTGATGAGTGTCTGGATTCTGCATGGAGGTATTTTTGACCATTCTTCCATACAAAATCTCTCCAGTTCAGTTAAATTTGATGGCTTCCGAGCATGGACAGCCTGCTTCAAATCATCCCATAGATTTTTGATGATATTAAAGTCAGGGGACTGTGACGGCCATTCCAGAAAATTGTACTTCTCTCTCTGCATGAATGCCTTTGTAGATTTCAAACTGTGTTTTGGGTCATTGTCTTGTTGGAATATCCAACCCCTGCGTAACTTCAACTTTGTGACTGATGCTTGAACATTATCCTAAAGAATTTGTTGATATTGGGTTGAATTCATCCGACCCTCAACTTTAACAAGGGCCCCAGTCCCAGACCTAGCCACACAACCCCACAGAATAATGGAACCTCCACCAAATTTAACAGTAGGTAGCAGGTGTTTTTCTTGGAATGCGGTGTTCTTCTTCTGCCATGCAAAGCGATTTTTGTTATGCAAAATAACTCAATTTTTGTCTCATCAATCCAAAGCACTTTGTTCCAAAATGAATCTGGCTTGTCTAAATGAGCATTTGCATAAAACAAGTGACTCTGTTTGTGGCATGAGTGCAGAAAGAGGTTCTTTCTCATCACCCTGCCATACAAATGTTCTTTGTGCAAATTGCGCTGAATTGGAGAACGATGTACAGATACACCATCTGCAGTAAGATGTTCTTGCAGGTCTTTGGAGGTGATCTTGTGGGTTGTCTGTAACCATTCTCACAATCCTGTGCATATGCTGCTCCTGTATTTTTCTTGGCCTGCCAGACCTGGGTTTAACAGCAACTGTGCCTGTGGCCTTCCATTTCCTGATTACTTTCCTTACAGTTGAAACTAACAATTTAAACATCTGAGATAGCTTTTTGTAGCCTTCCCCTAAACCATGAATCTGAACAATCCGATCTTTTGAGAGTTGATTTGAGGATCCCATGCTGTCACTCTTCAGAGAAGAGTCAAAGGGAAGCACAACTTGCAATTGACCACCTTAAATATCTTTTCTCATGATTGGACACACCTTTCTATGAAGTTCAAGGCTTAACAAGTTAATCCAACCAATTTGGTGTTGCAAGTAATCAGTATTGAACAGTTACATGCATTCAAATCAGCAAAAAATTACAAGGGGACCCAAATTTTTGCACAGCCAGTTTTTCACATTTGATTTACTCTCATACAACTAAATACTGCTTCACTAAAAATCTTTACTCGGAAAACATCCCAGTACTCAGATGTTCCTATGAAATGAAAGACATACCACTGTTATCTTTTTTGTTGTTAAATTATTATGCAGGCTGAGAGGGGTTCCCAAACTTTTTCATATAACTGTACATGTTACATGTGCTATCATAGTGGACAGGCAACCTGATGGCAGCCTGGATGCTTAAAGATGTAGTAGAATTTAGGAATATAGGGCCACCAAGAACTGCTAGGTATAACCAGACAGTCCCAAGGCTTTCAGACGACAATCCAGGTTTGAAAAAAGTTGTTGGGTAATTAACTCTGTCTAGGTCAGAAGGGCCCGGTACACAACATGAAAAGCTAGGGGGTTTTATACATTGAGTTTATATATCCTGTATCCTTCTATTATTATTGTTCCTTTTAAATACATCTTTTCATTATGCAATTCTTTGGTCTTTTGAACTTTTATTTATTTGATAGTTATTTGAGTTCAGGAACAGCTCAAGTACTTCCCCTACTGTACAAAATTTACCACCACTCAGGTCCTAAATTTAGAATGTCTAACTTCAGGTGAAAAACAACATATCACATATTTTAGTTTGTTTTGTGAGAACAATATGATTTTTCACTCATGTCCTAATCTATAAAACCACAGAACTAAAAAAGGATATATTCACTTTTTCAGGTGGCTATACATACTTAAACACACAAATATCAAGGTCAATAAATAAACAAAACAGAAACAATTCTAATCTATACTAATAAAAGGCAAAGTCCTCACTGACTGACTGACTGACTGACTGACTGATTCACTCACTCACTCACTCACTCATCACTAATTCTCCAACTTCCCGTGTAGGTAGAGGGCTGAAATTTGGCAGGCTTATTCTTTACAGCTCACTTACAAAAGTTAAGCAGGTTTCATTTCGAAATTCTACACGTAACGGTCATAACGATCGATAACGGTCGACAACGTCCGCCATGTTGAACTTTCTTATTTATAGCACCATCTTCACGAAATTTGGTAGGCGGATTCCCTGCGCTAACCGAAACCGATGTATGTACTTATTTCGATGGTATGACGCCACTGTCGGCCGCCATATTGAACTTTCCAACGTCACTAATTTTCACAATGTCCGCCATGTTGAACTTTCTTATTCATGGCCCCATCTTCACGAAATTTGGTAGGTAGCTTCCCTGCGCTAACCGAAACCAATGTACATACTTATTTCGGTGGTATGACGCCACTGTCAGCCGCCATATTGAACTTTACAACGTCACTAATTCTCCAACTTCCCGTGTAGGTAGAAGGCTGAAATTCGGCAGGCTCATTCCTTACAGTTTACTTACAAAAGTTAAGCAGGTTTCATTTCGAAATTCTACACGTAACGGCCATAACGGTCGGTAACGGTCGACAACGTCCGCCATGTTGAACTTTCTTATTTATGGCCCCATCTTCACGAAATTTGGTAGGCGGATTCCCTGCGCTAACCGAAACCGATGTACGTACTTATTTCGATGGTATGATGCCACTGTCGGCCGGCATATTGAACTTTCCAACGTCACTAATTTTCCAACTTCCCGTGTAGGTCGAAGGCTGACCCCATCTTCAAGAAATTTGGTAGGTGGCTTCCCTGCGCTAACCAAAACCGATGTACATACTTATTTCGGTGGTATGACGCCACTGTCAGTCGCCATATTGAATTTTCCAAACATCACTAATTCTCCAACTTCCCGTGTAGGTAGAAGGCTGAAATTTGGCAGGCTCATTCCTTACAGATTACTTACAAAAGTTAAGCAGGTTTCATTTCGAAATTCTACGCGTAACGGTCATAACGGTCAACAATGTCCGCCATGTTGAACTTTCTTATTCATGGCCCCATCTTCACGAAATTTGGTAGGCGGCTTCCCTGCGCTAACCGAAACCAATGTACATACTTATTTCGGTGGTATGACACCACTGTCAGCCGCCATATTGAACTTTCCAACGTCACTAATTCTCCAACTTCCCGTGTAGGTAAAAGGCTGAAATTTGGCAGGCTCATTCCTTACAGCTTACTTACAAAAGTTAAGCAGGTTTCATTTCGAAATTCTACGCGTAACGGTCATAACGGTTGACAATGTTCGCCATGTTCAATTTTCTTATTTATGGCCCCATCTTCACGAAATTTGATAGGTGGCTTCCCTGTGCTAACCAAAACCGATGTACGTACTTATTTCAGTGGTATGATGCCAATGTCGGCTGCCATATTGAAGTTTCCAACATCAGTAATTCTCCAACTTCCCGTGTATGTAGAAGGCTGAAATTTGGCAGGCTCATTCCTTACAGCTTACTTACAAAAGTTAAGCAGGTTTCATTTCGAAATTCTACGCGTAACGGTCATAACGGTCAACAACGTCCGCCATGTTGAATTTTCTTATTCATGGCCCCATCTTCACGAAATTTGGTAGGCGGCTTCCCTGCGCTAACCGAAACCAATGTACGTACTTATTTCGGTGGTGTGATGCCACTGTCAGCCGCCATATTGAACTTTCCAACGTCACTAATTCTCCAACTTCCCGTGTAAGTAGAAGGCTGAAATTTGGTACTTATTTCGGTGATATGATGCCACTGTCAGCCATCATATTGAACTTTTCAACGGTCTTTGTTACTTATGGGCCCATCTTCAAGAAATTTGGTACGCGGGTTCCCAACGCTAACTGAATCCTACTTACGTACATATATACGTCCATAGCCTGCAGCTCGGTCACCGTGTGAGGCGGCGTTGGGTCCCGCATCCCAACGCCTCCCACGTTGTTGGCTGCCTGCCTATATAAGGCCATCTGTCGCTCCAGTCTCTACATTCCCTTCCTTGCTTCGCCACGGTATTCACGTCTCCCTGCTGATAACTACAACCTTTTTATTTAATCCACGGCTTCTCCGCTGTTTTATTGTTCATTTATTACGATTATAGTTATTGTGTAGGTATTTTAGACTTACTTTACATTGTTCAGGTACCCATTTCCTTTATCATTCCAACCGTACCCCCATTAACATGTCTATCGAGGTGATCACCATCGATCAAAGAACTGTCACTTACCAAGTGGTTTCCATGCCCAGAGATGGCACCTGCCTTTTCCATTCTCTTTGTTACATATTGCACGGCCATATCAGGCTCACTCTTGATATCTGGAGGAACATTGTGTCTTATGCATTGAATGACTGGGACAGGTTCAAGGTGTGGAATGATGACGGTACAGGAGATAATTATACTACACAGGAGCACTAGAAGAGTGAAATGCTTAAGTGTACCGAAATGGCCAAATATTTTACACCTTTGGACAACCGCCAATGCCTCTTAAACATCTTAGATTCACAGGTGACGATTTCAGTAGTGGACACTTTGATGTTTAGAAATGTTTAAACTCTCAAAAGCTGGATGTGAAGTTATCAATGAAACTGGTTGTATACTTACAACGCTTGACAGATGCCGAATGTCTCTTCAACACAAGTCCTACAAATACTGTCATAATTGAAACAAACCATGAAACTCAAACCGATTATGACAGCAGCAATCCAAGCTGTGAGATTTGAAACAAGATTACTGTTCACATGGCCAACTGTACGTTGCATGCTCAAGAGTAAGCTCAGCGCACAGCTACAGCTTGGTCATATTACAACTGGAGGGCCAAACAGACAATGTGGCATACAAAGAGATCCTTAACAAATAATTATTGGTATATTTTCCCTCAGTTTTAAAAAGGTTTAATTGTCTTCTTAATAAAAATTTTAAGGCAGTACTTCGCCGCTGCGAAGCGCGGGTATTTTGCTAGTTGGTTAATTATAAACATAGTCATGTATGAAGTGAGACAAGCAGAACGCATAAAAGGTTGGGGCACAGGTGAACCACACATAATAGAAGGATGTGTCAAGAAAACAAAAACATGAAATAACAGCAAAATGTCTTCACAGACACAAGTCTTCTGTTAGTTATAAGGCAAGGCAGGTGGAAGAGGTGGGTTCAGGAGACCAGGGGCCTCATGTATAAACAGTGCGTACGCACAAAAATGTTGCGTAAGAACGTTTCCGCATTCAAATTGTGATGTATAAAACCTAAACTTGGTGTAAAGCTACGCACATTTCCATGGTACCTCATACCCTGGCATACGCAAGTTCTCCACTCGGTTTTGCAGACTGGCAGCACCCAGCGTCAAAACAATGCTACTGTTCCTGTGTGGTTTATCTTTCTTGGTCAGATCCACATCCCTGACGCGGCTTTATATATCCACTGAAATTAACTGCATATTGTTTATTAGTTTAATGCATCTGATTGTAATTAACCTGTAACAATATAATGGTCCACAGAATGGTCAAACTGTTCCAAATACCATAGCTGCTTTAGTTTTGTTACTCTCACTGCACCTTCTTTTTCTTCTTTCAGCTGCTTCCATTAGGGGTTGCCACAGCGGATCATCTTTTTCCATATTACTCTCACTGCACCACTCGGAGCAGCTGATCGGAAAGAGAATCATCGGTATACAGCATCAAGCATACGCTGCCTCAGCCATGCTTTCTATTTGCAGTGCTTCTCACACGGCAAACGCTTCAAAACCTTGACTGTATGAGTTTCATCCCAAGAGCTCTAAATGCACTCAATCAGTCTATCAAGTGCTCCTTGTAGAACTGTTTATACTTATAAGTACAATTACCTCACTGTAAACTTGTGATACAGTTATAATATTGCACAACCTGAGTCACTTTATAAAGTGCGTATTTACATATGATGACGATATCATTTTTAAGATGAAATGCAACAAAATATGTTTATTATATTATACAGATAAAACTTTAACTTCATTTAAATAATCTACATTGTTAATAATTAAAGGACACAGTGTTGCTAAGTTAGCAAGGATCTGTCGCTCCGTTCACGGATTGCTCCTGCTTCACACTGTATGCGTCACTGGGACTGGTGTAAAGGATAGAATAATTAAACATGTACTACGAAGATATTTCAATGTTCCTTAAAAGTTTTGAACAATCAGCGTTATAAGCTTACAGATGGCTTAACATCTATTACAGAGCTGATTGTGTGGCGATTGGGTATTTGGAGAAAGAAAAGGAAGGACAGGAATTGGGGGTTAGTACGTTTGAAAGAGACAGTACTGCTGCAATAAATTATTTCATCGAAGGTCGCGCACAATCACTGCACCACCGTATTCCCATGTTTAATAACATGCTTTAACTCCTATAATCAGGAAAATAATATCACGTATACACCTCAGTGTTTTAGTTATTCAGAGAGATGTAATATCATGAATGTAATGGATTCTGTGTCCTGTCGAGGAAGAAAAGCCAGTTTAAGAAGCACATAGTGATTCACACACGTAGAGCACATAGAAGATCAAATACAAAACAAAGCATTTAACGTGCTACTTTAGTTACGATGGGATTTGATAAACTAGTAAATTAGACGATTTTAAGATTAAGTTTATGATGTTCTAATTTAATGACAAAATAAACTACGTGATTAAAGTGGAAATTTTGAGATTAAAGTTGACATTTCGTGCTTTTTTCCCACTGTGTGCCTTTTTTTTTGTCTGTACTCTAATAAGCTTTCATATGACACTCAGACAGTGGGCTACGACTTGCCTTTTTATGGCAACTTTGATATGTGACAACTTCTTTTTTATTTTGGGCACCATGCGACTTTGTGATCTTGAGATTTCCAGTTTCTCCGACACGCTATGTCACTCAATCAATTTCCTTTTGTTGTTTATACCACTGTTTAAACCAACAAATAGTACGTTTTTCCTTGCCTCCATTTGGTAGTCGCTGAAATTGTTCTATTTTTCCTTGTGGTTTTGCCATTGTCTTTTCACAGAACGCTGAGCTTAAGGGCTATTTATATTGATTTACATATTGAAAGAGGCGTAATTCTGGGAGGAGTTGGGGCGGAACAGCAGGCACGTGCAAGTGCGTTATTTTTCACGCTGACCGGGATTTATGTAGCGGAAGAACGTGGAAGTTTGTGTACACACAGGTTTATGCACCTGGATTTTTCTGTGCGTACGCACATTCCCGCTTTTATGCTTACGCCATGTTATAGTGCGAGTTCTACGCACAGCGTTATACATGAGGCCCCAGGACCCGTAAGTGACTTAATAGATGTTTGTCCGTCACTGTTCTGTTATGCAGAAGGAGAAAGCTGAGAGGCATTATGAGACAGCATTAACCCATGTCCTGAGGTGGAATTACCAGTTGATGAGCCTTGAAGTTGTCTCTCGTGTGCACGAGTGTGATTTGAGGTTAAACTGACAGCAGATTCGATACAGAGTCTACAAAATGAAACTACATTTCTTGTAAGTTAAAAATGATAAGTTGGATCAAATATATTGCGTCTTATATAAAATGTACTCATATTATTTTTACTTTATTTTCTGTGTGGTAAGATTCATGATACAGCAACTCTCAGACAAGAACTAGAATCCAGATGTATGTATTCTGATAAAGTAAATGCACACACACAATTACCACTCACAATAGCTTATCATAAAATGTTGCGTTTGAAGGTATCCTTTCATAAAAACACCACTTCTGAAAGCTGTGAAAAGATGCGCAAACAAAGACTTTGTGCAGCTTCTAGTGATTAGCATACAGTAGCTGTCTAATACCTATGCAAATGTTTAAATTTAACCAAAATCACTTACACTTGCATTAGCAGAGGACACAGACATAAAAACACAACCTCAACATTAAAGGGTTAAACAATGAGTCTTAAATAACAAAAGTCACTTCACCTTAATAAGTGCCTAATACTAGTAGTGAAAACTCTTAAATAAAAATGATGAAAGGGCAAGATAAAAGCAGTGCCAGTGCTTATGGTGTAATAAAGGCTGCCCGCACAAAAACAAGGACCCACACAGATTGTGAAGTAGGTGAAGAATTAGGCTTATGGTCACTTTCACAACTCATGTCAGTAAAGTGCAGGCCAATTTCCAAGACTACTTTCCTCGAGTGCTTGTGAGGCAGAAGACCATGGAGATGGAAATAATCCTGCATGAGAGTATAGAAAATAAACTTGAAATGTGACTGTTACATCAAAAATAAGCATCAGAAAGATTTCCAAAAAAACAAAATCTCGCAGGGAAGCAATCAGTTCCACGCATTTGTTCAGACTAAAGGTAAGAGAACAGGAGCAGTGGCAGAAAGATAAGATTCCCTTGTAGGTGGCAGAGTGGCAACATAAAGAATTATGCATTTGCATATGTTACCCCATCCTCCCCTGTAGTCATCCTACTATGACAAGTATATATATAATAAATCTTTTAGAAGTTATCTTCATTGTTTGCATTGTGCACTGTCAATAATTAAATAAACCTGGTAATGTTAGGTAGCAACTTTTATAGCAGGCATCATTAGAAAGCACTTTAAATCAACAATTCAACAAGTCAAAATGAGGGCCTTCCTGTGTCTTTGTATGACTGTGCATTTTGATATATTTTTGATTTTTTGATCACTTCCTTCGAATATATATTCTTTCTTTCATTCATTCACATTCCACGTTTTACATAAGCTTATCATATCCATAAAAACAGCAGTTAATTTAAACTGATAAGTGTATATTGGTGTTTTATATGTGACTGCAGTTGTGTACATTAGTGTGTTCACCATGACCATTTACACTATATGAACAAAAGTTTGGGGGCTTTAATATGGAGTGATCATTCCCCCACATTTGTTACTATAACAGCCTCCACCCTTCTGGGAAAGCTTTCACACGATTTTGGAGTAGTTTGAGGGAATTTGTGCCCATTCCAATAAAGGAGCATTTCTGAAGTCAGGTACTAGTGTTGGACAAGAAGACCTGGCACGCAATCAGTGTTTAATTTCATCCTAGAGGTGTTCAATGGGATGTAGTTCAGGGTTCTTCACAGGCCACTCAAGTTCCTTCAGCTTTGTGCACAAGGGTACAGTCATGCTGCGGCAGAAACCGTTACCGCAAAGTAACACAATTGTCTAAAATGTCTTTGTGTGCTGTAGCATTAACAGTACCCTTTACTGGATCCAAGGAGAATAGCCCAAACTCTGAAAAACAGCCTAAGATCATTATCTCTCCTCCATGATACTGTACGGTAGGCACTATGTGGTCCAGAAGGTAGCAGTTCTCCTGGCATCTTTCAGTCTGCCAGATACTGTAGAGAAGCATGATTCATCACTCAAGAGAACAGGTTTGCACTGCTCCAGAGTCCAATGACAGTGTGCTTTACACCACTCCAGGTAATGCTTATCACTGCACATCCAGATCTTAGGCTTGTGCACAGCTCTTTGACCATGGAGGCCCATTTTGTGAGGCTTCCAATGTACAGATATTGTGCTGATTTTGCATTCTGAGGCAGTTTGAATCTCAAATGTGAGTCATGAAACAGAGAATAGGTCATTTTTATACACTATTGTTTCAGGATGTTAGTTTGCTTGGTCTACAGCTTCATGGCTGAGCTATTGATGCTCTTAGATGTTTCCACTTCACAATAATAGCACTTATAATTGACCAGGGCAGACAAGAACTATACTGACTTGTGACAAAAGTGGCATCCTAGTCACCAACCTCTTCAATTCACCTCATTGAACTGCAAATGTTTGTCAGTGGAGATTGCGTGGCTATATGCTTGTCTTTCACCGTGCTTTAAGATTTACCACACAGGACTCATTTTGAGATTATATAAGAGTTTTGGCCTCATTAGTAGTATTATTAATACTGTTATTATTTTTGTTATTATTGTTCATTTCATATTATAATTATTAATTATCATTATTATTTGTATCATTATTATACTTTTGAGATTTAATGAAAATGTAATTTTTCATAATCAAAAAATGCAATCTTAAAGGTTAAAGTCATGTATGTGAACTTTTTAAGAAATTATTCACTTAATAAAAGATTTTTTTTCTTGCATACAGTTCTTTCCATTTTCACAAAGCTCGTTATTAAAAATATTTATGAAAGTTAAGCAATCTTTATTTTATTTAATAAAACATTTCACTGATTTAAATGAGGGTGGCATGGTGGCGCAGTGGTAGCGCTGCTGCCTCGCAGTTAGGAGACCCGGGTTCACTTCCCAGGTCCTCCCTGCGTGGAGTTTGCATGTTCTCCCCGTGTCTGCGTGGGTTTCCTCCCACAGTCCAAAGACATGCAGGCTAGGTGGATTGGAGATTCTAAATTGGCCCTAGTGTGTGCTTGGTGTGTTTGTGTGTGTCCTACCCTGCCTGGGATTGGCTCCAGCAGACCCCCGTGACCCTGTGTTCGGATTCAGCGGGTTGGAAAATGGATGGATGATTTAAATGATTTCCTTATAATAAGCAAATTAAAAATCTGTAAAACATACTACATCTTAGGATCCAAAAGGTTAACAATAGTTATTCACACTCTGTTAAATTAGACCATTATTAAATATTAGTTTGCAAACTTTTAAAAAGGTGTCCTTGTGAGTCTAGATTTTCTAATTTTAAAATGACATCCTTTCCCATTGTTTTTTGGTAAATGAATTAGGAATTTTCCGACTGAGCAAGCTAAGATTACATGCTAGCAATGTAGGGTAATTTTTTACAATAGATTGTTCATTGAACTGTAATGTTATATGGGATAGTACCACAAATAGTGCTGTTAGAAGAATATAGATTATCCAAGGTAGGTGATTTTATTATAAAAATGTCTGAGTAGAAGATGTTTCTAAATTATGTGATCTAGTGAAAATGGTGCCTGAGAACTTTACCATCGCATACCATTATGGTGTCAACCTGGGTGCATTTTTAGCTAGTATGTGTTGAGAATAATGTGAGCTATATACGAGTCTGAGTTGAATTAGACCATGCTTTATGAAAACTGATGAAGGTTGTATTTTTAGGGGATGACTTAGATTGTGAAGATGATGAACGCAGCCCCAAGGGGACATGGCTGCTCCTCTGAAACCCCCTCTTAAAGTGATTCAATGGGAAACAAATACAGTTTTTTATCTCTTCTTTGCTAGATCAGCCACAGGCTTGCTGCTGCTGCTGCTACCGTGCAGCGTGATCTGCATCTCGTGCGAGGCTTTAAACATTTATAAGCCTGTACTGCAGCTGTCCTTTGTTCTCAATGCTTTGTCTGTCTTCCCCCAGACTTCCTCTGCTTTATTGTTTATGCTTTATTATGCTGTTTACGAATAAAGTTTCTGTTTCTTGAAAACCCTGAATGAATCTGTGCAACTTTGTGACCCAAGTGTGACAAGTGGTACCAGAAGTGGTTGCACAGATAGATCCTCAGGACGATGTGAATGTTCCGCTTCCTCCAGACCCAGGGGTACTGTCTCCTATTCCCGCTATTGCTCCTAAGAATCTGCTAGTGAAGATGGGTCCTATAGACGACAACGAGATGTTCCTGCTAGCTTTTGAACACTCTGCAACTTTGATGCGCTGGGATAGATAAACCTGGGCTGCCATCATCGTCCCATATTTGTCCGGGGATGCCCTGCTTGCGTTGCAAAATGTCCCTCTCGATAAGCTTGGTGATTATGATTTCTTGAAGCAACAAGTTATTCTACCTACAACTGCAGAATTCCTGGCTAAGGGCTCTGTGCTTTGCCAATGAAAAATGGACTTGGATCATCCTGTTCATGCTCAGTTGCAGGATTTAATTCATCCAGTTCACGCTGGTTTAAAGGGGACCCAATCGAGTGGATTTTGCAGAAAGTAGCCAGTGATGTGGTACTGGAGGGGAATCCTGAAGTTCTCCAGGAATAATTTTTTCGCCTCGATGTTGACTTGTTATCCACATTCGACAAACGATTGGAAGGCTCCCAGGCTGCTTAGAGACAGGGTGGTGCATTTGCTCCGCCTGGGGCACACGCTAAACCTGCCCGAGATCATCGCAGTTAACAGTGGGCTCAGGGCCCTGAACATCCAGTTTCGTTCGGAAAGGCCATCCCGGGTTCCCATTGTTACTGATGTGACCACATCTGGAGAGGCTCCGGGTCGTAGACGCCACTGTGGGTATTTTGGAAGTGGTGCCATGTGCAAATGTTTCCGATGTGGTCAGGTTGGCCACCTCACAAGAGAATGTTGCCTCTCCCCTGCTCTGTCCATGGAATTCGGCTTAGCCGACTTGTGTTTCTCCCATGTTTCTTTTACTTCAGTAAAAAAGGACAGCTTAATGATCTCTGTGATGTTAGCGGGCCAGGAGATCCCTGCCTTGTTGGACTGAGATAGTGACCTTTGTGTTTTTTCCAACCTGCCGGGCTTGGCACACCTTGCGGAACATAAAATCACTACTAAATCCGGTGTTAGGGTGCAGATACGCCCATTTCGGATCCCGGAAGCGCAACGGAATGCTGTGTGCGAAGAGGTCAAGAAAATGCTGGCATTGGGTGTTATTCGTGAAAGTAAGGGCGAATGGTGCAGTTCAGTCATATTAGTCCCAAAACCAGACAGTTTGGTTCTGTAGCAATTTCTGGTGGTTGAAAAAGGTCTCCAAATTTGATGCTTATCCAGTGCCCTGTGCTGATGAGTTGTTGGAAAAACAGGGTCAGGTGTCCTATATATCCACACTGGATCTCATGAAAGGTTACTGGCAGGTGTCTCTTGAGGCTGCCAATTGTGAGAAAACAGCATTTGCAACTCCTGATGGTCTTTACGAATTTACTAGACTTCCGTTTGGTCTCCATGGTGCTCCTCTAACTGTCCAGCGTATGATGGATCAGATCTTGCGTCCTCATTCTGAATTTTCTGGGGCATACATTGATGATGTCATGATTTTCAGTAATGATTGGCATATGCATTTAGAACAACTTCAGGCTGTTTTTGATAGCTTGAGACAGGATGGTTTGACAGCTATTCCTAAGAAATGTAGGTTGGGTATGTCTGAGACTCATTATCTGGGTTATTCAATGGGCAAGGGTTTGGTTCACCCTCAACTTGCTCACATCTGGAGACACAGAAACAGGTTCATGCATTTCTGGGGCTTACCGGTTATTATAGGAGATTCATCCCTGATATTGCAAATAGGGTTGCTCCTCTTTCCAATCTTACAACAGGCAGAAAGAATTGCCCTGTTATCTGGACTGATGATTGTGAATGATCCTTCTGAGATTTGAAAACTGCTAATGCATCCGGTTTAGGCACTGTCCTGTCTCAGGTTTTTGATGGTGAAGAGACCCTACCACATTTTTAAGTAGGAAATTGCTTTCTTGGGAGCGCAATTATTCGACAATTCAGAAGGAATGTTTGGGGTTTAAATGGGCTTTGGATGCACTCTGTTATTATTTATGGGGTCTTAATTTTACCTTGGTGACTGATCACGCTCCTCTTCAATGGCTATACCAACAGAAAGATATTGTGATGGATGGCCGGGGATCCTACCCGGATGGGACGCCCTTTATATGAGAAGACCGGGGGAATGGGCGCACTACCAGGAGTACCTTCCCCGGGACATGAGAGGGCAGCCCCCTGGGTTTACATCGGGGCCACGGATTTGGAGCTTTGCAGCTCAACCTGCTGGGGGTCCATGGTCATCACCGGGGGCACCTGGACAGCTCCTGAGTCTGAACATACAGCACTTCCGCCACACCCAGAGGTGCTGCCATAAGAGGAGCGGGGTTCCTATGCAGCACTTCCGCCACACCCAGAAGTGCTGCCGGAGGTTAATCATGGGACACCTGGAGCACTTCCGGGTGCACTATAAAGGAGGCCGCCTCACTCCATTCAGAAGCCAGAGCTGTGAGGCAGAAGACGAGGTTGCAAGTGAGGACTGGAGGTGGCAGAAGAAAGGATTAAGTGGAGTTGGATATTGGAGCACGGTATTGTGTGCAGGACGGTTTAATTAAATAAAAGTGTGTGTTCTGGACATTCTGGGTCTGTGTGTCTGTCTGTAGCCTGGCTATCTTTTACAATATGAACTCCTGTCTCACGAAATAGCTCTTGAGCTTGCAGCCGTATAATTTTAATGTCCGTCATCGACCCGGCTCTGCACACATTAATGCAGATGTCCTGTTGCGCTTCTTCGAGCCTGGTTTGGAGAGTCGCTTAATTCACAAAGATGTGAACAAAGCTGAGGGAGGGGGTGTGAAGACACTGAATGCAGCCCCAAGGGGACGTGGCCACTCCTCTGAAACCCCCTCTTAAACAGTGATTAAATGGGAAACAAATACAGTTTTTTTTTTATCTCCTCTTTGCTATATTAGCTGCAGGCTTGCTGCTGCTGCCATGCCGCGTGATCTGCATCTTGCGTAGGGCTTCAAACATTTAAAAGCCTGTACTGAAGCTGTCCTTTGTTCTCACTGCCTTGTCTATCTTCCCCCAGACATCCTCTGATTTATTCTTTATGCTTTATTATGCTGTTTACGAATAAAGTTTCTGTTTCTTGAAAACCCTGAATGAATCGGTGCAATTTTGTGACCCAAGCATGACAATATCTATTGTCTGAAAATCTAATTGATAGATCTCCTTCCTAACACTGAGTCATTTTAGAGTGGTCAACATGTTTTATTTTTTGCCCCAAGGATGAAATACCTAAAAATACAACTTTAGAATTTCTATAGCATGATGCTTCTACCACCATGCACCCCTATATCATGATGCTTCCAATGCAATCATAGGCAAGTGATCAGCCTGACCTGGTATTCACTAGACATAATGTTTTGAGTTCTGCGAATAGAGTTGAATTTTTGTTTCATCAAACATCAGAACCTTTTTCCTCATGCTCTCGGAGACCTCTAAAATGTCATATGCTTTTTATTTAAGAGTTGCTTCCATCTGCTCTGCTATAAATTTCTAATTGATGAAGTGCAGCTGAAATGGTCATCTAACAGGTTCTCCCATCTCAGCAGATAACTTAAAAAGCTCTGTTAGATTGACCATTGGGATTTTGGTCACCTCCCTGATCAAGGCACTTCTTGCCTTGTTAATCCGTTTCACCAGATGACCAACTCTAGGAAGAGTCCTGGTGGTTCCATACTTCATCCATTTCACAATTATTGAGGTCACTGTGCTCCTTGGAATACCCAGAAAGAAATGGTTTTATGTCCTTGCCTTGATCTATGCCTCATCACAGTTTGATCATGGAGATCTTCGAGAGGTCTTAGAACATATTAGATTATTTTTTGTCCCAAGATGGAGTGTAAATTATGGTGACTTAAATTCAGTCAGTGTGTGCCTTTCTATACTTTTGCCAGTCAATCCAGTTTGCCACAGGTGAACTACAATTATGTTCTAGACACATCCCAAGGAGAATAAAAGGAAACAGAATACACTACATAAATTAGAGATTTCAGTTTGTGATTTTTAATAAATATGCAAACATTTCTAAAACACATGTTTTCACCTGGGTATTATAGGTTACTGAGAGTAGGGTGATGGACAAATGTCAAAAGTATCTATTTACAATGCATTCTTCATACATGTTCATAAAGTGAAAGGGTTTGAATATTTTCAGGGTCCACTACATAGCAGATGGAGTTTTAATGATTAAGAAAGTTCTGCAAGAACTGGGGGAATATGGTTAAGTGGGTTAAATGAATCATTTTATTTAATGTTTTATATATATTGATAGCGATTATGAGTATTGTCTTGTAGAGCCTGTTTAAGAGTGTTATAATTTGTCTTGAATTTGAGTATTTAGAGTATTTTCATTTTTCATCTGAAACACAGGATAATAATTCTGTGATTGCAGTGAAGTTTAATTTTAATTATTTTAGGAGGACAAGAGTAGCGGAAGGAATGCAGTTTCCGAGGGAGCTGTAAACTGGACGGGCACCATGGAGAAACAAGCTTCGTTTCGTGTGCTGGAAGGAAATCTAAAGCAGCGTGGATGAGCTGGATAAGTGTGTGAACTGAGAAATGATGAAAGCAGTGTTTCATTGAGAAAGGATGACGTCAGTGTATGCAGCAGTGCAACAATTCTACAGCTTTGCAAATTCAACATTTTTAAAGTGGTATTTAACAGACGTAGTTTTCAGTGCATGTTCGGGGGAATAACAGGGCATCAAGTTAAGTTTTCTTCTCTTTTTTCCTCATCTATACTGTATTGCTGTGGGGAGCTGTAACCTCCTGATTAAACCAACAGACCATGACTTTCTCATCTAGAGATACAATTGAAGAAAGCATCTGGCGAGCTAACTCCAGTAGTTTGTGTTGGGGACATGTTTGGTTTGTTGTGTGTGTTAATTTTCCTTTGTTTTCTTTTCCCCTCAACATTTGGTTTTATTTATTAATTACTGTGCTTGGAGTGAATAGCTAAGTGGGAGATGCTTTTATTTAACTATGTAAAAATCACTAATTTGGTCTGTTTGGTTTGAAACTTTAATTGTAATATTCCTGTTTACTTCCTTCTCCTTTACTTGGAGAGATTTATCTGCTTGCTTGTATGTCCAACCAGACAGACACACAGACACTTCTCCTTTTATTAAGGTAGATAATGAAAAAGTTGACATCAGCATCTCATCCTTCTTAGCCTTCACTTGTCTTCCTTAGTCGAAAACAACATACATGCACAAAAAAAACAGATACAGGAAATAAGGTAGAGTGAAGTACTCCTCTGCTTTAGATTTTTGAAAAGAGAATGTATTGATCTGTTACAGTTTGTTTACAAGTTATTAGGCTGAAAAAATTATAGTTACATAGTAGTGAAAAGTTAGGTATAAGTACTGCTGTAAGACATTTATAGAAAGCCAATCAGATTCAGATCAACATGCAAAGCAATTCACGGGAATTAATATAGTCTTATTCGAATAAATCTTGAATCCTGAAACTTTGTATAACTGCTTCATTACATTTGGCATTTATGAAAATGATGCATCTGCAACAGTAATGTAAAGTTCCACGTCATGTCAGGTCCATTAAGTGGTAGTTTTTGTTCAAGTCTTACCTTATTGTTAGCTGAATCTCTGGTTACAAGCAGATGATGAGGAGTTTGATGGTGAAGGTAAATAAAATGACAAAAGAAACTCTGTCTGGTTTCAAATCCTAAAATAAAGAATCAGAATGGATATGTTTTATAGAAAATTACATTTCTGGGCTGTAGTATATTAGTTTAATCCCTGTGCGTTTGCATGATGCAGTGAGTTATTAAACCCATTCAACAATATCAAAGGCTTTTTCTCCATCCAAATATAAAAAGACCTCAAAAAGCTGATTGTACGTTTCTATATTTAACAAATTCAGTGATCTTGTGAAATAATAGAAGAAAGCACTTTCTGTATTCTGTTTTGTGAAAACTTTGGCCAGAATATTAATCAATAATGGATAGGGAAATAGCATGTAAGATACACATTTAAAAGTTTGTTTTTTTTTTCTTGATGCATAACATAGTTTTATAGTTAGGAGCTTCTTTACTTTGTGGTTTTGATGAGAATATACAGCATTAACAAACCTAATTTAAATGAGAGGGTTAAAGTTCTAATGGATTGCCATCTAGACCTGCAGCTTTTCTGGTGTGGTCCCCGGCCGGGACGCCCAGGAGGACCGGAGGAGGGCTTGTGCCTCCTCCAGACCGCGAAGGGGCATCCGTCCTGGTTATGTTGGGGGCCTCGGGTAAAGGGCTTGGAAGCCCAGCCCTGTAGGGACCTATGGCCACCGCGAGGTGGCGCCCCAATGCCTGCATATCCCTGGAGCCCAGCACTTCCACCACACCAGGAAGTGCTGGGGGGAAGAAGACAGGAGACACCCGGACGGCTTCAGGGTGCACAGCCGGCACTTCCGCCACACAGGGGTGTGTCCAAGGGGGAGTGCCGGGAAGCAGCTGGAGCCCATCCGGGTTCCCATTTAAGGGGCCGCCTCCCTCCAGTCATTGGCGAGAGTTGGGTGGAAGAGGACGGAGCTGAGAGAGAGAGAGGATGGGAGGCAGCCAGGAAGGCATTTTGATCGCGAGGCCTGGACATTGGGGGAACGGTGCAAGAGGCACTGGGGAGTGCACTGTAAATACTTAATTTGTTAATAAAGGGTGTGTGGTGAACTTAAGATGTCCGTCTGTCTGTGTCCGGGTTCAAGTTCACACTGGCTATTTTTAGTGATCACAATTTTAGAATTGATTATCCAGCTTATCATTATATTCAGTAACTGTTGCTGATTTCTGAGAACATATTTCTTAATTATTTAATTTGCTTTGCATATTTTATCATTTTCTTCAAATTTCTGATAAGAATCACATGATTCAAGCAATGATTCTTTCATTTCTCTTGTGGCCAAGGAGTTGAATTCTGTTTGCAATGCCACTCTCAGTTTATATACTGTATCTCAGTGGTTTTGATTTTGCATATTCTTTATCACTTTTATCAGTTGGAATTGTGATTAATTCTATTTACCTTTCGATGTCTCTATTATTTTTGTGTGAAACATACACTAAGTAACTTGTAACCATGGATATTCTTTAAGCATTTCCCAGAATTTTTAATATTTCCACAAATTATACATTTTTGTGGAGTCAAATTTGATGCATTCTTCATCACTGATAATAACGGATGAAGTCACCAGTTGGAAGCTGAATTAGCAATACTTAATACTTTCAGTTCCAGGTTCAGACGGGCCTAGTCAAAAATAACAATGGTGTCATAATTCAAGTTTTAACAAAAGACAACAAATTATTATTGATTAAAGAACAATCACAGTTGTATGATTTTTGCTGTTTACTCTTCATATTCCTTAATTCATAAGACTATTTTATCCTTTTTAGTTCTATTTACCTATTGAGAAAATTCAAAAAAGTTGTATGTAAATAGCAATCTGTACTTATGCCATTTAATACAAGTCTGATTTCCAACACTTCACTCTAATCCTCTGACATAACTAACTGACAGAACTGGTCCCCCCTGACAAAGTAATATTATCATCAAAAACAATATTTTCTGTTTTGCTAAAAAGCTGAAATTTAGTAGGATAATACATTTTAGACACTAGGTATCCACTAACAAAGGACATTTCAGTATATCAATATTTAGGGGTAAAAAAATCCCACAATAAATAAAAATAAATACCCCAACATGTCAGCAATGCCTTAGCGGATTTGATTGATTGGTGACATACAAAATAGAAATTAACCCCGACACATTGTTTTTTTATTTGTTAATATTTGTTACTAATAATATTTTAGTAAGTATGACTTACTAAGACACTGCATTCCCCATTTTGCCCCATCGCTGAGAGTGACTGCATCGAGAAATTGGGTGTGCCGGTTTATAGAAATGGAAGGTTCAGTGTGGAAACAAAGTGAAACAAGAAAAGTTTGGTGAAGCTTAAAGAGCATGCATTTAGCAAGTGCTTGTCAGGTGCTGTGGCTGTGAGCGTAGTCAATTTAACATCACTGATCCAGTAAGAAAGGGTTTTAATATAGATTTCCACACTTCACCACCACCCCCCACCCCATCATATCTGCAATGTTGTCCATATACCGAACTAGGGACTACAGTTCCCATCAGTCACTGTGCTGCTTAAATAAGAGCATTGATAAAGGCACAGTGTCATCAAAGGTAGCAACTGCTGTGATTTTTTTTATTCCACAACCACTTTGCAATAGCAATTTCATTGTCTCACTGGTTTACAGAGCTTATGTATGCAGTGTTTCTCAACCTTTATGGCCTTGGGACCCAATTTTACCTTTTTAAGTTCCTTAAAACCCATAGACAAAATTTGAAAAGATGGTTGTTTTTTCCCCCTTTGTGAATCAACTACAATTAGAAGACGATTAGGAGATCCCCATAGTGAAACAACTGCAGTTAGTAACAGAGAAAATAATACTACGCATTATGGTTGTGCACAGTCTCCTCTGCCCAGATTGTTTCCACCTTGTCTCACTGATGCCAACCACATCAATTTTATAATTTCTCATCTCTTTTTCTACTTGACAAGTTCTGCCCATTTCAAACATGGTTCTTACGTTTTATGTTGCAATGTTAGTTGCTTTGGCTGCGAAAAAGGTACTCTGCCCTGTGGCTTCGAGAGTGCTCGGGCTTTCACCACGCAGCTTCATAAGTCCTCTTGCAGAGGGCCCGTCTCTTACAGATGCTTCAATAACTAGAGTTTCTGTAGTTGTTTCTGTAGAAATGAACCGGAAAATGCTGCACACAGCCAGGGAGTGGCATTGATGTTATCTAGAACAGCACAAAAAGCTCTCAAGGGATGGAAAGCACATGAAAGTGCATGAATTCTTACAGCCTCCTTTCGAACCAAGCACAAGAAAATCTGCATGAACATAACCCATTGCTACATCCCTACTAATGAATGATAGTGTTAAAACTTCTAACTCCTCAATTTAGTTTCACAAATCAACAAAAAACAGACATTCTTTAGGATTTGTTAACAACTGCAGTTACCAACACAAGCATATGGAGAACATAAAAACACCACCGAGACAGTGAACAGTGCAGGATTCAAACCTAGATCTTGAGAGCTGTGTTGTAGTCGCACTGACCTCTGCACTACTGCGTCTTGTACTAAACAGAACTCCCATGGATCAAAACATGATTTCAGAGGCCCAGAGCATATTTAAGAGTTTATTACTACACTGTTCAGACAATTGTTACACATTTTCTTTCTCTGTATTAGTGAACTGTATGTAATGCAATTCTTTCCTTGGGTTTTTGAAACATCTAAAACTGGATATGAAATAAGGCAAAATGAATAAAAATAGTTTCACAGTAATTGACTTCCCTGGGCAAACAGAGTTGGAAGCACAAGGCAAGTCTCTCGGAAGGGGGTTAAAAAATCTAGATGCTTCACAGCCTATTCTGCTGTCTTTTAAGATAAAGCATGTTCAGCAGGAACTCGGGATACACCTGGACCATCCCAAAGTAAGATGTCCAAAAAGTGTTCCTTTTGATCATGTTACTTCAAAGGAGATAAAACCAGACAGGACAGATGGAAAGGCAGTACATCTATGATCTCCGCATGCAACTGAACTACACCTGAGAAGCTGCTTCATGTGAGAGTCCAGGGGAAATCCACTCTGCTAACTGCAATAAACAATATTTATTTAAGTAATGATTAAAAGTCTCCTTTATATTATCTATATACATAGTAAACTATATAACAAAAATATCTAGCAAGTCTGGTTGGAAAAAATCAATTTTATAATCTAGCATCTTGGTTTGCAGAGCACCCCCTTCACTCACAAGAGATGATTGCGGTTGACCTGATAAAGCATCAATTATTTATTGTAAGCACAGTCCTTGTCTCAGGATTACAAGGTGAACAACACTCATACTTATTTTTAGCCCCTGAAATTATGGTGGAATATGTATGATTTGTGCTATACATTGCAAAGTCTTATAACAAAGGAAAAAAGTGTATAAAAGAAATTTCCAATGATTGTAAATGTGCATGTATGTGTCAATTATTTGTCAAAGAGGTATTTTGTGGAGCTCACCATATTGAAACAGATTAATATAAGGGTAACTTTAACCGACTAGTTTCCTTATCATACATGTCTGTGGTTTGATTGCCCACGTAGACACGAAGGGAATGTGCCGAGACTATAAAGGCAGTGAGCCAGCTAGCATTAAAACTTTCATTCTGATGGATTTTTACAGAAGCAGCAGTAACAACTGCACCACTAGGCCCTCATGTTAGCACTGGTGGGTATTAAAATAAATATTATATGAAGTAAAGACCTAATTATTGAATGATGCTTTGTGGTTACTATAGACCAAACATAATACCATGGCATGAGACATTTTAGGTGTGTTTACACGTAATGTGAAAAGCTCATATAGTGATAGCCATGTCTGTCTTTCTTTCTATCCATGTGAAACAACTCATTTCCCTCATGGACAGATTTTGTTGAAAACTTGTTTTTAAATGAAATTTGTCAGGATAATTCAGTTTTCAATAAGATATCTCAAACACAGCACATTGTAAACATTTTTAAAATTTCAAAATCTTTCATGAAAAATGTGTGAATTTACTTGCCTCACTTAAAACAAAGAAACATTCAGTGTGACTTCAACTATGAATTTGTTTACTGTGTTAGTATTAGCCTTGAGAGCGGTCACTTCTATAGTTTATATTTCTTTAGATTTGTATTTTACTTGTTTGACAGCAAAACTGTATAACACTGTGAAATCCCTGCAGTTGTGCACAGTGAAGCGAGTACACCCCACTGCTGACCACAGGATGGGTTTGGTCAGATGTAGACTGGGCTGGATTACCGTACCAAGTATTACCACAGAAGAAATGAATGATGGAAGATGTGTCCTTCCCAATACAACTCTTTAAAACTAATATTGTTTATTTATCCAATATTGTAATAATAATATTGCTTATGTACTCATCGCTATACAAGGTAAGCAATGTCCCTTCTTTATGAAAGAATGTCCTTTGCCCTCGTCCCATGCCATGCTCATCTCAACAGCTGTGCACCATCTTGCGCAAACCACAGCTGCAGTATCTCACTTTTCATGCTCCTTGAAACTAAAGTGTACAGACAGCAACAAGGGCAGTCAGTCCAAATAATTAAAGAGTCAAGGGACGAAGCAAGTATCAAAATTGAAAGTCAAAAAGAGAGAAATGTCAAAACCAAATCATAAACCAAAAATGATAGTCAATGGGCAGAGCTTTATTTCAAAATACCAGTAATCAAAATTAAAGACATTAGTACACCAAGTCTGATCCAATATCGGATACTAGTGAATATTTTAGGGCGATCTTTATACTAGCATGACCCTGGTGCTTCATAGGAAGTCCCCATGGACATGGATGCCACAACCCACCAAATTATGGTGTATTCCCAAAAAGAAGAATGGTACTGAAAAAGACAGTAAAAATTTTTAACTTCTGATCCAAAGCTCTAAACAAAATTCTGATTTCAGAATTTAATTCAATGGGATTTTAAACCCCCCAAAGAATGCAAAGATTTATATTCCAGCTTCAGGGACCCCCCCCCCCCCACAAAAAAAAAAGGAAAAGGAAGCCCCATACATAACAGACAATTACAACATGAAGGGGAAGTATGATAGGATGAAAAGTAGAAAATAATGAAGAAATGTATGAAAGATGACTCTGATATTTTATGCTACAGTGAATAACAGTTCTTCTATTACACTAAAAACAGTTACATTATTTGCTGATTATAATAATTCATTATTTTTCTGACACTGGAATTTATCAACGAAGTGCTAAAATGATTCACTATCTATCATGTTTGTGTGCAGTCAACAATTTTAGCTTGTGACTTCAGCACAGATTTTAAATCTCCATTAGCTACTTCTTTGAAAAAAATAAAACCTTGTTTAAGAAATTTGAGCTACAATTAGCCACAGACCCTCCATATCCAACAACTAACAAAAGGACATGAAACTTTTCATCACTTGAGTTGGAAATGTCTGTCAATGCAAGCAATTTTATGGAGGAATATTTCGGACAAAATTAAATAAATAAATAAATAAATGCGTAAATAAATAAAAGTACTGTGAAATGTGAGCATAAATAAATCAATGTGTCATGAAATGAGAGCCTAAATAAATAAATATGTCATGAAATGAGAGCATAAATAAATAAATGTGTCACAAAATATGTTTTTTGTTGCTTATTTATTTATTTCATTTTGTCCGTAACATTCCTGCAAACCATCATGAAATACGACTTGAAATAAAACTGTCACTTTCACTCGTCAAAGTTGAGAGGGTGGGCTCTAACACGCCCTCTAGTTACTGATTGGTAAATCGATAGCACAAGAATTAATTAGAAAAATGCTTACTACTGCCGATGAAATGGATTCTGCCGAAGATATTACGTATTTCAGAGAGAGAATTGAAGATTTATCGGAAGAAATTACAATGTTGGCAGCCCTTTTATACTCCGATATAGATGAAACTATTTTTGAAATTATCGAAGAACAGGTGGAACGGACTCTACTACACTCCAGTTCAGGTGACACAGTACCCTGCTCTGGACGTCCATCCTTTGACATTCCAGCTGAGTCAATAGAACACCTTCTGTTATGCGGTTTAAAAGTACGACAGATTGCAGATCTACTGTATATGGTGTATCGGAGAAGACGATCACAAGGCGAATGAGCCAGTTTGATATACGGTAAGCTGCAACGGCTGTATTAGTTTAGGTACTTTGACACGGAATGCCCAAAGCAGCTCCAACTAATATTTTGAACTGAGTATTTGACCCTTGTTTTACGAGTATAAAGTCAGGTGCATATTCGCAGCTACTTTTTCAAACAACTCTACAGCTCTGATCAGTGGCAAAGTTGTTTGTTTATATTGTAAGGTCATTTCTGCAGTGCATTCTTTCAAATAAATTGCCGGGATGTTGTAACAGGAGACTAACAGTAGATAGTGCTTGAGTTTTCATGGCTGTGCACACATTTCTTAGCAACAGTGTTCCAGCCCTTACTCTAACACCTTTCTTAGTTGAGAACTCAAGTCCACAGATACTTTTAGACAACTTTAAAATGGTCTGTTCTTATTCAAGGAAAAGAAAATACAAAACATTGAGAGATAGGAAAGGACAGGGACAGGGAAACAGAATGGCCAATGAAAATAAGAATTAGCTGAATAGATATCTATAATTAAAATGTAGAGTTGAGAAGCATAAAGACTAAGATAGTAAGATTTATTTTTCAAGACACATTCCACCAAATAAACTCAGCAGTAGTTAGTTTGGAGTTACATTCAGATTGCTTCAATATTAAAGTTCAGGAGTTTGAACACTTTAGTAATTTTTCATTTCAGCCTTGCCACCTTACTGTGTCCCTGTCATTGATCAGAACAATTTTTTTTTTACTAAACTAAATTACATATCGTGGAATGAGAGAAGTGGCCACTAATTAAATATGATTGAAATTAACTGTTGGAAATGCTGCTGATTAACAGATTGATTGCAGCAAAAGCCATAATGCCATAATTTCATCCTGCAGTCTTGGAATAGCTGTTGAATTTTGTTTCTGTCAGTTTATTAACGCAGGGCTATTTGTCCTGAGTGCTAAAAGCTATGATAATGCTACTTTGGCATGCCATTAAAGCTGCCAGCTGTGATAGCTTTCTTTGCTATTACAAAAGTAATTCAGAAGGGATGCAGTGTTAGATTTTTTTCCTTATCATATGATGTTATTCCATCTGTTTTCTTAACTTTGTTTACCAAAATCACAGGAAGCCACAGCTTATCTCAGCAGAACAGAAATCGACCCCTGGTGGGTTACTATTTCTTCACAGGGTTCACTTACGCACTAACCAATACTCAGTCATGAAGGACCAGTTTAGAAAAATAATTCTTTACTGATTTTACAAAGAAAATTGTGGTAAAATTTTGTTTAAAAATCCAACATGCATGTCTTTTGCATGAAGAAAAAAATCATCATTCTTTTTTAAATTACACTCTGTGGAATAAGATGAGAGGCTACTAAATTGGCTACTGATTAACTCATTTGCCACAGCTGCACCAAGAACTGTATTTGAGAACCACTTACAGCAGATGAAGAAGGAGCTACATCAGTATCCTGTCAGTGCATTCTGGTCTGGTACCAAAAAAAGAAAAATATAGCATAAATATGATAAAAATCTACATTGTTGTTGTTACTGATTTTTAAGAGCTATTTATTTGTATGAGAAGTGTAAATGTTTTTTCAATACAAGTAAGACAGCCGAGCTGTGTCAACTGATGTCTAGTGGCACCTGATCATCAAGTACTGTAACTGACAAAGATATTAATTATCTACTAATTGTTTTAAAATTACAATTATAGGAAAACCATTGAAAGACATGGTTCATTGGCAAGGATTAATTTACTTCGGACTTTTAATTTGAGAGGTTTCAAGCAACATTATGATTTTTTTTTATATAATTTTTCTCTTCTGACCAGTATTGCATGGAGGATAAAAGAAATGTTTTAATCCAATAATAAAATAAAAAAAAACTTAAAGTAGTTAATAAACATATCAATCAACAATGATATAATAATTATTCAGTGACACAGTCTCAAACCCAAAACTTCTAATAATAGTTGAGAAAAGATCGACTACATACGATACCATTAATTTCACAGCAAACATTCAATATTCAACTTTCTTATTGCAATTGTATATTATATGTGATGATCAAAAATGCATAGAGTTCACAAGAGTCCATTTGATAAAATATGTTGAATTAGTCTAAGCCAGCACCATTAGTAGCTTTACAAAACAGGTTTAAGTATTAAAGGTAATTAAAAAGTCCTTAAACCTCCATCACAGAAGATGAAGTTTCCCATGTTTTATTGCAGTGGTCAATGCTACTGCTTTACATCATCAATGTCCTTGGCTGGAGTCTTAGTCAAATTACATAGATTGCATGATCTATCCATGAGTACAAAGGTTGTGTTCTCTTGGTACTCCAGTTTTCTTAAAACATACCAAAAATGTGTTTTAGCCTAATTGTTGACTATGTATGATGGAATTTAGGTGCGTTCCAGAGTTTGTCCTCCAAAGATTTCATTGCTGATTTCTGCCTTGTGCTCAATTCAGCCAGAAAATGTGCTGGTCACTGGTATATCTGAACTGGATTAAATGAGTAGAAAAACAGACATATAGATAAATATCATCTCATTGTGATTAGTATTATTTGACTAGGCTTTGTTACATTAATCTACAGCAGAAACCCAAGATCTTTCATCCTTTAGATGTTACCAGAAAACTGATACATTCACTGTAAAGTTTCAGATTACAGTCTCCACCTGGTAAACAATTAATATTCATATAGATGTAGGTGGGGGGGATAGTGGGCCAGCAAACAATTTCAATATCTCCAGACACAAGGAAGCCAATGTACATAAGGAGTGTTACAGAATAACTCTCTTGAGTGCCACTTCTCCAAGACCTGCAAAGTTCAATTGGAAGTAAACTGTTTTTACTCAACATGCTCTAATATTATAATTAAATGGTTTATTAAATTACCAGCTGTATAATTATGATTTGTGCAATAATATGCCTGATTCTATTAGCCAAAACAATCTGTATGTGCATACAGTTGCTTTAATGATTTCCCAAAATCCTGCCACTGTCTATGCCAAATGTTTTATTGTGGTGGGGTCCTAGGGTGACCTTGTTCTATTTATATTCTTTATGTAGATTTTAAATGAATGGTTCAAATCCCATATTCTTACCACACTGTCAAGTAAGTGTAGTTCAGCACTTTCCCATATCTTTTAAATGTGTAACTCTAGGCAATTAGCCAGAGTACCAGAACAGACATGAGAGAAAAAGTTATACATTTATCTATGTATTATAGATAACTAGTAACAGTGCTTGAGCATTCATAGTTTTCATCCCTTTTTTTCTGTACGTTTAGCATTTGTTTGCTCAGAGGTTGATGCACTTGCTGCTTCCTGAGCAGCTCTTCTTTTCTCCACTCTAGCGTCCCTCTTCTTCTCTTCCTTCGTCTGCATCTTTTCACGTTAAAACTGATTAAGTCAGTGTTTGTGTTGCAATTACTTAGTATGTTTTCCTTCATTTTTTACTTAAGCCTTCAATTTGCCTCAAGAATGATTTAAGATATGAAGAGGTAGGGGAAGTGACAGCAAAGGTGGTAAGAATGAGAACGGTGCCCGTACACATGCGCCACATGGCCACCCTGCCTGCTGCTGCTGAGAGTTGATCCTCAATAAAATAAAATAAAAACAAAAAGAGGAATAACTTTGGTGGTCAATCATCACCCCGAATGCGGATAGCTGACATCACATAGTATATGTCTACCAAATTTCAGGTCAATAGGTCAAACGGTTTGCAAGCTACAGGTGATTTAAAATTCTGGACAGACAAACGAACAGCCATGGTAGCGTATTATATATAAAAATATGCCCTAAATATAAGTAGAGTTCAAAAAATAAGTTGGTAAAATAATTCTTAATCATAAAATAGTAATAATAACAATAATAATACAACCTGGGTAATAATCAGCTTAGACTAAGAGGTGTCTTTATCTTATGTTCATTTCCAGCCTGGCCTTTGATTTAGATGCCATCTGCATAGGGCCAGGTGACATGGAGTGCCTGACTATGGCCACCAAAGGATAGAGATTGTCTTCTTCACTTCCATTGATGGAAAAAGGGCAGAGAGTATGGCCTTCTGCAGACCTTTTTCCTTTCTCTCGGCTCTTAATTTAAGGCCAACATTATCATTCTGGACATGCCTCTTGAGCTGAATGGCAGTATGTAATTCCCAATAACTTAGCTCAGGCAGATTCCACCCCACCTCCCCTAATCCAGAAGTAGTTAGTTAGTTCCTGCAAGTTCAGATTTGGTATTTTCCCCTAAAGAATAAAGTCTCTTGATCTAGTAAGTTGTAAATATCCCTGAGCAAGGGCTGGTTACAGTATACAGTTTCCTTCCCTTTAAAATTATACAGCCAATTTTTAAAAGATGTATATTTTTAGACATTAATAGCAAGAAATATTATTAACCAAAATGCTAGATATTTTTTTCTGTTAAACTTCAAAAATGAAAATGCGAATACAGGGTCAAACTGGCAGTCGGCAGTGAATACTAAAATGGCAAAGCTATGCTTCAGAGTTTAAATCCTTAGCAACCTAGTCATTCTTGCTATCTTTTGAAAATTGCATTTTTCAATATTTTATAGCTTATCAAGCAAAGAAATGCCTATATTTGAATTATTACAAAATGCTGTGCACAGAGAAACATCAATTTGCATGGAAAAAATAGCCAGGTTTAGTTTTTAAATTCTGAAAATACTTAGCTTTTTCAAACTGAAATGGTTAATAAAATAAAGACAAGATTCTGCAAAAAAACAATTTATGTATACTTCAGATCCAAGGATTCTTAAGAGTTCTTTGAAATCTCTTGAAATATTAATTAACATGAAATATTTTCTCATCTGTAATTTTACTCTTCCACAAATGCGATGAGAACACATTAATTTCTGAACAGATTTGTAGGCTTTTAATAAGTCTACAGTCCCCAGATGCTACCCTTGTTTGATTTTATACTCAGTTTTTCATTTGAATTATTTTTTCAAAGGTAAAGCCTATTATTTTCTCTCTTTATCATATCCTTGCCTTGTTCATGCCCATTTCACAATTTACCATCTATAGCTAAGGCTATGTGCATACATTCAGTTCATTGTTGTTTAATTAGCACTGATAAGTGCATTACGTCCTGTTCTATCTGTGATAATGGTGTCTACAAAAAAATGAAGAATGATTAAATGCACTGCTAAAACTAGGATTTGGCAAGTTTGTGTTGGAGGGCTGTTAAGGATGCACTTGTTTTTGCAATCAGCATCTGATTTGTTATTTAATTAGACATCTTGTTAAGCTATTTCTGCTTTCACAATAGTCTGGCTTTCTTCATATAGATGCAATATATTAGCACCCATTACTGTATTCCAGCATTTTGTTTTCTAGGACTGTTTGCAGCCTCTTCAGTTTGAGGCCAACCTCTTTTTTCAGTCTAAAAATAAATCAGACTTTATGTTGAAAGGACACTGTTTCAGTTGACAGTTGCATCTAAGGAGCACGTGCCATTGTCTTCCTGGTTTGTAGCTCATCATCAGAAATAAAGCTCTGGTAACTAAGTGATTATCATGACACCTAAAGTAAATTTTACACAGTGTCAGATAGTTTTGAGGATAGATAGATAGATAGATAGATAGATAGATAGATAGATAGATAGATAGATAGATAGATAGATAGA
>JANRMT010028174.1:58588969-58608703 GCA_026402145.1 Polypterus bichir lapradei | reverse complement strand
AGATAGATAGATAGATAGATAGATAGATAGATAGATAGATAGATAGAAGTAGCACTACATAATACTATGATATGAATAAAGGTTGATAAATGATGTATGAAGTTTCTGATGATAATTGCTATGTACATACTGAAAGCCTTGATTATTGTGAATACAAAAATAACAAGGGGAAGGAAAATGGATTTTAAAGGGCTGGTAATCTCAGAGTCAAATAATAAACTGAGGTCAGGAAACAGAAAGCAAATGAACCAAGCAAATGTGTTTTTGGGAACAAGAGAGTGTCTAAGTCAAACAAAACTAGCAGAGTACAGAGGCCAAACTAATGAGAACAGAGCCCTAACAAAAATAAACAATGGCACGTGCAAAGTTTGATTCTTTTACATTACCACAACGACATTACTGCACCAATATGACATCCGCCTTTCAGAAAACAGCAACATGAACTGCAGCACAGAATATCAGAATGGTGGCTGACTTAAGTCACTGTCAAAACATGAAACATTATAAATAATGCAAAACCAGAATATTAATAACATTTATGGGTTAATACTGTGCACAAAATAAAAATGAAAGGATGCATGGCAATGAAGATTATGACGATTAACATGAAGGTGACAGGTTACGATAACTATTAATAACAGTCATCGAGCCACTAACTCAGTGAATGTGGTTAATCCAATTTGTAAGTTGTTTGGACAATGGATTTGGATAGATGGATCAACGAATACTATAATCCATTCTGCCCAATGCAGTTCTCTCCGGAATGTCACCTATCCTCAAAGGAGACTGGGAAACTTTCTGATAGCCACAGACCCTCAGTAGTCAGCACAAGTGACCGAAATGGCAGCAGTGCTTCTGCCTGAATGGGCCTCCTGTAAAAAACAGGCGTATGGCGGTCAGAGCAAATCTGTATCTCACATCACACTGACCCCAATACAAAATATTTAGAAAACAAAAAAGGTGATATCTGTCTGTTTAATGAAGCAATTAAATGATTAAAAATGCTCCAACTTTCAAATCAATTAACTAAGTCCCTAAATGCACCAAAATGTTACAGTATGCTATGCATACATTTCCTCTTCTTCTTTCGGCTGCTCCTGTTAGGTATTGCCAAAGCAGACCATCTTCTTACTGGCTCTACATCATGCTCTGTCACACACATTACCTGCATGCCCTCTCTTACCACATCCATAAGCTTTCTCTTAGGCTTTCCTCTTTCCCTCTTGCTTGGCAGCTCTATCCTTAGCATCTTTTTCCCAATATACCCAGCATCTTTCCTCCGCACATATCCAAACCAACGCAATCTCACCTCTCTGACTTTGTCTCCCAACCGCCCAACCTGAGCCGACCCTCTAATGTACTCATTTTTAATCCTATCCATCCTCGTCACACCAAATGCAAATCTTAGCATCTTTAACTCTGCCACCACAAGCTCTGTCTCCTGCTTTCTGGTCAGTGCCACCATCCCTAACCCATATAACATTTCTCACTTCCACCCTGTAGACCTTCCCTTTCACTCTTGCTGATAACCATCTGTCACAAATTACTCCTGACACTCTTCTCCACCCATTCCACCCTACATGCACATTCTCTTTTTCACCTCTCTTCCACAATCCCCTTTACTCTGTACTGTTGATCTCAAGAATTTAAACTCATCCACCTTTGCCAACTCTACTCCCGACATCTTCACCATTCCACTGACCGTCCTCTCATTCACAAACATGTATTCTGTCTTGTTCTTGCTGACCTTCATTTCTTCTCCTCTCTAGAGCATATCTCCATCTCTCCAGGGTCTCCTCAACTACCTCCCTCAACCTCCCTACTCCCACTACAGATCACAATGTCATCAGCACACATCATAGTCCAAGGGGACTCCTGTCTAATCTCATCTGTCAACCTGTCCAGTACAATTGCAAATAAGAAAGGGTTCAGAGCCAATACCTGATGTAATCCCACCTCCATGTTGAATGCATCCATCACTCCTACCGCAGACCTCACCACTGTCACACTTCCCTCATACATATCTTGTACAACTCTTACGTACTTCTCTGCCACTCCTGACTTCCTCATACAATACCACAACTCCTCTTGAGGCACCCTAGTCATATGCTTTCTCCAGGTCCATAAAGACACAATGCAATTCCTTCTGGCCTTCTCTATACTTCTCCATCAACACCCTCAGAGCAAACATCACATCTGTTGTGCTTTTTCTTGGCATTAAACCATACTGCTGCTCACTAATGACCTCCTCCATTAATTAAACTATAAAGAAAATGCTGCATTTAGTAGCACATTTTTTAATTTTAAAACTCATTTTCTTAAAAGAACTGTGCTGAGGTACAGTGGATACAGAAATATCCAGATCCTTTTACTTTTTTCACATTTTGTTATATTGCAACTCTGTGCTAAAATCATTTAAATTAGTACCACCCTCGAATATCAAGCAACACTACATATTCCAAAATGATGAACCAATAACAGGATTCTAGAAAGTTATGCAAAATTATTAACAATAAACTGAAATATCACATTGACACAGATATTCAGACCCTGTGCCATGACACTTGAAGTTTTTCTCAGGTGCCTCCCATTCTCTTTGTCATTACTGAGTTGTTTCTATACTTTGTGGTCAGTTCAATTGATTTTACATGATTAGGAAAGGCACACCCCTGAACATATAGTACCCTAAGATGAAGATATGCATCCAAGAAAAATCAATCCATGATGTCAAAGAATGTGATGCTTGTCTGCCAGAACTTGTCATTATATTTCATATCACCGAGCCATTATTATAATATATTTATAATTACATTATTATTATAACATTTATATGTTACTTACATAAAAGCCAGATTGAATGGGTGAATGTTAAATGGGTAAATAACATTCGATCTGGCTTTTATGTAAGTAACATATAAATGTTAATGTTTTGGGCACATGCACTGTCCTTTGTATGTAAGAGTCAGATTCAATGTTATTTACCCATTTTCCTTTATTTATTAACTTACTTCCTACAGTCACAAGTAGAGTGCAGAGCTTCCCATGTACATATACAAAGTACAGCGATGGCAAAAGTGCATTTTTGATCTGATGTAGAACCGTCATCATGATTTGAGTTTGCCTCTGTTATAGCGCGTCTATGTCAAAACAGCAGTGTCAAATGCGGGAGGGCGGGGAGTTGGGATCGTGAATGCGGCTGAGAGAATAAAACTGAATAAAAAAAAAACAAAGCTAACCTTTACAAGTATCATAAATTACACCGGCTGTTACAGACTGGAATCAAATGTATGTTTTTATTCTAAAATAGTAAGAATACAGGCAGTTCACTTCTTGAAATGGACTTGTCCGGGATCAAACCCGTGAAGCTTTGATTACCAGTCAACCATTGATACCATTGCGCCACCAAAGCTGTCGTAGCAAATGCGTGGCAATGTCGCACCCTAACGCGGATTGTTTTACTGCAGTTATATTTTTGAATGGAAGTGCATTTGTTCTGTTATATTTGTACCCTTTGTGTTAGTGTTTCTGTGATATTTGGAATTTAGGCTTCACACATTATACACTTCACGTCTACATTTTGTCAATTATTACTAAAACATGAAAAACGTTTCTGTTTTAACGATGTGTTTACATAGATCGTTGTAGACACGGAACACACATGAAATGCAAGTATTCCAAATAACGATATAGTATTTATAAAAGGTGTCATTTTGCTGGACTTCTCACTGTATCCAACTCTAAGCAACTGACACGCAGGTAAACAGACTTGAGCTGAGAATACTGTACAGGGTGGGGGGATGTGATAGCAGGCTGCTTGCTGTTTGCTGCTTATCAACACATTTAAGGGACAAAAGACGCTGATGGAGAGGTGCGAAGCGTTTTAAGGTGGGACGGACCTACGAGATTTTTCGTAGGCTCTGGTAATTCTAGTGTTAACCTAGCTTCCACTATTCTTTCCCATAACTTCATGCTGTGGCTCATCAATTTTATCCCCTTGTAGTTACTACAGCTCTGCACATACCCTTATTCTTAAATATCGGCAACAGTACACTTCTTCTCCACTCCTCAGGCATCCTCTCACTTTCCAAGATTCTATTAAACAATCTGGTTAAAAACTCCACTGCCATCTCTCCTAAACACCTCCATGCTTCCACAAGTATGTCATCTGGACCAACGGCCTATCCAATCTTCATCCACTTCATAGCTGCCCTTACTTCCTCCATGCTAATCTGTTGCACTTCCTGATTCACTATTTCCACATCATCCAACCTTCTCTCTCTCATTCTCTTAATTCATCAGCTTCTGGAAGTACTCTTTCCATCTTCTTAACACATCCTCTTCTCTTGTTAGTATGTTGTCATCTTTATTCTTTATCCCCTTAACCTGCTGCACATCTTTCCCAGCTTGGTCCCTCTGTCTAGCCAATCGGTACAGGTCATTTCTCCCTCCTTAGTGTCCAACCTCTTATTCAACTAATCATACACCTTTTCTTTAGCCTTCACCACCTCTCTCTTCACCTTGTGCCTTATCTCCTTGTACTTTTGTCTACTTTCTGTATCTCTCTGACTATCCCACTTCTTATTCACCATCCTCTTCCTCTGTATACTCTTCTGTACTTCTCCATTCCACCACCAAATTTCCTTTTCCTCCTTCCTCTGTCCACATGTCACACCAAGCACCCTTCTTGTTGTCACCCTTACTACTTCTGCTGTAGTTGCTCAGCTGCCTGGTAACTCTTCACTACCACCCAGTGCCTGTTTTACCTCCTCCCTAAACTCAATCTTGCAGTCTTCCTTTTACAACTTCCACCATTTGATCATTCTTTCTGCCCTCACTCTTCTCCTCTTCTTGATCTCCAATGTCATCCTACAGACCACCATCCTATGCTGTCTAACCCTGCTACCATTGTGCAGTCTTTAATCTCCTTCAGATTGACTCTTCTGCATAGGATGTAATCTACTTGTGTGCATCTTCCTCCACTCTTGTACGTAACCCTATGTTCCTCCCTCTTTTTAAAATATGTATTCACCACAGCCTTGCCCATCCTTTTTGCAAAATCCACTATCATCCGACCTTCTTCATTCCTCTCCTTGACACCATACCTACCCATCACCTCCTCATATCCTCTATTCCCTTCACCAATATGTCCGTCAAAATCCTCTCCAATCACCACCTTCTGTCCCTTCAATGCACTGTTCATCAATTCATCTAACACACTCCAGAAATCTTCCTTCTCATCCATCGCACACCCAACTTGCAGGGCATATGCACTAACAACATTCATCATCACCTCCAATTTCCAGTTTCATAATAATTACTCTGTCTGACACTCTTTTCACTTACAAAACACTCTTGACATACTGTTCCTTCAGAATAACCCCTACTCCTTTTCTCCTCCCATCCACATCATGATACAACAATTTAAATCCACCTGGCCTTAATACCCTTTCATTTAGTCTCTTGCACACACAATATATCAACTTTCCTTCTCTCCATTATATTGGTTAACTCTCTCCCCTTACCAATCATACTACCAACATTCAAAGTTCCTACCCTCAGTCCCACACTCTTTACCTTCCTCCTCTCTTCTTTCCTCCAGACATGTTTCCCCCCTCTTCTTCTCCTTCTTCAGCCAACAGTATCCCAATTTCCACCAGCACCCTGTTGGCTAACAGTACTGGTGGTGATCATTGTTAAGCATGGCCTCGACCGATCCAGTATGGAAATCTGTATTGTTGTCCACATGTTGATCTGGAAAAACTTTACACCAGATGCTCTTCCTGACGGAACCCTCCCCATTTATTCAAGCTTGGGACCAGCACGAAGAAACACACTGGTTTGTGCATCCCCTGTGGCTGGGTTTTATTAAAATAAGAAAGTGCTTATTTTGTCACAATTATAATAGGTAGAGAAACATACTTTAAAAAGCAGTACTTCCTGTCCTTTAAATATTGTGTACTTTTTCCTAATTTCAAAATTATATATGTGCTGATGTAAGTGAGACTTACTTCATATTGTAAATTTATTTTGCAAGCAATTTACCATATTTGACATGGCATGTGATGTAAATATGTAGCAGTACAGTTTTGGCTCTAAAAATATGTAATTACTTTTTCTGTTTTGTCTTGCCCTAAACCCCACTAGCTAAATGTCAAACTCTGCCCATGCTCAACAGAAGTTAGTTAAACTTAGTAAGAAACTCTGAGACTGATGGAAAATCAGTCAGTCATTTTCTAACCCACTTAATCCTGAACAGGGTTTCCGGGATCTGCTGAAGCCTCTCTCAGCTAGCATAGGGTGCAAGGCAGGAACAAACTCTGGACAGGGTGCCAGTTCATTACACACACACACACATCAATCCCAACCACACACTAGGGTCAATTTAGGATGGCTGACTCATTGCGTGTCTTTGGACTTTGAGAGGAAACCAGAACAACTGGAAGAAACCCATGCAGACACAGGGAGAACATGCAATCTCCAGTCAGGGAGGACCCAGGATGTGACCCTTAATCTCCTTTCTGCAAGACATTAGCACTACCACTGTGCAAACATGCCATAAGAATCTCTGAGAATGATGGAACATCTCTAATATGAATTTAGTAGCATAACGGACCTTAAAGACTTCACTAATGACATTACTTCACTTTAGCTACATTCTCCTCCTTTAATGAACAACACAATTGCAATTCAGTCTTAGCTGATGCCTATGTTTTTAACTTCAAAATTAATTTTATGTTTGGAACGTTATGAAAAGCAGATTAAAAAATTCGAAGTAAAGGCTTTCATGTAGCTGTAGTTTAATTTTCTTTACGATCCTCAGTGGATATTTGAGGAGGCCTAAGATTTTATGATCGCATCTAGTAGCTTACATCTGAAATGGATGTCTAAAGTAATTTGAAAAATATCATGGGTAAAGAAGCCAGGAGAATATAAGACAATATTCCATCAATAATGTGTTTGATATGTAAAAATAAAACATTAAAAGGCAAGGTAAGCAAAAGCTATGTAGGAAATGACTGAAGCTGAGGAAACAGTATTCAACCTCTGAACCTGTGGTTCTATTTAATACAAATGAAGGTAAAATAATAAAACCTAGTATGTCAATGAGTCATTCAAAAATTAATCAAATCCGCTGCACTGAAAGTAATGAATACCCATTTTGCTGCTATGCCTAGGAGATAAGTACAGTAGTTGGATTAGCATTATGCTTTAGAAATAAAATACAAAAGAATGTAACATCTGTTTATCCATGCCAAGTTGTGAATCACAACCCATATCAGAAAAACTGCAACTTTTGTAACCATTTCTGGCAAAAACTGAAAACTCTGAAATTCTTCACAAAAAAAGTTAGCAGAAGAAGTCACATTTTAACAAAACTGTTTACCTGACGTCAAAGGACACTGCAATAAAAAGTCAAATGCCAGTGTGACTTCTGGAAGCTTGACTTGTTGCTTACATGAAACAAATACAATTTTATACTTTGCTTTCATTGTACAAGGGTTGTTAAACTGTGTAGGTGCAGTGAGCCTGCACTCACTGAAGAGCAATATACATTTATAAACTGAGCAGAATGTAATTCCTTAACCCATTAGTGGAGTCAAAGCCAGATAAACCAAGAACTTGGCAAATTAATCCACAGAACTCAGCCAACCTTTAAAAAGCCTTCCATCTAATGTCTAGTGTTTGATGACTTGAGAGGAAGAAATGGGCAGGCAGACTTGGAGAGAGAATTCAATACTGACTATAAGACCTCTAATCTAAAATAAAATCATCAGTTAGCACTAATTCATCAACCAGTATTACCATCAGTAAATGGCAATCAGTCTGGCCCCCTGACACTTTGTCTGTTTCACCTGTTCTTGTAAAATAGGAATAGTTTCTCTCTCTCTCTCTCTCATATACACACACCCATGCACACACACACCAATGCAAAAACACCAATCTGTACATTTCTGAATTGTGTAAGGGAGCCAGAGTCCCAGACAAAACCAACATGGATATGATTTGAACCCATGACTCTTGTCCTGTGAGGAAGTAGTACTAACCACTATGCAGGCCTCTTATCCAGCAATAAGGATTAAGAAAGTCAAGTCAAGTTGGGGTGCATGCACTGGTACAGTGCATTGCCGCACCCACTACACGACAAAACAACTTGGGATCCCAGTTGGCAAGCCCCCAGGCAGACACGCGGTCCTGTCCCACCCTCCGGAAATGACCCTCTATCTGCCGCAGCCAGTTGTTACGTGGGCAACCCCTTGGCCTGGTCAAGCCACTCGGGTCCCCAACAATAAGGATCTTTACGAGTCAGATCACCCTCGGGGAAATGCGCCACATGGCCGTAGTGCCGTACTGACGCTCCCTCACAATGCAGGTAATGTGTCTCATTTAAGACTCCAAGAGCAACCTCTCACTCGATGCAAAGTCAAACCAACAGTACTCAAGGATTTTCTGTAGAGACACAGTACCAAAGGAGTTGTATTCGTCTCAGGTCACTGGACAGCATCCATGTCTCGCAATCATATAGCAAGACAGAAAGCACCAGGACTCTAAAGACTTGGACCTTCATCCTTTTGCACAGATATTAGGAGTGCCTCAAACACCTTTCCAGTGATCTATTGACCCCCCCATGTTCTCCCGATCCATCTACAGACTTTGGTTTTTATCCAGGACACTTGCAAACCCAGACACTCAGACTCCTCACTCAGCATCATGAGCACCCCGATCAGAGCCTCCATTGACTCCGCAAAGATCACAGCATCGTCAGCAAAGTCAAGATCCGTGAATCTTTCTTCACCAACAGATGCCCCACAGCCGTTGGACCCCACGACCGTGGTCAACACCCAGTCCACACAAGCATTGAACAGAGTAGGAGCAAGAACACACCCCTGACGAAACCTAAAATCAACTGGGTTCTGCCTCCACTCTGCACAGCACTCACAGTACCAGTGTACAGGCTGGCCATGATATCCAGCAACCTCGAGGGGATCCCGCGAACCCTCAGGATGTCCCACAGGGCAGCTCGATTAACTGAGTTGAACGCTTTGTGAAAATCGACAAAGGCTGCAAAGAAACTCAACTGATATTCGCGTTTGTGCTCCATGAGAACCCTCAGTGCCAGGATGCGGTCGATGGTAGACTTCTTAGGCATAAAACCAGACTGTTTCGGTCATTGGTAGCTGAGCAAGTGATCCTATTGAGGTCGACCCTAGCAAGGACCTTACCTGGCACAGAGAGCAGTGTTATCCCACTGTAGTGGCTGCAATCCATTAAGAAAGGAATTACTATATATACACCCGCATTTAAGTTCCCCCCGCCAATAAGTTGGGGCTTGATTTTACCGTATAATTTCCGGTATTTTATAATGTTGGTCATATAAGTCGAATGCAGAAAACTCATGCTATTGGTCGAAGAGATTATGATATGCAAATGCCCACCTGAGAGAGTAACCATGGATCACACTGCCTTTTTTTTCTATGTATTGTGCCTGTGTGACCACACAGTAATACCCGAACTATTCTGAAGCGACGTTTGCACCGTTTTGTGTTTTTTGTATCTAACACCCTCATACACCTTTATCGTAAGAGCATCCCTTATCTACAATGGAGTGTTCGATCAGAAGAAAATATATAGCTGGTTTTAAATTAAAAGTCATTGCAGTGGCAAAAGACATTGGTAACTGCGCTGCTGCAACAAAATTCGATGTGCCTGAGAAACTGGTGTGATATTGGAGGAAGTAAGAAGATGTAAAGAAACAAAAATGTAAGGGTCGCATTTTTGAATGGGCGTATAAGTTGGGATCTGATTTTATGATCGATTTTTCGGGTTTCGAGACCCAACTTATACGCGAATATATACTGTAGATCAAATTAGTCTATTATCCTAACAGGCTAATATAAAAACATCAAAATGAAGAATGCTGTGTGATAGACTGTGTACATGGGTTGCCATCAATATGAAAAGTTTGTTGGCTTTCAGGTTGGCATGGAGCAGGGACATTTACCTGGCTGGGTGGCCAACACAATGGAAGGACGGGGGAGACAATGGCACTTGGTTATTGTCTTCCCTAATACACTAAATGGCTGCTAGGGTTTGTGATCCCTTCTTTTGGGGACTTCCATATGACCCGATATGCACCAGCACTGGAAGTGCTCCCAGGTCTGGCTTAAAAGAAATCTCTCAGCTTCATCCAGGAGAATTGGAGCTGGGAGGAAGAACTTCACAGCTCGCCTGGAGGAGTGGAAGAGAGGGAACAAAGAGAGAGATGAACACAAATACTTGTGTTTTGTTACTTTTGAAGCTTTTATAAGGTACATGTGATACTAAAACCCTGTATTTTAACTTGGGACTTGTGTCGTGGTGGTTCTATCCAGGGTTGGGGGCACAGTTACACCCCCTAGCAGTCACAGCTGGCATGGAAATGGAAGTAAATGTTGAGTTTATTCAAAAACGTTGTATATTGTTCCAAATATAAATCAATAGGTATTGAATTATCTAAATGTCAGCTACACTAATATACTACTGCTAAAAAAAAATCAAAGAAATTACATTATGGAATTGTTTATTTTTGAAATAAGGTCTCTGTTTATCCATCCATTCATTATCCAGCCCGCTATATCCTAAGTACAGGGTCACGGGGGTCTGCTGGAGCCAATCCCAGCCAACACAGGGTGCAAGGCAGGAAACAAACCCTGGGCAGGGTGCCAGCCCAACACAGGGCACACACACACACACACACAAGCACACCAAGCACACACACTAGGGACAATTTAGGATTGCCAATCCAGCTTACCGATATGTCTATGGACTGTGGGAGGAAACCGGAGCACCCGGAAGAAACCCACGCAGACATGGGGAGAACATGCAAACTCCACACAGGTAGGACCCGGGAAGCGAACTCAGGTCAGGTCTCTGTTTATGAGGTTGCCTTTGAGCTTCACTGCTAACACTATAATGCTTGCCATGAAATGTACTACATAAAATCTAACAAATAATATTATTAGATGCTTCATAAAGTAAAGGTTCTGCCTTTACTTTTTTGTTTAAAATGTATTGGTGTCAGTTATGCACTATATTTAACTTTGCAGGTACAGACTTTTTTTCCTATAAACAAATAAGAACTTTTGTTGAAAGAAATCTACTCAACTTTCCACATCTGGCACCCATATGTATTTGAGAGGCTATGCTGGTTAGTGAAATGAAGACTCATTTCCACAATATATTAAAATATTTGAAAACAATTACCCTTCAGTGGTCCTAGGAAACCATGGGAAATTGACCTTTCAATTGGCATCTTAGAAAAGGAGTGGAAATTGACTGAAATGTACAGGGAAAGGTCACATTTGCAAGCATTGCCATCACTAGGCAATATGTTTCAGGAATACACTAACAAAATTTTAAAGAAAAATCTTTATATACTTCTCTGCCTTGATGTCACAATCACTCCTAATCCATTAATGACAATATTTGGTGTAGTTCCAGATGGGGTTGCAGTGCATAGGGACAAATCGATTGTAATATCTTACACCTCACTACTAACACGCAGACTTGTCTTGCTTAACTGGAAGAATCCCAACCCACCTTCTATAACTCTGTGGGTAAGCAATATTCTATATTATCTCAAATTAGAAAAAAATCTAACTCTTCAAAACATTTGTAAATCATGGCAAGATTTCATTAACTTTATTTTCGAATAAGCATGCCTGTGATTGACTCTCTTGTACTATTAGTTGTTTCATTATAATTATAAAAGTTAGATGGGTTTTTTTCTGCTCATGTCTCTCTTGTTTTTCTCCTTCTCTTTGGTGGGGGGTAAAACTTGTTTGGATTTTTTTGTATCTCTATTGCTAATTCATGACATCTGTTTTTGGCACATCAGGAATCTTAAATTAGAGATTGTTAATCTATAGTCCAACTTAATAAAAGGATAAGTGTCTATGTGTCTGTCTGTGTGTCTGTCTGGTTGGTATGTCTCTGTCATTCCAATAGATGGCACATCACAAACATTAACTCTTCTTTTACGAATCCCATACAAAATGGCATATAACAGAGACATATTCATTACAAGTTGCGCTGCAAACGTTAATGCTGAGGTCTACATTAATTATTTAGAATTTCATCTGTCTTAGATCGGTAGCACAAATAATGATTGAATGAAAGTGTAAAATTTATTTTCTTCTTGTTTTAGTGTTCTATCTTGTTATCTGGGCTTATAGATAAGAGAGAAAAAGGGAAGTATTTAGCCAGAGTAGCAGTCAACCCTGACGGTGGCTATACTGTAAGTGGAGTTGCAGATTAGAGTTGCATCTTTGTGACAGGCTTGTGAGTGTAAGCATATGAGGGCTATAGTGGAGATTTGGGACATTCTGCTCATGTAATAAAGAGTCTGAAAGTAAGAACAGGGTCACCCTAGGACCCTTTCACGATAAAGCACCACCAAATAAATCTTGAAGTGATTAAATATGGTCAATGATTACTTTAGGAGTGATAAATACCGTAGATACTCGCGTATTAGTCGATCACGCAGATAAGTCGAGTGTATTTTTAAGACAAAAATTACGAAATTTGTAATGACCTGCGTATAAGTCGAGGGTAAAACTTGGGTGTTTTCATGGCCCGTTGTCTTAATAAGTACGGTCTTCTCACCAATACCTGCTACAGTTCGATTTCCCGGCATATCAAATGTCATTGGCATTTCATCCATGTTACCAATGTTACTGAGATCAAAGTCATGCCTTTGTCTTTGCTTGATAATAAATTTATGAAAGTAACTGGCTTTTTCTTCTAGATCTTTTGGCAGCTTCTGCACGATTTTTGTTCGCTGACGAAGGCACAGCCCATATCTGTTCATAAACAGCGTACACCAGCCAGCCGATGCTTGAAATTCCAACAAAGTCTTATGTGGTGTTATGGGTCCACAGCTCTCTTAGCAAAGGCCATTTTAGTTTTTAAATAAATAATCACCGCACTCCGCATACATTTTTCGACTTATACGTGAGTATCTACGGTAAGTACAGAATTGATGCAAAACAAACACTTCCTTTTTGGATGAATGTAGATTTAGAACACATCCATGGCCCATTGTACGATAATAAACAGATGCAATTCTAAGGAAAATAAAAAGGTGAGCTAGTAATGTACTATGGTTATCATAAGAACATAAGAAATTTCACAAATGAGACCATTCATTCTATCAAGCCCATTTGTTTAGCTAATAGCTAAGCTGTCCCAATCTCACATCCAGATGTTTCCTAAAGGTCATCAATTACATGTCTCAGTAGTTTGTTCCACATTTTAACAACTCTTTACATAAAAAGATGCTCCCTGGCTTCAGTCCTAAATGTACCTCTCCAAAATTTCAGCTGGTGTCCTCGACTATCTGATTCACCATTTATTTGAAAGAATTCAGCTGATTGTACTTTATTAATGCCTTAAGGATTTTGAAGATGTGGATTAGGTCCCAAGGAAGTTTAATTTTCTGAGTATGTCATAGTACGACATGTCCTTAAGTCTTGGGATGCACTTGGTTGATCTCCTCTACACAATTTCAAGTGCTGCTACTGTATGTCTCTCTTGTACCACAGTGACCAGAACTGCACACGGTACTCCTTACTCATTTTACTAGAGAAGTATATAGTTTGATCAAAATGTCCCTTGACGTAAATTTCAGTAGTTTTAATGATATAACCTAACATTTTATTTGTGGTGTCAACATAAACCCCTAAAATCCTTTTCAGAGTTTGCTTCTTATATGACAGTGTCTCCCATCTTGTATTAATAATTGATGTTCCTTTTCCCCAAATGTAGTACTTTGCACTTTACTGCTGTTACACATGTCCGCATGGGAGGCAGCTAAAGGGCTTGAGTAAGGGCAGTTCCGAGACATACCGGGATGTGGCAGAGTGCACTGACTCTTTTTCTCCCTTGCCTGCAGACCATTCACAGGAGATTCCACCTGGTCCTCTTGACATCACTTCCGGGACTGAGCCAATGGAAGGAGACCTTGCTGGCTCCGGCCAATGTGATGTCACATCCGGGCTCGCACCAATGACAGAAGACCTACATGAGCCCGACCCCTTTGACTTCACTTCCTGTCTTCCCCTTTAAAAGCCTCCACCTTTTCCCTATTCCCTCAGTTCTGTTTTGGACTCGGTTTTGTGCACACCAGTGCTGTATCCATTTAAGCAACTGCAGCCAGGAAAACAAATATACAGGTGGCTGTCCCAAACCTTTGTATAACTCTGTCTCAAGTTTTTGACACTACATTAAATGACATTTTCTAAGTGTTTGCCCAGTTCTGAAGTTTGTCCAGGTCTTTTTGAATTGTTTTTGCAGCCTCCTCAAGGTCAGCATTGCTACAATTTTAGTAAAATCTGCGAATTTCACAAGTTTATTAACTATACCAAAATATATGTCATTAAAAAAAACCAGAAGAAGTAACAGTTCAAGGAAAGACCCCTGTGCTGATGACCTCAATCCACATAGAGCATTATGCTCTTATCTGGACTCATTGTCTTCTGCCTGTTAATCAAATTGAGATCCAGTTTTGTCATCCAGAAGATGAACTAGTAATATAATAATCTTGATACAATGTTCACTAAGCAGTGTTTTATTTATTGATGATATTGTACAGAGTACTAAGTATACTGTAAACTGTAATTTAAAAAACACGTCTCTGATTTGCTGCTTATGGACTGAATGTGACCGACGTGAATGCCTTTCTATAAAATTTGCAGAGATAAAATCAACACAATAGGAACTGAAACCAGGACAAAGTTGAGAAGAAATCAAAAGATAGCTTTTATTTCTTTGGTGGAGGTGAATCTCTATTTTGTGAAAGCTTTCGACTTGTCAAAAAATTTTGATCTTCAGTTTTTAACAGATCTCAACGTTTTAGGGTCCCCTGATACTGAAAACATCGATATTTCAATGAAGGGTGTGTGTCTGTGTGTCACAGTTTCATGAGGACGGTCTTGAACTAAAATGGCTGGACAGAAAAATACCAAACTCAAAACTTTAGGCTGTTATGAGATGACGATGTGCTTATTTGTTTTTCAGCCAAATCGCACAAGAGAAAGAGGCACTGTGGAGGAATCCTCAAATACTGCAATCTGCAATTAATTATGAATTCTTCTCATCACATTACTTCACAATGACATATTTTATGATCACAAAGATCAGCATCAGGGTGGTAAATAATTACTGACATGTTATAGAATAGTTCAGGTAATTTGGTTCCTAAGGCCCAAAGCCTACTGATGCTCACATCCGAATTTTTTATTTGAAGTTCAGTCTAGGAACATCTGCAGCTTATCACCCTCAAGTAAGATGGTGTCTAAGATGTCATGCAAACTTTGATACCACCATGACACAAATACATGCAAACATGTACATCATATGGATGATGTTATCAAGGATGAGAAACAAACATTTAAGAAACAAAAATAAAAAAATATCTAAAACACAATAAAATGCTCGATGAAGATGCTGAAGCTTTCTTTCATAGACATTATTAGCAAGCAATTCAATGCTTTTCTTTAAAGTATAGGCTTTTAAAACAACTATAAGTTAACAAATTCCACCTCCAATTCATAAGTACCAAAAGTTCTTGAATTCAATATCCTTGCAACAAATCAACCTTTGCTTTTCATATTAGGCTTCCCATCAGTATAAACTATAAGACTGTATTTCCCAAGTGACAGCAAGTTTTCACAAAGGCTAATTGCAATGGAAATTGAGCAAAACAAAGCAAGAGGAAGGCATTCTTGAACATGCAACTAATTTACACAAGGTATGATAGCTTAGACCACGTCAACGATATCAACTACAGCATTACGAAATATCCTATTACTGCAGTGTGGCATAGGCCAAGGTCATAAATAATCTGGAATGAAACAGATATGGAACAAATGTAATGGAGTATTTATTAAAACCCTAAAAAATCAAACTAAAAGAAAGTTTAAAACAAGCAAAAAAAAAGGACCTTCACAGCACTAAAACAGAGGGCCTTGAAACATACCAATGCAATCTGTCTGTCAGATCCTATTCTAACAGAATTAAGAGCAGGGCAGGAACCATGCAGATCACTCACAATCACATTTCTGAGTTTGCAGTAAAACTTTCGCCCCCATAATTCTTGATATGACAAGAAAACTAAATGACACAGAGAAAAACCCACATGGGTCAGATGTAAATTACACACTGATTATGACATGGATGGATTCAAATCCAGGCCCCTGCAGGAAGCATCTCATTCTATTATGAACTACCTGCTTCAGTAGCATATCTGGAGTGGGCTCAGAAAGTATTCTGACACCTTTACTTAAATGCACATATTATTTTGTTGCAAATTGAATTTTACATGGAGGCATTTGACATTTTTGTCCTTCGAACTACTCTCAGTAACTCATAATGATAAAGTGAAAACAGATTTTCAAAGAGATTTGAAGATGTATTAAAAATCAAAGCTGAAATCGGTCATTTATGTACATAAGTATTCAGACCCTTTGCTTTGGCACTTCAGGTTGTAGTCGTATGCATCCTGTTTCCTTTACTTCTCCTTGAGATGTGTCTAGAACTTGATTGGAGGCTACGTGTGGCAAACTGATTTGATTGGACATTTAGAAAGGCACACTCCTGTGTATATATGTTCTCACAATTCACACTCTGTGTCAGGACAAAAACTACAATAAAAGTTTGAATCACTGAGCTAGTAATCTGCAGTTTCATATTCTTAGAAAAATAGCATGTTTATTAACCAAGTATACTGTATCTTTAAGTACAGTATTTATGTATTTAAGTCCTTCAGTGATGGTGCCAGTGATGCCAAATAATCTCTTCTCTCATTATGAATGGTGCTGTGAGGCTTCAAGAGCTCAAATAATTCAGAAGCTGCTTTGTCTTAATGCTGAAATTACTTTCTGCCATAATGTGGTCTCTTTAGGATTTTTTTAATTGCAATATTAATTTGTTTACATTTCCTAAATTAAAATCAGTGATTATAACTAAATACTGTACTATACTATATAACATTTTCATTAAAAGTTCTTAAAACGTCACATTTGCAGTCTTGATAGGTTTTTCCTTGATATTTCAGTTGCATTGCCTTCTTGTGCATTTTGTTATTGTAATATATAAACTTGATGTACATCCTGCAGGAACAAGTTAGATAAATTAGGACAAAATAAGCAGCTTCATGCTTGGTATTAAATTCACTTTCTCTCATCTATAAACATGATATTAATATACAGAGCAATAGGAAAACAGATACTTAGAGTACAATCTTGATTTTATACCTGCAGGTTTCATTATTTTTCTACAGTCCTTTCTTATCTCCTGTAAAGCTTGCTTATAAGTAAAAAATGACAGAAATTATAAAGATGCATTTATCTTCGTTCACAGCGTTCATTTTAACGCCTTACATGTACGAAGAATGAATTTAACAAAGCCACTTTGAAATGAAAAAAAACACACAAAAGGGTTTTCAAGCTTTCATCCTTTATATTAAATGGCCGAGTAAAGTATCAAATAAATAAAACAGAAACATCTTTTCTCTGTTTATAACATTTCTTATTTTCCCAGTGAATGTTTTATTGGCAGCTCACTGAATAAATGACTCGAGGCTCACTGTTGCTGTAGCATAATTACTAGCTGCTATGTATTGTTTGTATTTTTCATTGCTTGTCCCTTAACATCCTCATAGTGCTTCTGATCATAAACAAGAAGTTCTTTTTCATCGTTATTCAGAAAAACTCACTGTTGCTTGTTGATATTTTTCCTAGCAGGAAATAATTTTGGCTGTCAAGAAACAAAAAATTCAAAATCTTGTATCGATAGAGTCACAGATACAATTGCAATAACTGCGAAAAAGAATGAGATTTTGTATTCTATGCACACCCCCAATAGTTTTTTTTCATATTTTGCTTTCCCACAGTTACAATCTGAAATAGATTATATTAGATTTTTTTCCTCAGCAATATGTTAAATTGAATGAAAACTGTCAAAAACATGTCAAAAAATCTTCATTTGCTCAGATTCAATACATTAACTTGACATGTCAGGAAATTAGTTTATGGCTTCCACCCATGTGGACAATTAAAAGATCTACTTATGCAAAAGCTGTCTGAATCTCTAATAATGGAGGGAGAATCCTTGAAGTAAAAGAAAGCTTTCAGAAGGCATTCACATTGACAGGAGAGACAGCTCAGTGTTATAGCTCTGGAAAGAGATTAAGCAACTTGTGATATGGCTTTGGACATGAGCTACACAGGGCTCTGGTATATAAGGACAATGCAGAACAATAGCTGGACTTTAGTTTGATGTTTGTGATACTGAAGAGACCGGCTCTTGGCTTTGGATGAGATTATTAGGATTTGCTTAGATAAATCCCAAGAGTCTGGGAGTTGGCTTACTAGAAGATTTAGAAAAGAGTTCAGGAGAAGGCTTACCACCAGGAGGTAGAAACCACAATCTTCAGGAGATATGGCGCTTTAGTGCTTCTATAAAGGTTTTCCAGTGGGACAGTCAACTTACTGGACCAATGGTTTTAGCCAATGCCAGGAGTATGATACATTCCAGACTGCATTGTGTTTACTATAAAGTCTGGTAGAGGAAGAAACTAGTACTGGATGGTACCAACATGCAACAGGCTTTCTTGTAGACTACCTGTTATTTCTACTATTTTATTTCTACTGCCTTGTCTAATCTAATGCTTTTTAATGCTTTAGACTTTCTCCTGTACTTCTAATCTGATTTCTTTGTCCTCAACATTCATTTGAGACTAACCACTCACTCCGAGCCTCAACAAGCCCATCTTTTCTAATCCTGCCCTGTAGTTGTTACCATATTCCTCACTTTCGTGATCTTTATTATGATTTTGTTTCTGTTCTACTCAAGCTTGAAGTTATTTTTTTCCTGATTTTTATAATTCAATACTTGATCATTTCATTTTGTCAAATCTCTGCTCAATTACAAATTTACTTTTCTGTTAGAAACCATAGAACTTATTATTGCTTAGTTTTTATATGTAAACATAAGATCTGACTTTATACCATATATATTATGTTCTTTGCAATATGGTATTTATTTTTTCAAAGTTTATGTTTAATGGTTGAGTTCTTGTTGATATGATTTTATTGTTAAACTATATGACAAAGAGTATGTGGACAACCACACATCTATTTTATATTGCTTGTGATCTGGGTCACAGGGGCAGCAGTCTAAGCAAAGATTCCCAGATGTCCTTTTTCCCCGCCACCTACTCCAACTCCTCCAGGAGGATACTAAGGTGTTCCCAGGAAAGCCAAAAGATATAATCTGTACTGCATGTCCTTAGTCTGACCAAGCTCCTCTTGAATGTCCACACTCCTTAGCCTATCTCTAAGGCTCAGCCTAGACACCATGTGAAGGAAACTCACCTATGCTGCTTGCATCCATGATCTAGTTATTTTTGTTACACAACTTGTGACCATAGCCGAGGGTAGGAATGTAGATCGACTGGTAAATCGAGAACTTTGCCTTTTGGTTCAGTTCTCTGTACACCATGAATGACTTGTAAAACATCTGTATGACTTCAGACACTGCTCCAATATGTCTGTTGATCTCCTACATGAATAAGCTCTCCAACCCAGACTGGGCACTAGACAGACAGACAGACAGACAGACAGACAGACAGACAGACAGACAGACAGACAGATAGATAGATAGATAGATAGATAGATAGATAGATAGATAGATAGA
>JANRMT010028174.1:58501331-58570227 GCA_026402145.1 Polypterus bichir lapradei | reverse complement strand
TTTAGGGGCCCTGTAACTAAAAGCTCGACCTCCCACTGTTATTTTATTAATCCTTGGAATCATAAGCAGACCGGCATCTTGAGATCTTAATGTGCGCTCAGGTTTGTAAGTTATGATAAGTTCAGACAAGTAAGCCGGACCTTGGCCATTTAATGCTTTATATGTTAAAAGGAGGATTTTGAAATCTGCCCTAAACTTAACCGGGAGCCAGTGTAAGGATTTAAGAACTGGAGTTATGTGTTCATATTTTCTTGTTCTTGTAATAATTCTTGCAGCCGCATTTTGGATTAACTGGAGGCTGTATAAAGAACAGTTTGAACAGCCAGTGAACACCGCATTGCAGTAGTCAATCCTACTAGAGATAAATGCATGCATTAATTTCTCACAATCCTGTTTATTTAGAAAGCGCCTTAAATTTCCTAACATTTTTAAGATGGAAGAAACATGTTTTGGACAACTTTGTAATATGTGCTTTAAATGACATGCTAGAATCAAAGATAACTCCTAGATTGCGGGCTGATTCAGTAAAATTAATTGGGATTCCAACTGAGTTAAATGTCGACATTGCTGTGATCAGTGTCATTCCCTCCAACAATTAACATCTCTGTTTTATCTGTATTTAAAGACAAGTAGTTCTCATTCATCCATTCCTTTAATTCACTAACACAACTAATTAAAGACAACATCGGAGAAACTTCATTTGATTTAAATGAAAGGTATAACTGGGTGTCATCTGCATACGAGTGAATATTAACATTATGTTTCCTAATGAGAGATCCCAGTGGAAGCATGTAAAGTGAAAACAGTAAAGGTCCCAGTACTGAGCCCTGTGGGACACCATATTAAACTTCTGTGTATAATGATGGAGTACTGTCAGCACATTTCTGTACATATTGGAATCGATTTGATAAATAAGAACTGAACCAAGCGAGCACGTGGCCTGTAAGACCAACATCATTTTCTAGCCTGTGCAGTAAAATAGAATGGTCAATGGTGTCAAATGCTGCACTTAAGTCTAATAACATAATTACAGTGGAGTTTCCTTCATCAGAGGATATCAGAATGTCATTTACAACCCGTGTTAGTGCAGTTTCTGTACTATGACCAGTGCGAAAACCAGACTGGAATTTCTCAAATAAATTGTAATGCATAAGGTGCGACTGAAGCTGACTGGCGACTACTTTTTCTAGTATTTTAGAGAGAAATGGTAAATTTGAAACAGGCCTATAATTATTTAGTATGTGTGGGTCTAGGTCTGACTTTTTAAGTAATGTATGTTCTCCTTCTGTCTCTCTGGGTTTCCCTGGGTGCTCTGGTTTCCTCCCACAGTCCAAAGACATGCAGGTTAGGTGAACTGGTGACACTAAATTGGCCCTAATGTATGGTTGGTGTGGGATATGTGTGTGTGTGTGTGTGTGTGTGTGTGGTTGCCATGTGAAAGACTGACAGCCCTGTCCAGGATTTGTTCCTGACTTGTGCCCTTTGCTAGCTAGGATAGGCACCTGCACCCCATGCGACCCTGATCTGGATTAAGCAGGTTAGAAAATGACACAACAATTCATCCTACAAGTGATGATTTGAGAGAGTTATTCATTTGTCTGTTTATTTTTTTTTTCAGTACTTTTGGCCAGATGTCATTGGTGAAGTGGAGAACAAAAACTCCCAGAAGCCGAATTCTGAAGAAACTATATCTTTGACAGTCCATCGTCTTCAGTAGTTTAAGAATACAGTTTTGTCGAATTGGGCAAAAAATCATACATTTTTAACATTATAATAATGTAGGGGTGTCTATGAAAGTGTTGTCCTTCAAGCTGAGTGCTTGTGATTAAGATTTCTGCTGCTGTTTTTGCATAGAACCACAACAGAATACCAAGAAAGAAAAAGAGAAATACAAAAGATGAACAACTAATTATAACCACAACCATCACAAATTTTATTGCCCATCTGAATGGCTTGCATATGGACAGAATAAACCGCTAACCCTGGTATTCTAAGCAAAATGTGAAATAATTTCCATATGTATCTATCATAAAAATGTGTAATAATTATTATTAGTAGTATCATTATGGAAGAGCCCAAATAAAAATGTGTTTATTATCTTTTTGAAATGTTCTACAGTAATTGCTTGATTTATTTCCACTGGTAAATCATTCTAAATTTAGGGTACACAGAAACAATTTTAAAATGACACATTGATTTGAGTAATTTTAATATAGAAATACCAAAGTCTGTAATTCAGAGACCGCAGTGGCGGAGATGCCTGTGAATCCAACATAGTAAGGCAGATTGAGTAGGAATCATTTGTTGCAGAAAACAAGGCCCTGGCTCCCTAATCTTTTTATTGCCAACATGACGTCTTTGAGAAGTTAATGTATGTTATATACAAGAATATAGAGATACCTGCAGTTTGTGTTTAACTGAGATGTGTTTATCCGAAGATGTACAAAATGAAGTCCTTCAACTGAATTATTTTCATGGATTGGTTCATACAGACAGAGATCTGGTAGCAAATGGTAAGTCTAGTGAAGGATTCCACTTCTGCATTAATTAGAGATAGTGTAAAGGTGTTGTAAAGGTGAAATGTAAAATGTGCTCAAGAGATATTGAACTTTTGGGCATCTCTCTCCCTGTTATCTTCCACACAAGTTCAAAGAAATCAATGTGGTGGCGGTGAATACACCTTGGGGAGCAGAAACAGTTTATGCCTCACAGATAATTTATCAGTGTATTGAGAAACTGAATAATGATTCCCCTGATGAGCCCAAATTCATCTTGGGTTATTTTAACTCTGGTTCTCTCAGCTCTGTGTTAACAATATACAGTATAATTTTAGTTTACCATTTACCTGCTATGCTTATCCTCGGGATGTGTGTCAACCTCTGTTTCCCAGTGCTTCTTCTCTTGATCGCATTTGAATGAGTAACCAAAACCAAACTGACCAATCAGATTGGTCAGAGGGACCAGGCACATACATACACAGAGAGATTTATAATAATAATGTCATAATCTTCCTTTAATGGTTTTGTTCTATTTAATTACTACCTTCACTTTTATATGCTGTGTTCACTTGGTTTCCAAATATTCAGTATAACAGGTAATGTAGATGCCTCCTGACTCCCTAAGTAAGGGTTTAGTAGGTCCAAACTGTGTACTGTTGTTAGCCACATTGGTATGCAGGACAACCCATCACTTCACAGGGTAAAGGGCATATAGGTCAGCTCAGTAACTTACTATTTATCTGAGTTTGTGAACAGAAACCTTAATTGTTATGAGTGCATTTTCTTAAACATTTTTATACTTAAGACCCTGTATTTTGATTCTTTTGACTTCTGATTTTTGGTGCTACTTTTAAGCTTGATGACAGATAAAGTTTGGTTTTCAGTTAACAAACTTTGTCAAACTTTTAAAGTTTCTCCTCCTGATCCTTGTTCATACAAATCTGCTTCATTTTTTTCTGGGTAGAATATATTCATTCCATCAAGTTTTTGTGCAATTACAATCCCTGTCAACTTAAGTCTTCAGATGGAGTCTCCCTTTTCTTCATTCCTTAGCTAACCAGTTCTTCCCCTGTGAAACTTTCATTACTCAAGAAGGTACTCACTTCAAAAGGTATGGTCTTGTAAAACCATTAAATTATATTCAGTAGTCAAAAGGGCTTGGAAAGATGTCTGCTTTTCTAGAAAATCTATTTCATGTGCTCTATACCTTTTAGTGGTTGTCTGTGTCTGGAGGAGAACTTGCTCATATAAACATAGTAAGCTGTATTTTGCTCCAGAAACCTCTTTTAAAAAATCCTGTGTTTTCATGTCCATAGATATCAAAGATTTTTTGACTAATCACACTCAGTTGGTTAGATTAGGCCTTTACTTCTCCTCCATCTTCACACTCAGCACCGCCGTCCCACAAGGCTGTGTGTTGAGCCCTTTGGAACTACGGACTGGGATATCCTGCAGAGATCACATAGTGAGAACATTGAAGAGATTGTTGACTGCACTACTGATTACATCAATTTCTGTATGGACATTGTAGTTCCAGTAAGAACAGTACGCTGCTATGGTAACAACAAGCCATGGATTACAAGTGACATCAAGGGCCTTTTGAACCAGAAGAAAAGGGCTTTTAAAAGCGGTGATCAGCATGAGCTCAAGCGCGTGCAGAAGGAACTCCGAGTCCAGCTCAGGGCGGCGAAAGAGCAGTACAGGAGAAAGCTGGAGCAGAAGTTGCAGAATAACAGCATGAAGGAAGTGTGGGATGGGATGAAGATCATCACTGGCTGCAGCTCGAGGCAGGGTGCCACCATCGCGAGAGACGTGGAGAGAGCAAACCAAATGAACAACTTCTTTAACAGATTTGACCACCCTAACCCATTCTCACCTCGGAGTACTGCATCCTCGAATCATCCTTCTGCTGATACCAGCATAGGAGAGACATCCCCACCCACAATTACAGCAGCGCAGGTGAGCAGAGAGCTGAGGAAACTTCATGCCAGCAAAGCAGCGGGTCCAGATGGAGTATCGCCACAACTGCTGAAGGCCTGTGCGCTGGAGCTGGGGAGTCCTCTACAGTGGATCTTCAACCTGGGCCTGGAACAGGGGAGAGTCCTGAGACTTTGGAAAACATCTTGTATCACCCCAGTCCCAAAGGTATCACGTCCTAGTGAGCTGAAAGACTTCCAGCCTGTCACTCTGACGTTACACGTGATGAAGACCATGGAGCGGCTGCTGCTTCACCACCTGAGGCCACAGGTCCGCCGCGCCCTCGACCCTCTTCAGTTCGCATACCAGGAGAAGGTGGGAGTGGAGGATGCCATCATCTATATGCTACACCGATCCCTCTCCCACTTGGACAGAGGCAGTGGTGCTGTATGAATTATGTTTTTGGACTTCTCTAGCGCCTTCAACACCATCCAACCTCTGCTCCTTAGGGACAAGCTGACAGAGATGTGAGAAGATTCATACCTGGTGGCATGGATCGTAGACTATCTTACAGACAGACCTCAGTATGTGCATCTCATGATCTGCAGGTCTGACATTGTGGTCAGCAGCACAGGAGCACCGCAGAGAACTGTACTTTCTCCGGTCCTATTCAGCCTATATACATCAGACTTCCAATACAACTCGGAGTCCTGCCACTTGCAAAAGTTCGCTGACGACACTGCTATCGTGGGCTGCTTCAGGAGTGGGCAGGAGGAGGAGTATAGGAAGCTAATCAAGGAGTTTGTTAAATGGTGCGACTCAAACCACTTACACCTGAACACCAGCAAGACCAAGGAACCGGTGGTGGATTTTAGGAGGCCCAGGCCCCTCATGGACCCTGTGATCATCAGAGGAGACTGTATGCAGAGGGTACAGACCTATAAATACCTGGGAGTGCAGCTGGATGATAAATTGGACTGGACTGCCAACCAGAGCCGACTATACTTCCTTAGAAGGCTGGCGTCCTTCAACATCTGCAATATGATGCTGCAGATGTTCTACCAGACGGTTGTGGTGAGTGCCCTCTTCTACGCGGTGGTGTGCTGGGGAGGCAGCATAAAGAAGAAGTACGCCTCACACCTGGACAAATTTGTGAGGAAGGCAGGCTCTGTTGTAGGCACGGAGCTGGACAGTTTGACATCCGTGGCAGAGCAACGGGCGCTGAGCAGGCTCCTGTCAATCACGGAGAATCCACTGCATCCACGAAACAGTATCATCTCCAGGCAGAGGAGAAGCTTCAGCAACAGACTGCTGTCACTGTCCTGCTCCACTGACAGACTGAGGAGATCGCCCCCCCCCCCCCACATTATGCGACTCTTCAATTCCACCCGGGGGGTGGGGGGTTTGGTTGGGGAGTGGTAAACGTTAACATTATTCAAAGTTATTGTCTGTTTTTACCTGCATTTTTATTACTTTTTAATTTAATATTGTTTTTTATCAGTATGCTGCTGCCGGATTATGTGAATTTCCCCTTGGGATTAATAAAGTATCTATCTATCTATTACTATATGCATTCTATACGTATGACTGTATACCCTCTCATTTTACCAATAACATCATTAAGTTCATGGATAACATAACTGTGATTGGACTCATCTCAGTAGGAGACAAGACAGCTTATAGGGATGAGGTCCAATGACTGACTGCATGGTGCACTGAGAACAACCTCGGCCTGAGCCTTCAATACAAACCACAACCCAATATACATCAATGAAGAGTGTGTGGAAAGAATTCCTGCCTTCAAGATTCTTGGTATACACATTGTAGAATATCCCCCCTGGTCCATAAACACCACATTGGCTGTCAAGAAGGCACAGCAGTGACTCTACTTTGTAAGGATCCTCAGGATTATCAACCTGAAGGAGAAGCTACTGGTGTTCTTTTACCGCTGCTCCACTGAGAGTGTGCTGTCATACAGCATTTCTACGTGGTATGCCAGTAGCTCATTGGCAGACAGGAGAGCCCTTCAGTGGTTTATAAATTCTGCCTAGAAAATGATTGGCTGTACACTGCCCTCTTTGGAAGAACTCTTCAGCTCTCACTGCCTCAACATAGCAGCCAACATCATGAAAGACCCTTCCCACCTTGGACATCACCTGTTTGAGTTGCTGCCCTCTGGTAGGCGGTTCAGGTTCATCCAATCGCAGACAAACACATTTAAGAACAGTTTATACCCCAGAGCCATATGAGAACAGAATAATGTGAAATGCTTACAATGATTGACAAATACCAATATAACTACAGTCACTCACGTACTACAAGTACATGTTTACATTCTTTGCAAGATATATTATTTATCTATTGCTATTATTGCACTCAATTTATATATGCATTATGCCTAAGTGCAATATTTAGTCATTGTATTGTATTGTATTATATTGTATTGGATTATAACTTAATTATATCCATTATATGTGAATGCACCTTAGGACTGCTGAAATGTCATTGTACTAAGTGCAATGACAATAAGAGGAATCTGAATCTGAACATATACATAGTTAATTAAAACTAAGGGAAAAATAGTGAGAATGCACTAAAGTTCAATCAAATAAGGAGGAGAAGTACAGCTAAATAAAAAGTGTTGGTATCAAGGATAAAGATGTTACGAGTATTAGCAACCTAGCAGGTAGAAAATGAAAAGATTCTACCATTAGTGCAAATAATCAAATTGGTCTGTAATTCTGGCTACTTTGAAAAAAATATGAGAGTTTAGGCAGGCAAGCACTGCAGCTCAGTGAACTACAAGCCGTCTTTAGTGTGCAGAGCTCATTTCTTTTTAAATCATAAGGTTGTGCATTCAATACTCACAGCTCATTCTTTGGGATACTTCATACTCCTGTACTCCACCTGTAAAAATAGTTAACTGCATCACTAAGCTTGTTTAGGTAGACTTTATTATCCCAGAGGGAAATTTATTTGTAGCAGGAAAGTACTAAAAACAGAAGACACTGCTATAGAGATCAAATAGATAAATGAGGATACAACATTTGACAACCAATGTTACTGCATAAACACACACTCAAGATTAGTACAAAGAAGAATAATTAATTTCAACAGTACACAAAACAATAATACAGAATTTAACATTTAGTAGCATCCCTAGTAGTAGCAGAATTTAAAATGCTTATAGCTCTAGGAATTAAAGAGTTGTTCAACCAGTTGCCCTTTGCCTTTGCAAATCTAAATCTGCAGCCTGATTACAACAGCTGGAATTTAGAGCATAGATGATGGTTATTGTTTGACATAACTGAGTTGGCTTTCTTTCTAACGTGTTTGTGATATATTTCAGTGATAGAGGTCTGCTATGAACCAATAATTTACTGTGTGGAAAACCAGCCCCGACCACAGACAGACACAGAACACCCAAGTCCAAAAACAGACACTTTTATTTTGACATCCTTTAGCACACACAGTGCACAAATCACCGGCACTAATACTCAATCCCTTTCTTTCTCTGCCTTTCTCTGCCTTTCTTTTCTTTCTTTCTTTCTTTCTTTCTTTCTTTCTTTCTTTCTTTCTTTCTTTCTTCTACTTTTCTTCTGCTGCCTCCACTCTTCTCCTCGAAAGCTCTGTCCTCTGCCAGGTGTGGTGGAAGTGCTGCAGTCCAAGGCTCCGGAGCTGTCCAGGAGCCCCATGTCGGTGGCCACGGGCCCCAGCAGGGTTGAGCTTCCAAGCTCCAAGCCTGTGGCCCCGATGCCATTCAGGGGGGCTGCCCTCTCATGTTCCTGGGGGGTACTTTTGTTGACATGTTGTCTCCCCTGGTCCTCTCATGAGAAGGGCGTCCCGACTGGGCAAGGACCCCTGCCATCTGTCACACTTCTAAGTTTTATAATATTGTTAAGATGGTTTACATTCTTATTGTTGAGGTTGCCAAACCAACAGATAAAAGTAAATGTAACAATGGATTCAATAAGGGATTTAAAAACTGTGTCATTATAGTTTTGCCCACTGTAAAACAGTTGTGTTTCCTAAGAAAGAAAAGTCATGACTGCCCCTTTTTACAAATTTGCTCTATGTTAAGATCAAAGTTAAGTTTGTTATCAATGATTGTGCCCAGATATTCGTATTGCTCTACCATCTTCACTATCTTCCTTTTGATTAAAGTTGAGACAGTGAATAGTGGGGAGCACCTGAAATCTACAACCATATGTTTTGTCTTAAAAATATTCACTTGTAAATAGGAGTGATAACGCCATTGTACAAACTCATCAACAATAGGTCCATGACTGTCTTTCTTATCTTGTAAAAGACTCACAATGACAGAGTTGTCTGTAAATTGCAGGAAATGTCTATCCTTTTGTAAAGTCCTGCAGTCATTTGTATATAAAAAAAAACAAAAGAGGAGATAAGCAGCACCCTTGTGGAGTACCAAGAGATGTACTTAGGCTATCAGAGAAACAGCCATTGTCTTTGTGTTCTGTCTGTTAAAAGGTCCACAACCCAACCCACCAAGTTAGGGTCCAAACAGAACTGATCCATCAGTTTGTCAACTAAACTGTGGGGCTGGATCATGTTAAAAGCTGACAAAAAGTGTATAAACAACAATCTTGTGTGTTTTGTGATCCTTCCAAGAGCTCATACAGCAAATTCAAAGTAAAGTGTTGCTGTGGCTTCCTCCACCACTCTCTTTACTCTGTATGCATATTGGTGAGAGTCCAGAAGAGCCTCAGTTTTACTAAGTAGTTGCCTCTTAATTAACATCTCAATGAATTTCATGATATGAGAAATTAATGCCACTGGTCTAAAATCACTTAATGCTTTGGGGTGTGCAGTTTTTGACAATGGAATAACAGTTGCCTGTTTCCAGAGGCTGGGCACTTGCTTTAATTCCAAATGGAGAGAGCTCCTCTGCACAGCAGTGAAGTACACAGCCACTTATTCTGTCTCGATCTAACCTTTTCTTGATGTTTGTTTGTTTAAGGACCTTTCTGACATCATTCTGGTAAAAGAGAGGCTGACTCCTGACTCCAGTCCTCAATCTGCTCTTTTGCTGACTTACTTCTGAAGCAAAAATGCTCTCTTTTAAATCTTGAATAGAACTCATTCAGGTTTTGACCCCTGCCAATTCAAGTCAATTATTTTTTTTAGTATGAATGCCAGCAATCATCTTCATGCCATTCCATAATGATTCCAGGTTTTCACTCCACAGTTCATTCTCTATCCTGTCCAGTCTTGCCTGCTTTATTTCACGTTTCACTTTCCGCTGTAATTCTTGCTGGATGTTGCTGATGAGGAGTGGAATTTTACGTATCTTTTGGTCTTCTTCTCCACCTCCATGTTACAAAGCCTTTTTGTTACAATGAGCTGTGTATGCTTTGTCTGAGATGACATTCTGTAAACTGTTAGTTTTTTAGTTTTAATACATTTTTTAATTTTGAATAAGTTATTGCAAAATGTGTCTTGCCATAAAATGGCCAAACATTTCAGATGAATCTTAAATAACTGAAGTAAAATCCAGTAAATAACTTCACTCTAAATAAAAGCAGCTCTATCAACAAAGAGTGTTTTTTTAGATGTTCATTTAAAGAATAAAACAATATTATCCCAGCTTCTACAAGAGCCTGCTGCCTCTATAACTGCCATTATGATGCCTTAATGACAAGTATAACCTTCAATGCCTGGCAGCAGGAGGCACAGACAACTGCAGTTTTAATGTACAATTGCAATACTTAGCAGCGAAGGTCAGCACAATTAACATTATAACCTGATGACACATTTTTGACAAACTGCTTACAGTTAGATTACTATTTTTAACCATTTTTTTGACAGACACGTATCCAATGATAAAATAACTATCTAGACAATAACTGTAAAAAAGATTGCTACTATAACAAAAAGACATGTAAGACCAAGATGAAGTGGAAACAAAACAAAACATAAGATTTTCATTCAGCCATCATCAGAATTCTATTTTAGTTAGCTAGTCCTCCCTTAATTGAACTATAAATAAAATGCTGCATTTAGTAGCGTACTTTTGAATTTTAAAACTCATTTTCTTAAAAGAACTGTGCTGAGGTACAGTGGATTCAGAAAGTATCCAGACCCTTTTACTTTTTTCACATTTTGCTATATTGCAACTCTGTGCTAAAATCATTTAAATTAATATCACCCCCACCCTGCCCTCACATCAAGCAACACTACATATTCCAAAATGATGAACCAATAACAGGATTCTAGAAAGCTATGCAAATTTATTAACAATAAACTGAAATATCACATTGACACAGGTATTAAGACCCTGTGCCATGACACTTGAAGTTTTGCTCAGGTGCCTCCCATTCTCTTGGTCATCACTGAGTTGTTTCTACATGATTTTACATGATTAGGAAAGGCACACCCCTGAACTTATAGTACCCTAAGATGAAGATATGCATCCAAGAAAAATCAATCCATGATTTGTCAAAGAATGTGATGCTTTTCATATCGCCGAGCCATCATTATAATATAATTATAATATTATAATAGCGTGTGAGAGTCTTCATTTAGGTAGTTTGGCTGCATTTACCTACTTTATCAAGGGTGTTGTCTGTCATACCCATGCACATGAGAGGCCGCTAAAAGGCTCAAAAGAGGATAATTCCATGCCAGACCAGAGGGTGGCAAAGTGCACTGATCCTTCTTCTATTTCCTGTACAGACAAACCATGGGAAATTCCACCTGGGCCCGATGACATCACTTCCGGTGTTTAGGCCAATGATGTCACTTCTGGTTATGGGCCCAATGACATCACTTCTTGTTCCTGTCCTGATAACATCATTTCCCCTGTCAGGCTTTAAAACCACCATATTTTGTCTGTCGCCTTTGGGACTAATGCCTGTAAAGATCAATTGCTCAAATCTTTGCCTTTTTTTCAGTCAAATTTTCAACTATACGGGGTGGCTGCCCCAAACCTAGAGCCATGAAAGGAGACAACCCTGTCTAGCATGTCTGTCATTTGCGTAATACTGTCTGTCTGATGAGGTATAGTAGTCTCATCACAACATACAGTAACATACAGTAACATTCTTAGAGCCAATCCCGATAGCACTGCACAAATTATCAATTCATGTATCCTGTATGTCTTTGGGAGATGTGAGGGAAAAACTTACACATACATAGGGAGAACATGCAAACTCCACACAGGTAAGTAGCTGGATGTGGCACTTCAACCCAGAAAACTGTATCTGTGATATTGCCATATCTCAAAATATCACTGTCAAAATTTTCATGAGCTGCATTGAACTGTTACTCGTATGTTCTTAGTTAAGTTGGTTTGCCACTTCCACAGCTGTAAAGAGACAGGTCTTAGGCAACTATGTGCAGATATCACATTGGCATTGCCATGGGAATGGAAGTGCAATAGGGAATACCATGCCATAATGAAATGAGCTGGCCCTAAGAGTTGCCAAGATCCCAGCCATACTTTGTAAAGCTTAGGGAAAACTGTGAAAAAGTGTACTAGTGTTACAGTGTGCATTTGTATAACAATATTGTACAATAACAGTCAGAATGTTTTCATGGAATTTCCTGTTAATTTTTAAAGAAAAAGGGAAACAAAAGTGGCACTGTGCTAGCATCACACTACCGTAGACATCCTGCTTAGAATAAAAAAAAGGATTCCTTTTTCTACAGATAATATAATGCAAGGAGAAGAGAAATTAACATAAGCAACTGAAAGTTCTGAAAGAATTATTTTATAAAATAAGATTCTATAGGCATGTATTAAACATTGCTCTTGGTTTTATCCATTGTGGTGCCAGGAGGATCTAAGGAGTTACAACAAACATTAAAAACTGCATACGTTTGAGAGGGTGGAAAAAGGTGGTCATTGTGCAGAGGTGCCACAGATAAAAGCTTCGCTATCTTAAAGTACTCCCTGCATTGGTTCCATATTCTGAGTGAGTGAAGCACAATTGGGTTGTTAGTACATTGGAGATAACACGTATTTACTGGGGTACAAAGCAAGGAATATAAAGAAGTACTGCAGGATTTTATTTCTATTTGTATCCAGGTCCTGGTTTTTATAGCTTGTATATTTGCTGCCCAGTAATAAAATTGAAAATTAGGTAGAGTCATGCCACCTTCTGCCTTAGGTCTTTGAAGGGTCGCCCTTTGGAGGCGTGGATGTTTTGAATTCCAAATAAATGAGGTTATGATTAAATCTAGCTTCTCATAAAATGAATTATTAATGTATATTGGAATGCTTTGAAATAGAAAAAGAAGCTTAGGAAGGATATTCATCTTGACAGTGTTAATTCATCCAGCTAAAGTGAGATGAAGGGTAGACCATTTATACAAGTCTTGCTTAAGTTTTTCCATGCAGACAGAAAAAATTTGTTGATAAAGAGTTTTAAAGTTTACTTGTGATGTTTACCCCTATGTACTTAATCTGATCTGCGATGATACAGGGGAAGGTGTCCAATCTAATATTGTGTGCTGGAGAGTTCACTGGAAAGAGAACGTGTTAATTCAAAATAATTTTGAGGCCAGAAATCTTTTGAAATTCTGTTAGTGCTGTTAGGACTGCAGGCACAGTATTTTGTGGATCTTATATATACAGTACCATATCATCTGCATATAGTGATATTTTCTGTTCAGGTCCTTCTCTGATGATCCCCTTTAGGTCATAAGCATTTCTCATAAAAGGTCTGGGGCACCCGAAGGCAAACCCCATATATTGAAAGGTGTGCAAAAGGCACAAAAGAAAATACGTGGTAAGGCATTTATTTGTTGACTAGTTCCATACAGAAATCGAGTCTGCCCCATGATGGGGGTATCTTCGGCTATGATGGTTTCTGGGAAGAAGAGGCGAGTACAGGTGGTTGGTACCTGGAAGTGACATCATGGATGGTGGCCCGTCAATCTTTCTTTCTACAAAGTGGAAAGAAGAAGGCATACCATTATTGCACACTGCCCTCAGGAGTCCCAGGGTAATACAGTATTGTCATCGACTAAGCCTGTAAGCTGTTCCCCAAGTGCACATTTGTGACAGTACCCCCTTAGCTCAGATCCATCAGATCAGGCAGCCCGAGCCATGAGGTTAAAAACACGAGACAGAGCATTGGCGTTAGCATGGAGAAGACCACGGCGATGACAGACTTTAAACATAAACCGCTGGAGGTCTAGAAACCACCTGGTTAACCAAGGGTTGGAATCCTGATGCAGCGCCATCAAAGGAGCATTGCAAAGGAGAATATTCCATCACCAGGGTAAATTCACAGCCCAGTAGTTAATCCTAACCCTACCACTAACCCTTCCTCTTTTTAATCTCATATGTTCCCTGCCAATTAGCTAATAATTTGGAATGAGATGTGAGAACAAGAACCATCACCCAGTCTGCCAGTTGGAACTCCTGTAAGGTTGTCCCCTGATCATAATAATGAGAACATTCCATGTTTTCTTTTAGTATGGATGTGATTTTACCAAATCTATTGTATAATTGGGCAATATATTCTAAAACATTTATAGAGGTATTGGCCTCCTCCTCCCAATCCTCTTTTAATATGTCAACGAGACCTCTGGGTTGTTCTCCGTATAACAGCTCAAAAGGAGAGAAGCCCATGGAGGTTTGAGGAACCCCCCAGTAAGCAAACAAGACAACGGGAAGTAACTAATTCCAGTTTTTCCCATCTTTGCTGACCTCCTTATGAAGCATCCATTTGAGCATCTGGTTAAACTGGTCAACTAAGCTGTCCATCTGAGGGTGGTACACAAAGGTCTTTAAATGCTTTATATGGAGTATTTTGGCCACTTCCCTGAACGTATCTGAGATAAAGGGCATCCCTTGATCCATAAGGATTTCTTTAGGGATGCCTGAAAAATGGTGCCAATATGTGTGCCCACTCTGCGTGATCCCAGTTATGCTGGGTAGCAGTTATCTCAAAAATTAAGAAAAACATTTCAATAACATCATCGGTATGTAAAGGCAACAATACCTGAGAGTATTCGTTAATTAGTTCTGTGTAGAAATCGAGTCTGCCCCAAGATGGTGGTATCTTCGGCTATGATGGTTTCTGGGAGGAAGAGGCGGGTACAGTCGGTTGGTACCCAGAAGTGACGTCATGGTGACGTCAATCTTTCTTTCTACAGAGGGGAAAGAAGAAGAGATACTGCTATTGCACACCGCCCTCAGTTGTCCTGGGGTAATATTGTCATCAACTAAGCCTGTAATCTGTTCCCCAAGCACACACATGTGACAGGACATACTGTACCTGAGCTGTGGATAAAAGAAAACTGATACTGAATATTAAAAGGAAAAGTCACTTAACAATAGAATCCCTGAAGCCTACGAAAAAACTCTTTACATTCCTTCGCACCTCTCCATTAGCGTCTTTTGTTTTGTAAATGTGTCGATCAGCCCAAGCAGCAAGCAGCCTGCTATCCCACCCCACGACCGCAGCTTAATTCGGGCAAAAAGTTCTCCCAGCTTAAGTCTTGTTTATCTGAGTGTGAGGTGCTTAGAATTGTATTGGGTAAATAATATATCGTTATTTGAAACACATCAATTTCATTTGTGTTCCATGTCCATAACGATCTGTAGGAAGACAGGAAATTTGAGAAATACAAGAAATGCTGAACACACTCCTAAAACAGAGACTTTTTCATGTTATAGAACTAATGACAAAATTTTGACATAAAGTGTATAATGTGAGAAGACTTAAGTCCGAATATAAATTAAACACTTTCACAAAAGATACACGTATAACAAAACAAGTGTGCTTTTATTCAATGATTTAACAGAAGAAAAAGAAATTGGGTTGGGGTACACCATTGACACGACCGCTTGGGTGGTGCAGCGGTAAGAACTGCTGATTAATAATCAAGTGGTCGCCGGATTGATTCTGGCCGCTTCCCAGAATTACCGTTTGTAGTAGTGAGCTGCTGTTATTGTTACTATTATGCAATAAAAACATACATTTGATTTGAGTCTTAACAGCTAGTGTAAATTTATGGTACTTGTAAAGGTTAGCGCTTTTTTTTTTTAATTCAATTTTATTCTCTCATTCATGTTCACTCTCCCCACAATCTGACACTGCAATTTTCAAATAAAGATGTGCTATAATAGAGGTGAACTCAGATGAGGATGAGGGTTCTATATCGGAGAAAGAGAACAAAAACCCACCCCATAAGAAACGTCCACATACACATAAGAACAACCCAGCTGCACCAGGCGTAAAGGCGAAAGATAGCACCGTTTGGATGCAGCAAGAGGTTGGGCATCATCCTGACAGTCAATTTGCCACACGCATGTCCTTAAACGAAGCAGCAAGGCCCACAGAGCTCGCCAAGTTATCATACAAAGTTCTGTTTGTAATTATGTTTTGTGATGGTCTTTATATAAAAAAAATATGTTATTTATATAAAAGCCAGATCGAATGTTATTTATCTATTTACCTTGATTTATTTGCTTATCTTCCTACTGTGTGAAGTCACAAGTAGACTGCAGAGCTTCCTGTGTTTGATCGACACAGGCATGCTGACAAAGTACATGTGCGATGCCACTCCTTATTCTAGAAAAGATCAGTTATAAAAGTGCAATGGCAGCTTCCACCTGCAGCTATAGACACGTCAGGACGCAAGAGATTCTCCACGTTAGTGTTTAGATCTGGTCAGATCTAAACACTAGCGTTATTTGTTATGAAACAAAAGAAATATCTGAACGCTGCAACAGCAGAGTTACAACAGATCTGACTGAGTGTCAAGAAAGATTTGGAGAGGGAGAGTAAAAAAAATTACATTTATGATGAAAAACAAAGGTACAGTGGAAATATTTGAAGTCTGAAAGGGGCACGGCTCTGTCTGCTCTGGTCAAGCTGAAAACCATCAAATGTTTACTTGTTGGGTGATGTGCATTCCATAAAATTTGTGAACATCACATCAAAAACTTAATTATAGATCAGTGAGACTGCATGAAACAAAAGTGTTAACTTATTCCATAAAACAAGTGATTCTTTAACCTTCTTCAAAACACGGTGAAACTTCAATGTAGTGATTTCCTCCAGTTCATTTTGTAACCAGAGAGTGATTTGTAGTGATTTGTATTTATGAAACCATTTTAAAATTAATGATAAACCATCTGAGACTTTCCCAAGAAACAGAAGAATATCAAAAAGAAAAAATTAAGATATAACATTATTAATAGTTATAGGACAAATCTTAAGAGTGCTGTGAGCAGCTCAAGAAAATAATTAAATAGAACAGGAAAACAACAGTTTTGGCTCACTTTCGTACAGATGTGAAAAAGAAGAGATTAATCCAAATCAGGAAGAACTGATACATTGGGATTATGCAATGGGGTCGGAGTATGTAATGTATTAAACATATTAATGAAGGGTTTGCCAAATACAATCACCTGAAGAACCTTATATAAATAATGCCAATGCAATCTGTCAAAAACCTCAGCATCGTGTGAAAACAAACCTGCAGATGCTGTTTGAAAATGATCCTGATTAATAATGTGTTATAGGTGATGAAGACTATCTTCATCAACCGAGAACAAATGAAGCCAGTCTGATCTGGAAGAACAAGCTTCTGTACAATGTTTCTGTACAAGATGAGTAACCATGGCTTTGGCTATTAATTTGATGATTGATTTCATCAAAGAAAGTGGCCTATAACTGGAATAATCTGTCAAATCTTTGTCTAGTTTAAGACGAAAGGATATGATGGCATAGTTTATAATAGATTAAAGATGTTGCTTTGCTAAAGCAGATGAAAAGAAAAAAAAATTACAGTGGTGTGAGTTGTGATAAAAATGTTTAGATCAATACTGATGGAATGCCATCAGGACCAAGCACTTTACCTTTAGTGAGAGAGAATAATGCCTGCCTATCACTGTGATGGGGTTACAAAAAGTGTGCTACCTCAAAAAAACTTTGGAAAACACTGCTTTATCTACACCTGAGCTCCTGGCATGCTAAAAAAAATCTCCTAAAGTTGCTATCTTGTTTAAAAACTGACACCATGCATTACTGGGGTGTTATATTGCATTCTGTGCATAAATTAGTAAAGATACTGCAAACTGTAATAATGGGTAGGGATAATCATTACACTTCTATTTCATAGAATTTTGTCATTACTAGGGGGCTTTGTCCCTGCTTGCTTCGCTCACCAACACCCTCTAGCCTGCACTACGTGCCAGCCACTTCGTGTCTCTGCCGCTCGTGTATGTGGATTTCACTTTCATGAAACAACAAACCTTTTAATTCTTGCGGATATGCCTCTTCATTGGGAAGAAACACTATTTTTCCCTGATGGCAACATAAATTAGTCGATCTACAAGTCTCCGACTTAAAGTTTAAAGCCAAACAATATCTACATACTTCTGTCATATCACCTATATCCATATATTATCCATTATATAATCTCTTTTCTCTGTTCTGTTATTTCACAGAGTAATGATTTTTGTTTGTTTGCGCTAATGCAATCTTTACTATCATTTTTTTGAGACTTTCGAATTGTAGTACTTCCATTATCTCTCTTCTCTACATGTGTATCGTACCAACGTTTTTGAATTCTTTACGATGTTCTACTTTGTCATCTACTCTTTGTCTTTTATTTCTGGCCCCGGGCGTGGTTAAATCTCCTGGCAGAAAGTCTCGTCTCGTGGGATGTGAAAGTATATCTCTGAAAAAGTCACATCTCGTTCCAGGCTGAAAAGTCTCATCTTGTTTTTATAATAGAGATGTATTAGGGCAGTCAGCACTATAAGTGTAAGTGGTGGCTCTGAGGCTAAGAATTTGCGCCAGTATCCGGAAGCCAGTTTGAATCCCCGTTACTGCTATAAGAGATCCTTCTCTGCTGGGCCCTTGAGTAAGGCCCTGAACCTGCACTTGCTCACTTGCTCCAGGGCGCTGTACAATGGCTGACCATGCTCTCTGACCTCAAGGGGTATGCGAAACCTAACAAATTCCTAATGCAAGAAACTGTATAAGGCGAAAAACAAAATGATCTGAGAGACTGGCGAGTTAAATACAGATGTAGTAAAGGCTTATTTTGGTTTTAATGCCACTCAAAGATAACTTATTGAGCACTTATATAAAATGACATTGATTTGCTCTTGTTACAGTAACATGAAATTTAAAAATGAGAGCGTAACTTTACTTTCATAATTTTTCTCTGCTTTAAACCCAGCCCCTTATATGCACGTATGTCAGCATGTACTTTAAGTAAATCTGAAGGATTCCACTAGGTAGCAGTGGAAGAAATCATCACGGTGAGAAAAAAACTTCCGGTTTTGCTGTATTGTGAGTTGAGGGAAGAAAGATGTAAAAAATAAAAATTCTTTACATTCTAATGCTGTTGCAAGGGTACAAAATGAAAAAGGTGGCAACAGTGACACAGAAGATGGTATGTGAGACCTTCATTACAAAAGGAAATATGTGACACTTGTATTTCCTAAGTGAAAAGTGGAAAGAAGAAAAGCACCATAAATACATTCGCATGTCACCATTTGATTTGCTTCTCCGCATCGAACCATTTATCAAATATCGAAGCACATGCATTGATCCTGTTGGAGCTGCAAGTCTGCCGTTACATGTTAATAGTAAACAACAATGCTGACATTACATACCAAAACTTGAACACACACAGACCACCCATATTTTTGCTGGTACTGCAACTTGTGCACACATCACATTCATTTCTGACAACGTGCTGAGAGGATGTGTCAAAAGAACACTGGGAACGTGTGGCAGCCATGATGTGTGAGCGTAAGCTTTCTGAGCATGAAGTATAAACTGACCTTAATACAAAATGTTAAGTGAAAATAATATTTCATTAATTTTTAAAGAGGGTATATAAATATGACACTGTATATAATTCTTTAGGTACACATTTTACTTATTTGTAGTATTGTTTCGTAATGTTAAAAAAAACAAACAAACATGAAAATGCCACCCTGATTAAAGCACTGCCTGAGGTGTTTGCTTTGTTGCCGGCTCAATATTTTTGCATGCATTAAACAGACCGCATTAGTTGCAAAAATGAATGCGTTAACTTTCCCAGGCCTAGTATAAATGCAAGCTGTTAGCCATTTTGCCCAACTCCTGGTAGTCAGCATTTAACACTTTGTCTAGGGAAATGTGCACATTTTCCAGCATTTATTGCAGAAACAGTTCTCTGAAAATAAAAGTTTGTGGCATGGTCTATCAATGTAGAGGATTTGCATCTCCAAGGCCAGGAAATGATACCAGTCACTGTGCCTGCTCTGACTCTGTGAAACCATACATTTCTTAAAGGCATGCCTTTAAAAGCATGCCTTTTAAAGGCATAGTTGCATACTTCACTCAGCTCAACACATCACAATTAAAGTCACACAGGACATCATCACCTGGCTCCTACCCAAATGGCAGTGTGTGAATTTAGCTTTCAAAGTGGTACAGCACCTCCAGCCTCTACACAATGGTAGTAGTGGTATAGGACAGTGGCAGAAGCTAAAGAGTAAGGGGTGAGGCTTGAAGGGCTCAGAAAGCTTCACATGCATTCCCACTGTCGGAATGTGATAGAGAGCTTTTTTAATACTGTGGTTTGGCCAAGATGGACCTTACACTTAGAGGGAGCATAAAACATTGCTTTTGTATTACAGCTAATTTCCAAAAAATAGCATAGTAATCAATTTTTTAGCATGCACAACTGTGCATTTCACTTGGAAGTTATACACATGACATTTTCAGCAGCACTAGCTCCTTCATGGGACTTTTTGAGCTGCAGTGAAACTAAATATAATAGTGAATAACATGAAATGCTCTATGAGGTTCAAAACAGTGACAATCACTTGGAAAGAATGAAAGTTTACAAATTTAAAAAAGAGTCTAATTCCGGTGTTCATTTTATTTTCTCCTTCCCTTATACTTATGCTATTTCATGCAATATTAAAAATGATGCCCTCTTATGAAAAAACTATGGGATTAATTCAAGAAAATCTAATATAATTATTACCAGTGGGCATTAAGAAACAGCAAGCAATGGCTGATCAAAAAGATCTGAGCCAGGCTCAATTCATAGGAACACCAGTAAAACTGAATACATTGTTTTCCTGTGAACACTAGCGCATACCGTACAGGGGTGGATCTACTATGAAACTTATGAAGTTTAAGCTTTAGGGCTCCTAATCCCAGAGGGATCCCAGAAGTGCCTTTAGTCCACATTGCTTAAAAACTTTGGGTGTCTACTGTATGAGAAGGGTTTTTAAAAAAATAATATTAATAACAGTGTAATTCAATACAAAATAATAATTAAAATAAAAATTAAAAGGATATTAAAGGTACCTTGTAGGCTAGTTGTAAATAAATAAAAATCAAATCAAAAATATTTCATATATTTAAAATAAAATAGTTAAAAATAATTTAAAACACTATTAACATTTATGACAGAAATTAAAATTTTTATTAAAATTATTTACCTTAGGCTATCCATAATGTAAATGTAAAGTAATGAAAGCAAATTTTGTTGCCTGCCATCACTGTAAATGACAGCATTTCAGTAACTTTTTATTTATTTCTCATAGGTATCAGAAATAAAAGATTATATTGAGCTGTGGTCTTTTCTATGTTCTGTTTCATCATTCTATGATGATTATGCATGTATATAATATTTCCCCAATTTTCCTCCCCTCATAACTCAAAAACTGTAAGGCATAGGAAATTTATATTCACAACAGGGATAATCTAGAGCAGCAATTTTCATCAAAATCTGAGTAATAGTGGTTAAATTTTATACATATTTTTTGTGATCTGTTATGGAACAACTCCATTTAAGAAGATAAAAGTGGTTACCCAGACCTTGTTGCTGGTTGCAAAGGGGCCCCCTTAACAGTCCAAGTTTCAGGGTCCCAAAATGTGTGTCAACCACTGAGTACATAATTTACTGTGTCTTGCTTGTGTTGCCACTCTTGTGTAGCTGACATAACCTTTTCATCTTTGGCATAATGTGTGCCACGCAGGTAACTCTTCAGATTAGGGATCAGGTGGTTGTAACAATGGACCATCTTTGGAGATTAAGATGGCACCTCATTGAATGAACAGTCCAAATAGGCCAAACACCAAAACAACAAATAGCACAATATGGATTAGTTTTGTGGGCCTTTTAAAGGATGTAAACAATTAGGGTTTCAGCCTTAACATCATTAAAATTATGCATATGATCTTGTTGGCACTCGCTCGAGCCTTTAATTTATTTGAAGTTAGAAAATCACCATGCTTTCACTCTTTCAGTTGTGTGGATTTTGGACAATTGTGATGTATTCAAGGTTAATCAATAGAACATTAGACTTTTGAATTTCTCCCAGTCCAAAACGATTAGCACAAGATTAATTTTGGACTACTGAAGTGAGTGATTCTTTACATCACAAGTCAATAATTCTACTCATTGAATGCAAACAAAACCTAGCTTGTGTTTAAATTTTATGAGTATTTGTTTTCAGCTTACCCATAACTTACCCATAACTTAATTTCTCCATTATAGTTTGCTTCAGAAGCAAGAAACATACAATTTGAATCAGGAGTCTCCAACACGTTGCTCACGAGCTACCGGTAGCTTGCATCCCCTTTCCAAGTAGCTCGCCAAAGGGTTAATGAATCCTACATAAATTTGAAAACTTGATTAGTCAAATTAGGGGTGGGCGATCTTTCCAAAAAATCATATCACGATCCTTTTAACACAAAATCATGATCCACAATCTCAATTGCAATCTTTTCAATGTGGCATACACTTAAGAGAACATCCTGACTCAGACTCATCAAGACCTAAGTAACATTTTATTTTAAATATCAAACAATGTTGAATTCAATTGTTCTCTCGTTCACTAGCTAAGCGGAGTTAAGGAACACACTCCGAAGCTGGCCCTCAGCCTGCTGCGTCTCACTCGAATTTGCACTAATAAATCAGTACTGCAAGTGAACTATGATACATAGCAAAATGAGAGAAGTTGCAAAATCAACCGGAATGTTCAAGCAAATTATAGAAAAACACCTGATCTAAATCCATTAAGTAGTTCTCTCGTGAAAAGCGGACTAACATAGAGACATTTGATTTTATATATTATATACTAGTAAACCTTCAAAATAATGTGCAGTTAAAGTCTCAACAGCATTCTCAGCATTCCTGTAGCTCAGTAAAGCCAGATAACTATCAGAATCTTCACCAAGCAGCTCTGAAAATGTCTGCTTTGTTTGGGTCTACATACCTCTGTGAGTCTGCCTTTTCTGATATTAATCATCTTGAAATCAAATTTGAGAACAAGACTGACATTTAAATGACTCCAGAAGAGTGAACGTAAGTGGCTACACTCCACCATATACCTCTCTTGTTGACTCCATGCAGTGCCAGTCATCTTACTAACTAAAACACATCACACATGCAAATGGACATATGAATACTCTTGTGAAGTGAACAGTGACATGGAACAAAATGACAAATGAATAAGTCATATCTGTGTATTTGAAATTGCATTGTTTTATTTTGACAGCATTCATGTTTTGATTCAACAGTGTGAGATGTCATACAGACATACAAAATGCACTAGCAGGAGAACTAAACATTTTTTGTGATGTTTTAATGCAAAATGTGAGTTGTGGACACCAACATTTTGTAAATGTTCAGGCAAAACAAGCTTATTCAGGTTGTTTGTGTTGAAATAAACTATGAGAATAAACATTAGAAAACATGAGTAGCTCTCTGCCATTTTCATTTTGTAAAGGTAGCTCTCAGGGGAAAAATGGGTTTTAGACCCCTGACTTGAACCATGAATGCTAAAAAAAAACAAACTTTCACATATTTTAGTACACAGGAGCTAATCTTTGTCCACTTACAGAAACAGCACTGTAGAATACCCCCTTCAGGCTCATGCACAAAACTTTTTGGTCACCATTATTATAAGTCCTACTGTAGTCTTCTAAGAATGTTGGAAATTTAACGCAAATAAAACTCAAAGTTAGTCATAATCGATTTCTTACATAAAATAATTTTTTGACCTCATTTTGTTGAGTTTACAATAGCAATGAGCAAAAGCCTCTCAGTGCAGCAGTAAGCACAAGCAAGGACACGATGACAGTGGACCACAGGACACATTTTCTCTAATCAGGCCAATTTAGAGTCACCAATCAGTGTGAGAGAATGCATGCGTGTATTTTGAAAGAAGAAACTAGAAGTTTCACAGCAGACTCACCTGTTAATTAAAATGAAGTGATATGTGACTTGCAGAAGTCAGAATTTCACTATACTCTACTACTTCCACTACTTCTACTGTCACTGCTATTACACGGTTGTGCAATCAAAAAAAAGTGACATGAAGTGGCATCACTACCAACTGTGCCCACAAAGTGGATACTCTACAGTTTAATTGGCATGAAAATAAATTTTGCTTTGCCAATGAATAAAGAAGAATACAATTACCATTAATTTAGACAAATTCATAAATGTTTCTTTCCGGCACAGCTAGAATATAAGAATTGTATATTAAAAAAATCAGAGAGATGAATCCTTTGATGCTTGTCCTTTCTCTTCTACTGACTAGAAGAAAATTGCCCTTTAAACAAAATCAATAAAATAAAAGAAACAGCAATTAAAAAATAACAATAAAAAAGACACTTGCTGCTTTTCATTAGCAAATGACTTACTGCAAAAATGATTTTTTTTTCAGACAAATTAATTTTAAGGGTAGTAGCCGAGTGTTCATTAATTGTTTCCATACTCATCACTCTTCTATTTTTGAAAAGCAGTTCTTTGAAAAACTTTTAGATTTCCTAAAGCACATCATATTGTCTGCTTTCTGTAGGTTTATTCATTACCAAAGTAGTCCTGGTTCTAAGTTACTGTATGACATACATTCACATGTCTTATTTTTGCTGTTTCACCGTTCTTGACCCCTAGTTCCATTACTGCATGGGTTGCTTTCAGTGCAGAGCTTGCATGTTCTTCCAGTAGATGTTCGCTCACATTCAGATGACATCCTTTTGTGTTGATTAGCAACAGTAATATGGTGTCTGTGCATTAGGCATACCTAAAATGAGCTGATGTCCAGTTCAAGTTGGTTTCTAGCCTTTGATGATGGACCGTGGACCCCTGTATGCTATATTAGATAAAACCAGGCTCAGAAAGTGGATAGATTCATTTTTTTTTTCTGAACAAACTATTAATTAATTTCCTACAGCAATTTTGCTCATTTGGGGTTGTTCCAGATCAGCATGAATTCATAAGATTTTTAATGTTATATAATGTAGTGAGAAGTCAAGTTAAATGACACCTTTTACTGGCTAACTAAAAAGATTACAATATGCAATATTACCATATGCAAGCTTTCGAGGCAACTCAGGCCCCTTCTTCAGGCAAGATGTGAAAAGGTGTAATTTTGCTTGACTTCTCACTACATTCATAATGGCTAACACAGTACAACACACTGGTACTAATGTTATATAATATAATTTGAAGGACAAGAATTCCAGTCTTTCTGAGTTTTAGATTTCTAAAACCGTGACTGTGTAAACTTCTCTCTTCCAATAATCACTTCTATTATAAGGACTGATAAACTGTAGAGGCAGTGTAGAGAAACTTTGTGGAGGTCAGCATGCTGGACCACAATAACAAATGGCCATAATTATGTTTCAGGGTCTGCTAGTCATGAATGCCTCAGGGAAATACAAACAACCAAACCTAAGGCCTAATTTCAGCAAATCAAAAGTATAAATGCTCAGCATCTCTCTCAAGCAGGCTCTGCCTTTCAGCATAGTGTCTCATTATTTCAGAGCCAATGAGGTTTCTGCATTATCCTTAGAAACAGACATGCAGCCCAGAACTTTGTAGTTAGCCATGCAGTAAATTAGAAATTGGTAAACACACTGGAATTTCCAGTGATAACAAATTTCATGTTTAAGCAATTCATATTATTTGCCTATTTTTTTAACATAGTGCATCACCTATAGCACAACTAAATAGTGTTTAATTGAGAGCCAGCTTGTCTAATCAAATGAGGAGAAACAGGAGGACCATTTTTAGCTAAATCCACCCTTTGTTGTCATATTTTATATCATGTTAAATTAAGAATTTTATGAAAATGACAAACAAATCTTTCAAAAGAATTATGAAGGTATAACAACAAAAACAAAATATTGAAATTACATTTATATTCTGCCAATGTATTCATTATCAAAATAGTCCTGCTTCCAAGTTACTACAGTATATGACATACATTCATATTCAATTGCTCTTGATTTTATCCTAGAATTCATGTCTTAATTTTTTCCAAATCAAATTTGAAATGCTTTGGAAGCACTGCAACAATGCTTTGTAGAATATACAAACAGAATACGATAGATAAAACCAAATCAAAAGACAGGCATCAAAAACTGATTAGTAAAAAGAAGATGTTAAAAAAACAAGGACTGCAGAGCAATAAGCTGTAGACATGGTGAATTAAAGAAATGAAACTTACACATTAGAACTTTTGACACAGCGACATTAGGGTTAGGGTTAAGACATTAGCTGCCAAATGAGGAATAAGTCTGATTCAGAGTTGTGGGAAGCAGGTGTCTTTTTGATAGAGGCACTAAATCATACACAATGCCAGTCCATTATAGAGCACACTTTTTGGCCTATCAAGTGTCAATGAGATATAAATCCATATATAAAGTTCCTAGAGGAAACCCATGCAAATTGTCCATCAGCAGGCAAGTTTGGGACTTCATTTTCACAAAGAGAATTCAGAAGTAATACCATCGGGGTGCCTGTGATCAGTCCCAACTTCATTCAGCAGTATAACAATGAATCCAAACACAAAGCCAAAATTATAAAACACTATCTGCAGATGAATGAAAACACCAAATGGTATGACCCCCACATAACCCTGATTTCAACATCATTGGGCCATTCTGGGATTGCTTGAAGCGACAGAAGCAAGTAAGACCGCCAAAGCCCGTAGTGCACTGTGGCAAGTTCCCCCAAGAGGTTTGGAACAACCAGCCACACAAGTACCTTCAGAAACTGCATGCAAGTGGACCTAAGAGAATTGCTACTGTGTTTAATGCAAAGGATGATCACACTAAATATTGATTTAATTCATGTTTTTTTTTCATTTATTGCACTTTTTAGGAATTTATTGATTAATAAAACTATTACATTATGTTTGAAAGCATTTTTTTCAGAAATTCAATAAACATGGCACCAAAAGACAAACAAATGAAAAAGTATCACATGCAATAATGAAAATTACAGTTATGATGAGCTGGGTATTACACTGCATTCAGAAAACAATGCTAAGATCCCTTTTCTTTTGCTTGCTATGCTAAATTCACTTCTTTACCTAAATTGGATTATAACTTTTTCAAATATGTATTAAGTATTGCATAAGTATTTGACATAGTGCCACATGTTGTATGAAAACATCAAGATTTGTAACTATTTACAAGCATCTTGCAATAACAGTCTTGGAAAAAAGATAGCCAGAATATTTTGCTTCTTGTTTTCTTACCATTTCAGATCTTTTCCCTTGGCACCACTGGAAACAGCTGCAATTTTCACTGCATCCACAGATGGTGAGCAAATGTTGAAAGTATCTTTATTTGTATCACTTTCAGGTAGTTCAAAAGTCCAAGTCCAGGTGGAACATTCTTCTTTGAAATACAGAATGGTTTCCTTTTGCCTGTTCTGACAAAAAGCAAAACCTTGTAGAGAAAAGCAGAATCACTGCTCAGGAAACTGATCTTTTTGTCAGTAATATTTTATATTAAAATACTGTATATGAGGAACATAAATGACACGTGTTAAGTGTTTCTGTCCTAGATACTGGAATCTACTAAGGCTGTCAGATTAAAAATCACTTTTTGAATATAATTCCAATGCACTTTAATAATTATATTCAAAGGCAAAAGCTGACAGTCAATTGTAAAAAAAAAAAAGCAGTAATTTATTTTACCTCACACTCTTTTTTGCATCATGTGAGTCCAGACATACTATGCTTTACTGTCATATTATGCAGAATTCTTCTCCGATCAGCCTTTTCTAATATTAAATTGTCAGCTCGTATTGCCATTATTAAAATGAAGGGATTTCTCTACCCCACATCTCTGGTTTTAGACTAACAGGTGTCTAAAAAACAATGGAAACACTGATCCAACACCCTAAAAATATCACTGTACTCCTGATTATGTTGCAGTTCACTCTTGACACTGAGAGCCCTGGCTTGCTTTTGTTTTATGCATAAACTGTTAGGTGTCAATCACAGCAAACAAAAGCAGGTTTCTTTTTTTGTTAATCATAATGAAAAATAACTCATATGTCAGATTTTCCTTTTAGTATTATTGTTATAATTACTTTAAAATTATCTTTTTAAAGAGCATTTTCAGTATCAGCAAAGCATATTTAACTGCCTCATCCAACACACATTTTTAAGAGGAATGACACAATGCGATGAGAGAGGTCTGTGGTGGTGCAACTCCTGCTTTGTGGGGCAGGCGTGATTCAGGCCGTGGGCTACCATGGGGTGTTCAGTGTGCAGGTATGCTGATTATTTAATTGGTCACCTGTTTCACATTGGCACGTCATGGATTACGGTGCTGCACCCATAGGAGAATAAATGAGGGAATCTAATAAAAAGTGGATGAGTATTGTGTGAAATACCAGTGGACAGGAAGGAAAAGGAAAAGACAGAATTGGGGAACCATCATGGTGTTGAAGAGGCAACAGTCAGTGGGAATGGTGCTTTGAATAGTCAGTATGAGCACGGGTGCCTCCTAGGAATCTGGTAAATGCCAAAGATGCATAGAGTATGACAGAAGTCTGGCTTTGAACATTATAGCAGACACTAATGCAGGCACTCCCAGTGAGCTACTGGAGATTCTGACTGCAGCAAGAACAGTAGGGTGAGCTAAGGAGACAGAGAGAGAAAGGCACGCTGGGCAGAGCAGACTTGAAACCGATATCTGAATGGTTTTATAATTGGATTTTTAATTTATCTATTGCAGGCTTTATCTTCATCGAGGGCACAGGATTTTCTGGATTATTTATCATGAAGAAACTTTGCACTGCACTTGATTTGACTTTATGCATCATTTTGTATCTATGGAACACAGAGTGAAATGAAAACACTCTTTACATCTTAGGGCTCGTTTATACTTCATGCTCAGAAAATGGACACACACATATCATGGCTGCCACATATTCCCAGCATTCATTTGACACATCCTTTGAGCAGGTCCTCAGAAATTAATGCAACGCATGCGCGAGTTGTAGTTCCAGCAAAAAGTCGGAGGGTGCAGTGTGATAAAAGTTGGAACATCATGTCAGAGTTTCTGTTTACTGTCCACATGTGACAGAAAGCTGCTTTGAGAATCCAACGAGATCAATGTGCCTGCTTTGATGTTTGATGAATGGTTCGATGTGGTGAAGCAAAATATACATACAAATGTAATCGTGGTGCTTTTATATTCAAGTGCTGCATATTCCCCATCGTAATGACACGATACATTTTAAAAGTCTCACATACATTCTGTGGCATCTTTTTTTTTAGCACCTTCACAACAGCAGCATAATGTACAGCACTGTATTTGAGCCACAGAGAAAAAAATTAAGGACACAGTGAAAAGGTGTATTTTGTGATTAAAGTGGAAATTTCGGCTTTAATTTTGAAATGTCCACTTTAATCTCGTAGTTTACTTTATCATTAAAGCAGACCGTCATAAACCCAGTTGTTAATCCCTACGTGCATCTGGGGCTTCCTCCTGACCTGACAGCAGCGGCAAGCAGCAATAGATCACCACACAGAACATATTAAATGTATGAAAGTCCAACTCTCTGCACATTTAGAATCCATATTTTTATACTTGATATCACTTTCATGATGAAATGCATTAAAGTATGTATGTTACATTTTACAGATAAATCATTAATTTTGTTTAAATAATGAATACTGTTAATAATTACACACATGGGGGTGACACCGTGGTGGAGGGGTAGCGCTGCTGTCTCGCAGGGAGTCACGTCCCTGGTGTTCCCTGCCTGGAGTTTACATGTTTTCCTGGTGGGTTTCCACATGTGTGCTCCGGTTACCTTCCAAAGATATGCAGATTTGGGGATTTGCTGACACTAAAATAACACTAGTGTATGTGAGTGCTTGTATTCACCTTGCAATGCACTGATGCTCCATCCAGGGACTGTTTCTGCCTCCTGCCCAGTGCTAGCTGGAATGGGCGCATCCCTGGATTGATGGATTTAATCATTAAACATCCTTTTCAGAGATATTGAAGCAAGGTGTCCTCGGAATTTAATGGATGTTTCAGGCAATTCACAATACAGTGAAGTCGAATGTTTTCTCACTAAGATGATGTCTCACATTGCCACCTGGTGGAATCTTCCAGATTTACGTAAGGTACGCGTGCAAGTATAAACAGTAAAACGCTTGTATAACAGTAGTGTCTGCTGGAGGATGCGTCGCATAGCGTAAAGTATAAAACTGGCCTTACTCTTGCTGTACCATGTGTCAGGCTCATTCTCAGACATGGCTATCAATGGTCCCAGATGCAAGGATATTTTGGTAGCTGCAGCCAATCCTGATCATCACACACAATTCCTAAAACAAAAGCATGATGAAAAAGTATGATGTTTACATGTATTATGTTTTTGTATTCTATAAAATGGGAAAAGGATCTCATTTAGCTTATGTCTGCAAGAAATTCCTTGACTGCCCTCAGCACACTGTGAATAAAAGCATATGCTTAGTAAAAAAATTATAATTAGTAGATAAAACTGTACTTATAGATCATTACAATTCAACAGTTAGTACATTCAGTTGCTTAATTTGTGAAACAATAATAGACTCACAGAGCCTTGATTTATTTAAAAGAGATATGGGCACTGACCTTACATCTTCTGGACCCTATCAGGATTCTAGGACATTTTATAAATTATTTAAGTGTTATTTTCTGGATCTAGAATTGAGCTGCATATTGCTATACAGGTTTTGAGTAAGAGGAATCTGATGAAATAATTTGTTTTTTGATTCAATGCTTCATTCTAAATTTCATTTTCAATTTGGGCCATTTTCTGCCATCAGAATTTTTATTGTTTTCTGTTCTGCTGTGCTAAACTGGCAGGTTATGCCCAGTAAGGGATGTGGCTTCAGAGGTTGTGAACCTGTCAGTCATTACAACAACAACAACAACAACATTTATTTATATAGCACATTTTCATACAAAAAAATGTAGCTCAAAGTGCTTTACATAATGAAGAATAGAAAAATAAGAGACACATTAAGAAAATAAAATAAGTCAACATTAATTAACATAGAATAAGTGTAAGGTCCAATGGCCAGGGGGGACAGAAAAAACAAAAAAAAACTCCAGACGGCCGGAGAAAAAAAATAAAATCTGCAGGGATTCCAGGCCATGAGACCGCCCAGTCCCCTCTGGGCAATCTACCTAACATAAATGAAACAGTCCTCTTTGTATTTATGGTTTTCACGGAAGGACTTGATGATGATCACGTGGACTTCTGGCTTTTAGTCCATCAATGCTGGGACATCATGGTGCTTTGAGTAAGTTGGTGGTGGCGCAGGCCGCCACCACAGAAAAACCGGAAAAAGAAACAGAAGAGAGAGTAGGGGTTAGTACGGATTTTAGTGCCACCATGAATAGTTATTATAATGAATTGAACATACAGAGTATCAGGATTAAGATAAAGTGAAGTTATGAAAAGGCCATGTTAAAGTAATGTGTTTTCAGCAGAGTTTTAAAGTGCTCCACTGTATTAGCCTGGCGAATTCCTATTGGCAGGCTATTCCAGATTTTAGGTGCATAGCAGCAGAAGGCCGCCTCACCACTTCTTTTAAGTTTAGCTTTTGGAATTGTAAGGAGACACTCATTTGATGATCTAAGATTACGATTTGGAATATAGGGTGTCAGACATTCCGATATATAAGATGGAACGAGATTATTTAAGGCTTTGTAAACTATAAGCAGAATTTTAAAGTCAATTCTGAAAGACACAGGTAACCAGTGTAGTGACATTAAGACTGGAGAGATGTGTTCGGATTTTCTTTTCCTAGTTAGGATTCTAGCAGCTGCATTCTGCACTCGTTGCAAATGATTTATGTCTTTTTTGGGTAGTCCTGAGAGGAGTGCGTTACAGTAATCTAATCGACTAAAAACAAAAGCGTGAATTAATTTCTCAGCATCTTTCAATGATATAAGAGGTCTAACTTTTGCTATATTTCTTAAGTGAAAAAATGCTGTCCTAGTGGTCTGAAGAATATGTGATTTAAAATTCAGGTTACAGTCATCAGAATAAAAAGGTCATTCTAGGTTCACTTCCTTAATCGACTATTCAGATTCCAAAACCCTCCTTGCACTTTAATTTTGTCAATTTATTTTTGATTTTTGCTGATTTTGATGTCTACAATCCTTTTTGATCTTGGTTCTTGTCTTGCAGTTTTTGGCTTCGGTAATTGATATAGGTTGTTGTTCTCCTGGCTCAGAACCTTGCTTTATTTCTGTTTTTTTCTCTACATTTATTCTTCCAATCATTCTCATTTTCTCGTGCCCTCTGGGCAGAATAGACCCAAGGACAAACAAGCCACAATTGAGGGGAAGGAAAATAAAATAATTAGTGTGTTTAAAAAATCCTGAGGGATTTTGTGTGGGTTTCATACTGTACAGGGTGGTCCATATCTAATTATGCAGATCCAGATCGTCTAGATGACTTTTGATTTATGCAGGGACGATTCCAGTTCGGCGTGAAGATGATTCTTCATGTCATCAGTTCGCACACTTCTCGATGGTCCGGGACTTTTCGGGTGATTTTCTATGTAATAAACTTAATAAGTTATAGCATAACTAAAACTGCATAATTAGATCTGGACCACCCTATATATGCATTACAATCTAACGAAGTGTCCTAGTTCCATGTTTCCTCTTTGACTATGTCCAGTTGCAGTATTCCCTGATGTTCTGACTGATGACTATTGAAACAATGTCAGATAGCAGTGAGTGGGTGTTATGAGTATCCACACAGCATGCACTCAAAAACTTCCATTACTAGTAAGGACAAAACAGTAAAGTGAGCATTGGTCCACTTCAAGATCTGCCAACGTCACTTTCTATACAGCAAAAAAAAAGCAAAATAATTAATAATAATGAACCATTAAAAAACATGTAAAGTACAGATGTACCTAAACTGACATTCCTTTACACTTGAATATTTACTTATTTTTAATATGAATATTCAAACCTTAATTTTGATATCATTTTACAGCTCCTGTAAAGTTGACCATCCTCTTTTCTTTGTGGCCGAGTTATTTAAGTGTAACTTTCACAGCCACTGGTAGATGTCAAAGAGTTCTGTTGGTAGTGTATCTGCAGTATACAATACTTTTATTGTTTAAACTAACTTAATAATTTTAATCCAGTTTAGATTCTGATGGTTTTCTGCAATTGTTCAGATAAAATGGTTTTCAAGTCACCTAGTAACTTGAACATCTAATTGTATATAATATAGAGTTACTGTATGGGGAATAAATTAAAACAGAATTGGGCAATGAACTACATTATTGCTCAAAGATAAAGGTTAAATAAATATAGAAAGTCCTCTTTAAATTTTCCATGGAAGAGCCAGAATAGACTGGATGAATTATCATTGATGGCCTTGGAGAACCTGGGAATTCTCCAAGAGGTGTTGGCAGACGTCAATGAGGATAAGATGGTCTGGTTATCCCAGCTCAGTGTGTTACCATCATTGTCATCAGTGTAAACAAAGTGAAATTGAATGAGAGAGTGAAAAAGTTTGTAATTTACCATAACTTAGCAATCATTCCACTGTTCCATTATAATGCAGGTCCAGAAACACCAGAAACCACAGGGGGGAAATGTATAATAAGGTGTTTTGGTACCATAGGGCTACCTATTAAATGATTCCAAAGCTATTCAGGATACAACCTCATCGTTCCATGAACCACTTTTTCTTTAAAATGACAGGTGCCAATAATTCAATTCAATTCAAATCCTTGGCATTTAAGAAAAGTTTTTGTGTAAAAATATGCATGGTACAATTTGTGCTGCTTATGACAAGTCAGTGATTACAGAGCAAATTAACTTCAAGCTGTGACCATGTTCTTTAATAAAAAAGAGCAATCAACTAAATTTATCTCCTCATTAAAAGCATACTTTTTGTTGCTTTCTGTTTTGAGTCTAGAAAATATCCTATGATGTATTTGCATGTTGTCAGTTTAGAAAAGCACTTTTTGATTTTGCTACCCTTATGGTTAAGCCACGTGTATGAAAAAATTAAAAACTAAGGAATATACCTAAGAAAGGTTGTGGTATCAATTCATTTTACATTTAGAGTGCTACAAGTAAAAGAAAATTAAAGTGATGTGAAAGCCACTAGCAATATGGCAGACAAATTTCTTTATTTCTTCATTATGGTTGCTGAACCCTAAGGAAAATTCTGTGACCATCCATTTAAGTGGTCAAAAGCAGCTCCATGAATAAACAGAATTACACTATAATGGTTAAGGTGCTGGATATTAAACTACAATTTTGTTGTGTGGAGGCTTTTCTATAGGCACAAGAGACATGCCATGTTGCTTGAGAAATGATCTGACAGGTGGCAAGCACCTCATGTATTTTGCAAAGCAAAACTGACATTTTTCTAGAATCAGTTCCAACAGCAATGATTCATGTAACATTTGCAAAAACTGTTGTGGACACTCAAGGTCGCTGTTGCACCTTTAAACCCAACAGACAGATGCTCAGGACACTACCACCACCAATAAACAATTAAATACACAAGCACAATATTCTCTTCTACACTACACCTCCCAGCAAGTTTTGTCCACCTCCACCCGAATCTGGCTCCCTTGCTAGGTTCACAGCCGTCCTTTAAATAGTCCTTTACCCGGAAGTGCTTCTGTCCTTCCGACCACGTGACTTGCCAGCACTTCCGGGACAGATGGAGAACTTGTATTTTCTTCAGCCCAGAAATACTTCTGGGCTTTCGCCCCTGTGACTTGGGAGTACTTCTGGGCTATGCAGAAAGTAGAAATCCCCTGGTCCTCCTGCAGTGTCTCCTGGCGGCAAGCTTGGTACTCGGAAGGGCTGTGAAGCCGAACTCCAGATCCCATGGTGTCCTGCGGGAATCCGGGGCACCGCTATGATGCAGGGAAATTGCCATCTAACATCTTGGGGGAGGCAATGTCCCAAAATAGCTGCCTTTCCCCATCCTTCCATTCTTTGGGTGTCCTGGCCGTCCATCACACTGTATTAGAGGGATGGGCATAACTTCTGGGAAGTCCAGATAGACTCTTTCTGATGTGCAGTGCAAACTGACAACCCCATTTGCATAACAAATCTCTGCCCAACATTAAGAAAGCATGCTGATCTTATATGGGACCCTGAAAAACAAACATTTCTGAGGTTGCAAAGATTACAACTGGCATACATTCCAGACTAACAGCAGTAACTGAGTCTCTTGCCACTGGAATATGTGGAAAGTCTTCTGAACACAAAGTAAATTTTGTGGCACCCGTATCTACCAGAAAGCATACAGTAAGAAGAAGTATAGCAGAAATGGTTGGCTCTTTAGTATAGGAAGAAGACAAATAAGTAAAAGCAGATCGATAATACAGCTTTTGTTATTGGATTATTCTGGGCTGCAGGGTAGGACACTGGATCCATATTATAAACTCTGCTGTGATTTGCAGGGACCTGAGGACCTAAAAAGGGCTACCATTGATTATACTGACATACTGTATTTGGACATTCATTACTCCAACCTGGGCCGGTTCTAGACAGGCATATATAAGGGGGCAGACAGAAATGTGAAGGGGGCATATGGTGGCAACGGAGGCGGGAAAAGGGTGGGGTGGTGGTGGGGGTGCTCTGGATAACTGTTTTTGTCGTGTAATTGGATTGCACTTTGTCAGGCCTCTACCCTAAGAGCTGTCCAACTTGGGTGTCCCACCTGAAGGCTAAGCTTCTGCTGGTGTAGCTCTTAGGGTCACTGAAGCACGCAAACCCCCTGACCACAATAAGGTGGCAATCCCTCAGGAGGAAAACTGAAAAATAAAACAACAAAAAATAAAATAAAATATTCCTCATCAAATTATAACAACTAAGAACATGACATTTATGTTAATTGGATGGCCTATATCAAATATATTCGAACCCAACAATAACACTTCTCACAATTGCCAATATTAACAAAACTAAAAAGGGTAGGCCAAGTTATAAAAAAAAAAATCAATTTACCAAGTATTGAAAAATAAAACTGAAAAATAGAATAAAAAAATAAAGAATAAAATAAAATATCCATCCAGACAACCAACAACATAAAATTTATCTTAATTGGATGGCCTAATTCTCAAATAAATTTGCAAAATAAAGTAAGAATAAAATAAGACCTCTCAATATAGCCAAAACTAAAAAGGGTTGGCATAGTAATTAAAAAAAAAAATTCTTTTCCTACAATTCTCAAACTAATTTGTAGAACACAACAGATTTATAACAGAACATTTGAACTTTTTTCTTCTTTTTTTGTCTTTTTGTCTTGTTTTAATTTTGTTTGTTTTGCAAGCAACTGAACTCTACATTTGCAACTGAACAGCTCCACTCTCCTTTCTCCTCAATCCACTCTACAACAACAGTCTCCTGTTTCCCTTTGCAAAAACTCTTACAAATTCATCCATAGCCAAGTTAAGTTGTTATGGACTTGTCATGGGCCAAGATCACCACATTCCTCTTTCTTTTATGTAACATGTTGCGACGATAGGGGGTTAGGACCCATGACAAAGTGGAGAAGGAACTCTCACACGATGCTGAAGAAACACCAATTACCAGGGCTGTTACATACAATTTATGCAACTCAGGAAAGGCTTCCTTGTACTCCTGCAGGAGTTTACACACAGTGGACAGGTCTTTTTTCTTTGAACATTTTTTGAGCAGCATCTGTTTTTCCACAAGAACTTCATTTTTCAGACTTACAGCATCTGCTACAGTGCCAGCCATCACAGCCAGAGGGTGCAACAGGATGGGATCTAGAAATGCGCTAGATTTGGGTGCAAGACTAGATATGGTTCTCAACAGGTCAATATTCTTATGTGAAAATCTAGTTTCCATTTCTGAAATGGCCCTGTCAAGGATGTTGAGCAGGGATCTTTTCAGAGACTGGTGGGGGGAAATGGTAGGGTCACCAGAGTCTGTATGACCCAAAGTTGAGAGCACAACACTTTGACCCAGGTGTTTGCTCATTGTTCTCCTTCTCTTTGTTGGATATGACTCATCCTCAGCAGGAGATGACACTCCCCAACAGTCATCCTCACGGATGTTTCTTTAAGGAGTCCAGTGCTGCACTAACAACCTCAGAAGCACTGCACAGATCAACTGACTGAGACTGTAGAATAGCATTTGCTGGTTTTAAGACACCAAGCACCTGCACTAGGAACTTTCCAATCTCAAAGAAGTGATGCCTCTTAATTTGGCATAGCAGGCCTGATGCCTCGGTGCACAGGTTAACTGCAGCATCATCATTCTCTGTCATCTCAGATAGGATACTAAGGATTTGTTCATGATAATCCACAGTGCACCTTGTCACCTCATAGTGGCTTGTCCACTTGATCTCAAGCAGCCTTTTTAGACAAGGTGAATCATGTTTATTGAGCACATAGTGGTGGTGAAAAAAGTTGTAGAGTGAACTAGATAGGCTAAAAAATACTTTTTGCAAATGGCTCACTCTGCATGGTATGCACAACCACTAAGTGCAGTTGGAGGTTGTAGCAGTGGATGTATGGGAAATATCTGTCAAGCCTCTTTTAGAGCAGAGCTTGTACACCACCTCTAACCCCACTTATCACAGAATCCCCATCATAACACTGGCTAAGTATACTGTCAGCACTGTAGCCAGCATCAGAAAGGTGTAACAGCATCTCAGAGGTTATGTACTCTGCATCAAGTTGTTGCAAGTCAAGCAACCCAATAAGATGCTCCTCTGGCATGGAATTTCTAACAAACCGTATTATTACAGACAAATTTTCCACATTGCACCTATCCCTGGTCCCATCACTTTTGAGGCAAAACCCTGCAGAATCAGCACTTTCATATTTTTTCCTGACCTCTCCAAGCACCATGTCAGCCAGTGTTTGGATAATTTCATTTTGGATATTCTTAGATGTGTATTTTGCATTTTTTGGGATACCCTTAGCAATTCTTGCTAGCTTCTCATCCTTCTCTAAGGTATATTCCATCAGTTTTAGAAAAATACCTGAAGCAATGTCATCATCATTACCCGCTGCTTCATGTCTCAAGGTTTTTGCAGTCCCACGGAGCCTAAACTCATTTACACAGAGAAACCTTATAGCACTACCAATACTTTTGACATAGTAATAGTTTTTTTCAAGTTGTGTTTTACCAACCAACATTGAATCCACAGTCCCCCCTGTGGCCTCTCTGCTTTTATGCTCAGTCCAGATGGTTGAAGCATGCACATGGTTGTGGCTGGACACATGCCTCTGTAGCACCTTGTCTCGATCAAGTGCTGCTTTCCAGTTGTTAAAACCAGTTAAGGTAAAAACTACATCCCTCTCATTAACAGTGCTGCCATATTTCCGACAGGGGAAACAGAAGCATGCGTCCCGCACAACAGAGTACTCCAGCCATGGTTGTGTGCGGTACCAGGCAGGATTGAATGATCTTAATGTTGTACCACCAAATACACATTTGGGATAACTACCCAGTATCGGCTGGGATGGTGTATTGCCATTTAAGTCACTGGGTAGCTGAGCGGGTTGCTTTGGGGCAGCAATTGTTGGCAGAGGTACAGGAGAAGCAGAACCTGTTGATACCACAGGAGTAGACATGCTAGCTGCTGCCTCTGATGTACCAGCAGCAGCATCATTGCTACTGCTATTGGTACAGGAGTGAGCAGTGCCACACTTTTTAAAAGCTTGGAAAAAAGGATGCATCTCACAGCATTAACTTTCCCTTTGTGAGTTGCTGGAAGCTGGGGTGGAAAGTGAATAAGCTTTACTAAAATCACTGTGATTTCATCAGTATATGAAACGAGAAAACTGTTGAGTGCAGAGTTGAAAGCTGAGGCAGGGCTTTGTGTCAGGGTCTGACAGACACAGGTCCTCGAGTCAGATCTATGCAGCAGACAGGCTCACAGTGATGCTCATGGGATCGAGAAAGAAACACTTCTTTACCACACTGAAACTGTGAGAAGAACAATGGACTAGTCTAGTCCCCCATTGACTGTACAAATATAGATGTATTTTTTAGTTGTTGTTAATTATCTCACGAGTCGCTATGATTTTGACGACAGATTTGCTGCTTCCCTAAAGCCTCCCGTTGCTGCGCAGCCCTGCCTACTGAGAAACCTGACACCGGGTCATTTGCATACTAACAGTGATTGGATGTTTAGCTGGTGGGAGGGTGAGGTGGAGGGCTCTGCCGAGTGCTGTGTGAGCTACGCACAAACAGAGCACGGAGGGAAAGAGCGAGCAAGAGGTGAAACCTATCATCTCATTTGTGCCTTTTCCAGTGAATTTTTCAGCTACTGTAGTAAATCTTGTCCATATTCAGTTTGTGGGTAACCTTTTATTTTCTTTATCAACTTCTAAAAGTTTGATTTAAGGGGGCAGGACGTTTGTTTAAGGGGGCATTGCCCCCTCTTGCCCCAGCGTAGAGCCGGCAAAGACTCCAACGATCAAGATTTACATACAGTGGTGTGAAAAACTATTTGCCCCCTTCCTGATTTCTTATTCTTTTGCATGTTTGTCACACAAAATGTTTCTGATCATCAAACACATGTAACCATTAGTCAAATATAACACAAGTAAACACAAAATGCAGTTTTTAAATGATGGTTTTTATTATTTAGGGAGAAAAAAAATCCAAACCTACATGGCCCTGTGTGAAAAAGTAATTGCCCCCTTGTTAAAAAATAACCTAACTGTGGTGTATCACACCTGAGTTCAATTTCCGTAGCCACCCCCAGGCCTGATTACTGCCACACCTGTTTCAATCAAGAAATCACTTAAATAGGAGCTGCCTGACACAGAGAAGTAGACCAAAAGCACCTCAAAAGCTAGACATCATGCCAAGATCCAAAGAAATTCAGGAACAAATGAGAACAGAAGTAATTGAGATCTATCAGTCTGGTAAAGGTTATAAAGCCATTTCTAAAGCTTTGGGACTCCAGCGAACCACAGTGAGAGCCATTATCCACAAATGGCAAAAACATGGAACAGTGGTGAACCTTCCCAGGAGTGGCCGGCCGACCAAAATTACCCCAAGAGCGCAGAGACGACTCATCCGAGAGGTCACAAAAGACCCCAGGCCTCGCTTGCCTCAATTAAGGTCAGTGTTCACGACTCCACCATAAGAAAGAGACTGGGCAAAAACGGCCTGCATGGCAGATTTCCAAGACGCAAACCACTGTTAAGCAAAAAGAACATTAGGGCTCATCTCAATTTTGCTAAGAAACATCTCAATGATTGCCAAGACTTTTGGGAAAATACCTTGTGGACTGATGAGACAAAAGTTGAACTTTTTGGAAGGCAAATGTCCCGATACATCTGGCGTAAAAGGAACACAGCATTTCAGAAAAAGAACATCATACCAACAGTAAAATATGGTGGTGGTAGTGTGATGGTCTGGGGTTGTTTTGCTGCTTCAGGACCTGGAAGGCTTGCTGTGATAGATGGAACCATGAATTCTACTGTCTACCAAAAAATCCTGAAGGAGAATGTCCGGCCATCTGTTCGTCAACTCAAGCTGAAGCGATCTTGGGTGCTGCAACAGGACAATGACCCAAAACACACCAGCAAATCCACCTCTGAATGGCTGAAGAAAAACAAAATGAAGACTTTGGAGTGGCCTAGTCAAAGTCCTGACCTGAATCCAATTGAGATGCTATGGCATGACCTTAAAAAGGCGGTTCATGCTAGAAAACCCTCAAATAAAGCTGAATTACAACAATTCTGCAAAGATGAGTGGGCCAAAATTCCTCCAGAGCGCTGTAAAAGACTCATTGCAAGTTATCACAAACGCTTGATTGCAGTTATTGCTGCTAAGGGTGGCCCAACCAGTTATTAGGTTCAGGGGGCAATTACTTTTTCACACAGGGCCATGTAGGTTTGGATTTTTTTTTCTCCCTAAATAATAAAAAACATCATTTAAAAACTGCATTTAGTGTTTACTTGTGTTATATTTGACTAATGGTTAAATGTGTTTGATGATCAGAAACATTTTGTGTGACAAACATGCAAAAGAATAAGAAATCAGGAAGGGGGCAAATAGTTTTTCACACCACTGTAGATAAAACATGTGTCAAAGGGCATTACCCGAACCTCAGTGTTTCCAATTTGATACAAAGAATCCATACCTTGTCATCAGGGCTGTTTCTGGGCATAGGTGGTCTAGGCAAGCGCCTAGGGATCCCTGCAGTGGTCAGGGTGCATTATTGCAGCCCCAGGTACAGATCCCTATCTTCATTTTATTTAGAAAACTTTGTCCAGGCCAGACTGGAACACAAAGAAATGTTTATGTTGTGTGCCTCAGCAACACCTGCACTGTCTGCACTATGCATAGCACAATCCGTTGCCCAGAAACAGTCCTGAACAACGTGACATCTTTTTAAACAATACAGACCTATGAACACTTGAACTCTAAGCTAATGTCCGATTATATTGTTTTATATTATTTTTGCAAAATAAAATAATTAAATTCTGATGACCTACACAGTCCAACAATAACAAAAACACCAACAATGATGATGATGCCAATAATAATAATAATCCTCAAACTGTAATACAGAGACAGACATGGTGGAATGAAACTAAACAATCAAAATGGCAACAGTGCTGTAGCTAAAAGGTGATTAATCTCAAACTGTGATCATCTCCAAACAGACATTCATTAAATCTTGTGTTAAAACTTAGCAAATATTGTTCTCTGTTGCTCACCACCATTTGTGAAATTTGCTCTGGGCACGCAAAAGCATTTTTTTGGATAAGTAGATTGCCTTATTTCCATACATGAGCATATGGTAAATAGGAATTGTGGGTAAAGATTCCTATTTAAAGATAATCACTATTTTCTCAATTTCACTGAATTTATTTTATTAATGTAAGGAACATCTATTTTTCGATAATTTATTAAAATAATAAAAATGTATATGTACCATGTGTAATAAGAATACAAGTTTAATGTCAATGTACTGTACTATGCACAAAAAATATTTTATAAATCCACTCACATGTACAGACCAGATTTAGCACACAGGGTCACATCATTTAGAACTGCTAGGCAACCATTAAAGGACAAGAAAGGGACAACTACGAAATAGGGCATTGTACAGTACTATTTCTGTGTGCATGAAATTGAATCCTCTCTTTGGAATGGCATGATTTACCTAAGTAAGGGCCTGCACATGGAGAAAGAGTATAAAGCCTTGGAACATTGCCCAGCACACCTTTGAAGCCGACGGACAGATGGAAGATTACGTCATCTGATCCTGAAAATCCTTCCAGCGCAGCAACAAAAATGGCAGACTGTATACATTGAGCTCACACCTCAGTAAAAGAGTCTTCTTATGGTTTCTTTCGTTTGTAATTCCGCGTAAATCATCATTAAAGAAAGCTAAGTTATTTTCTCTTATGTGATTGCTTACCGCCGTATCACTATCGGAGGGGTATCACCATTTAATATTATATCTATATAGTTTTGGGTTACTTAAGATGCCACAATTGCAAAAAGAACTTATTCCAACCAGGAAGCTAGCGCTCCCTAGAGTAAAACAGCATGTCACCATCATCAAATTGCATATGTTTAGCTGGTGGTTTATTAGTAATAACCTAAGTGTTTTTTTTTTCTTTTCTTTAGAAAAATGTTAAAAAAAATAAATAATGGCTACTAATACAGCCCGATTTATACTTATTTTCTGAAATGACACTCCTCAATAGCATCTTTTTCTGAGAGAGCCAGTAAACAGACTTTGCTATAACTCGACATTCTCAAATTGGGAATTTGAGGTCCTAAATACTTTGCTGTCCCCATTCCTGTCTCCAGGTCTCAATGTCCACGTCTGGCAGTGATGATTCCTCTTAAAGTTAAGGGGGTGGCAGGGCACCATTTACAATTTCACTTGAGACAGCAAAAATCCTAGAAAGAGCTCTGCTTATCATATTCTATAATACCTCCAAACCCTACAGCCAGTCTCAATTTCAAGCATTTCCTTTATAGTTCTATCCTGAGCAAATTACTCAGCTATCTACAATGTACCTTGACCATTGTCACAACCGGATGGAGGTGGTACCCAGCCGGGACGCCTGAGAAGACAGGAGGAGGGCTGGTGCCTCCTCCAGAACCTCGAGGGGGCAACCGCCCTGGAGGCCTCGGGTAAAGAGCTGGGAAGCTCGACCCTGCAGGGACCTGGGGTTACCGCCAGGGGGACCCCAATACCAGGAAGACCCTAGACCTCAGCACTTCCGCCACACCCGGAAGTGCTGGGGGGAAGAGAAAACTGGGACACCCGGAGTGCTTTCAAGGAGACAGCTGGCACTTCCGCCACACTCGTATCAGTGGGAGATTGCCGGGAACACACCTGGAGCACATCCGGGTGCTTATTTAAAGGGGCCGCCTCCCTGCAGAAGGGACAAGAGTTGGGTGGAAGAGTGACAAGGTCTGGAGAAGGCAGGAGGCGGCCTGAAGAAAAGAGAGAGAGAGAGAGAAGGCATTGGATTGGCCTGGACTGAGGGGTATTGGGGGGCTTGTGAGTACTGAATTGTATGAAATGATAAAAAATAAACGTGTGCTGGGTGACATGAGTGTATCTGCCTGTCTGTGTCCGGGGCAATGTTCACACCATGTAAGATGCCTTGAATAAAGGTGTCAGTAAATCAGTGGCTTAAGGGTGCGCCACTGATTCAGCAGTGTGGCCTTGTCAATGTTACTATATGGGGAGTTGAAAAAATAATAATTTGGTACTGTTTTTGAAGCTAAGTTTACTTAACAAAAATTTTGCAAATTCAAAATGTTTCATATAACCACCATCTAGTGTCCACTTAATGAAAATACAAATGTTGAATCATAAAATTGCATCTCACAAAAAAGAGGATATCCTGGTAATATTGTGATAGGCAGAAATCAACCCTGTACATAACAGAAACATTTAAGTATGTGGAAAGGAAAGATGAATACCACCTAAGTAATCATGTGAACACAAAAACATTATGCAATGTACACATAGACATTGAACTGGGGTCCCTGGAGTCAATTATGAGTACATCACTGACTGCTTACCATAACATATACAGTATTAATACAAGTTAAGTGATATTCATTTACCAAATCATTTTTAAAATTATGCAGCAAATGCTAAATCAAATGCTTGATTTAGGGAGATTTGAAAACTAAGATTACAAATGTTTACAAATTTGATGTGAAAGAGTATTAACGGTATATTCTCACACCATTATAAACTTAAAACTAAAGTGTATTTTCCTATCATCCAGAGTGATTTTATTTTCTTCTAGATTTAACAGCAAATGTTAATATTTTCTGAATTAAGAATTTTTATGAACACATTGAAGTGTTGTTATTTATTAAGAGAGATTCTTTGAAATGTCCAGTACATCACATCCTTTATCATTAACGTGACCCATTTTTTTTGGTTTACAATGTTTCAGTATGGATTTCCAATCCCAATACAGTGGAACATCTGTTCACGAACGTCTCGGTACACTTACAAATCGGTTTACAACCAAAAAGTTTGCCAACCACACACTCGGTATACGAACAAGCCAGTTTCCCTTTCGGTTTGTACATGTTCAGTCTCTCCCTGTGAATTTCCTGTGCAGCGAGCGAGCAAGAGAGAGACAGAACGCGACACACACACACAGGCCCGCGAGAGAGACACACACACACACATAGACGCGGGAGAGAGAGACACACACACACACAGGCGCGGGAGAGAGACACACACACACACAGGCGCGTGACAGAGAGGCACACACACAGGTGCGGGAGACAGAGGCACACACAGGCGTGCGAGACAGAGGCACACACACAGGCACGCGAGAGAGAGACACACACACAGGTTGCGCGCTAGAGAGAGACACACACAGGCGCTCCAGGCTCGTGAAAGAGAGACACACACAGGCGCGTGAGAGAGACACACGCACACACGAAAGAGAGAACGAGCGAGCGAGCAAGAGAGGGAGGGCTGGACACATAAGGTCGAAAAGGCTTGTTTTTGTTTTCACTTCTGTTTACAGCAATCGGTTTATAGCGTGCATTGTGGCAATGTTACTTTTCTTGGTGGTTTATTAAATTACGGATTTTTCAAATGTTAATTTCTTCCCTGAGCTTAAAACTCATTAAAAAAAAGTGTTTTTAGTGAGCGGTTCCTAGCACTATAGCGCAAACTATTGCAGTGTTAGTTTTCTCTGTTGTTCAAGGTTTTCTCAGTGTTATTCAATGTTTTTACATTTAGTTTACTATTACGCTGTGCATTCTATGGTATAATTAACTATATTTGTGCTTAAAAACTAAAAAAATATATATATTAACATACAGTTCATACAGTCTGGAACGGATTAATTGTATTTACATACAATCCTATGGGGGGCAATTGGTTCGGTTCACGACAAAATTGGTTTATGACCAGAGTTTTGGAACGAATTATGGTCGTGAACCAAGGTTCCGCTGTATATGGTGTTTGTATAATATCTGAACATTTTAGTTAAGTATTAATGTAACATCTTTTGGTAGCTCTCACTTGCACTTTTTGAATTCAAACTCCTTGGTGTAAGATCTAATAGAGGCAGCTTGTTGTTTGGTTGTCTACTTAAGTTATGCATTGAGTTCTTGTACACTATCCATTTTTATTTTTATAAGTTTGTTGACATTATGTTAAAAGCTATGAAAATTGCAAAACCTACTGTAACATCTTAATTCATGCATTTATATCTAGTAGGATTGACTGCTGCAATGCGGTGTTCACTGGATGTTCAAACTGTTCTTTATACAGCCTCCAGTTAATCCAAAATGCTGCTGCAAGAATTATTAAAAGAACAAGAAAATACGAACACATCACTCCAGATCTTAATTCCTTGCACTGGCTCCCGGTTAAGTTTAGAGCAGATTTCAAAATCCTCCTTTTAACATATAAAGCCTTAAATGGCCAAGGTCCGGCTTACTTGTCTGAACTTATCATGACTTACAAACCAGAGCACACATTAAGATCTCAAGATGCCGGTTTGCTTATCTTCTTCTTCTTCTTTCAGCTGCTCCTGTTAGGGGTTGCTGCAGTGAAACATCTTCTTCCATATCTTTCTGTCCTCTGCATCTTGTTCTGTTAAACCCATCACCTGCATGTCCTCTTTCACCATATCCATAAACCATCTCTTAGGCATTCCTCTTTTCCTCTTCCCTGGCAGCTCTATCCTTAGCACCCTCCTCCTAATATACCCAGCATCTCTCCTCTGCATATGTCCAAACCAACGCAATCTCGCCTTTCTGTCTTTGTCTCCCAAACGTCCAACTTGAGCTGACCCTCTAATGTACTCATTTCTAATCCTATCCATCCTCATCACACCCAGTGCAAATTTTAGCATTTTTAACTCTGCTACCTCCAGCTCTGTCTCCTGCTTTCTGGTCAGTGCCACCGTCTCCAACCCATATAAGATAGCTGGCCTCACTACCATCCTGTAGATCTTCCCTTTCACTGTTGCTGCACTCCTGCACTTCTGTCCTTTAGGTACACTGTTCATCACTTCATCCAACTCACTCCAAAAATTTTCTTTCTCACCCATTGCACACCCAACTTGTGGTGCATATGCACTAACAACATTAATCATCACACCTCTAATTTCCAGCTTCATAATTATTACTCTGCCTGACACTCTTTTCACCTCCAAAACACTCTTGACATACTGTTCCTTCAGAATAACTCCTACCCCATTTCTCCTCCCGTCAACACCATGATAGAACAATTTGAATCCACCTCCAATCCACCTGGCCTTACTCCCCTTCCATTTAGTCTCTTGCATGCACAATATATCAACCTTCCTTCTCTCCATCATATCTGCTAACTCTCTCCCCTTACCAGTCACACTGCCAACATTCAAAGTTAATACCCTCAGTTCCACTCTTTTTACTTTCCTCCTCTCCTCCTGCCTCCGGACACGTCTCCCCCTGTTCTTCTCCTTCTTCTTCTTCGGCCAACAGTAGCCCAATTTCCACCAGCACCCTGTTGGCTAACAGTACTGGTGGCGGTCGTTGTTAACCCGGGGCTCAACCGATTCGGTATGGAAGTTTGTATTGTTGTCCACATATTGATTTGGCAAAATTTTAAACTGGTTGCCTTTCCTGAAGTAACCCTCCCCATTTATCTGGGCTTGGGACCAGCACGAAGAAACACACTGGTTTGTGCATCCCCTGTGGCTGGGTTTGCTTATGATTCCAAGAATTAATAAAATTACAGTGGGAGGTCGAGCTTTTAGGTACAGGGCCCATAAACTGTGGAATGGTCTGCCTGCTACTATAAGAGATGCCCCTTCGGTCTCAGCTTTTAAATCCCGGCTGAAGACTCACTACTTCAGTTCAGCATATCCTGACTAGAGCTGCTGATTAACTGTAAAGACTGCATCTCTGTTGTTAGTCATTATCACTAAAACATAAGTCATATGATAGTTTTAATTTGTTACTAACCCTCACCTATTCTGTTTCTCTTCTCTGTACTCAAATGTGGCACTTGGTGCCATGGCCCACCTGCCAAGTTGTTTTGCCTGCCTAAGGTAAAGTCATCCCTGATGGAGGATCGCAGGAATGTGGAGTAGAGGGGTCCTTTCATCACATTGGCTGGCCCAGCGCTGTTTCAGCTGTGGAATGGCCAAATGGGGGAGGCAGCTTGATGGATGAGGTCTCCAGGACTCTAAACAAATCCAGATCATATTATGTGATATTATCTACTGTTAAATTCTGCTCCGTACTTGTAAAATTTGTATTTTTATACTGTATTGAGGATTTGTTCTGTTCTGTGTATTGTATTGTATTGACCCCCTTCTTTTTGACACCCACTGCACGCCCAACCTGCCTGGAAAGGGGTCTCTCTTTGAACTGCCTTTCCCAAGGTTTCTTCCATTTTTTCCCTACAATGGTTTTTTTTGGAGTTTTTCCTTGTCTTCTTAGAGAGTCAAGGCTGGGGGGCTGTCAAAAGGCATGGCCTTTTAAAGTCCATTGCGGCACTTCTTGTGTGATTTTGGACTATACAAAAATAAATTGTATTGTATCTTTTGATTTTTATAAACAAAAGAGAAAGTAAGCTTGATGGTTTATTTGAAAGCAAACTAGAGTGCATAATGGTTAAGGAATGGTACCAAAACAAGACAAAGGCAATACTTTATTGTTTCAGAACAGATCCTCATTAAAATTAGGGAAAACCTCCATTATGACTGTTTATCTTGGTATGGGGCATAGGGTTAGGGGTAGGGTTAGGGTTTTCAGTAAGACAGTGGTTTGCAGTGTGAGATTCTAGCAGTAATTATCTTCCTAGATGTTACTCATTTACTTTATTAGAAGATGCTGACATCGTTTATGTCACAAAATTCACAGTTTTAAATAAACTCTTAACAGTGCTAAAACTGCCTATATATTGTGGTAGTTGACCCGGACACAGACAGGTGGACACGTTCATTTCACCCAAACACACGTTTATTTACAGTTATATAACCAGGAAGGCGGCCCCCACGTGATCTCAGATGGGCACACGCCCACTTCCGGTCCTCCAAGGCGTCCCGGCCGGGTCGTGGCCCCTGGCATCCTCAACACTGCCCCACCGCCAGCGAAGACCACTCGGGAGGAGCGGCCCGTCCCGCAAGGGCAGCATATCCCCGAAGCGGGTCCTACTCCTGGGTCGCCGAGGTCCGGCCCCGTTCTCCCAACAGGGATAGGGGCGGAGACGCTCCCTGGACACCACCAGTTGGTGTCCCCCTGTGCCTCGCACAGGTTGCGCTCCCCCCTCTTACCGGCACCCCGGCGCCCACTCGTTCGGCACCCCCTCCGAGGTTTCCGCACCCCTTTGGTAGGAGCCACTCACTCCTCCGTAGCCTCCGCCAGCAGTGGCAGCATCCCCTCGACAGCAGAGAGTCCTTCCCGCAGACAGCCCATGTCCTGAGGGCAGGTTCCCAACGGAGTGGGTCCTACTGCCAGTCCAGGGTCCGGTCCTGCAAAAGACAGAAACACAGGGGACACCTGGACACCCTTCCCTGGCGTCCCACTGTGCCGTGCATTGGCAGCGCTCGCCCCTCCAACCAGCACTTGCCTGTTCGGCACCCTCTCCGCGGGTTCCATGTCCCTCCTAGTGTTAGAGCCGCCGGCACCACCTGCACTCTTTTCCTCTCCACCGGCTTCAGGGATTCCCTCTGCCCGCGCAGAGGGCGGCCAGCACCCGGACACGTGCACCCAGCACCGCGTCCCCTCCTATCGGAGGAACCGGCACTCAGCCTGCCATTCCTCCTGTCTCTCTGGGACGCCCTGACGGTTTGAGACTCCTTATTACAGAGAAAGAGCCTCTTTCCTGTCTGCGTCCCTACCGTGCGGCGCGAGACCGCAGCCAACTCGGGGCGGAGGGCGCCAGGACCCGGGGCACTTAGCAGCCCGTGTCCACTCAGCGTCCTCACGGACTCCCCCCTCGCCGCGAGTACAGCCCGCGGTGCCACACCTCCTGTCGGAGGGCTGCTTACTTGAAGCTGATCATTGGCATCACAGCCATGTTCAGCAAACCCTCCCTCATGTTGTACGGGGACGGCGAAACATACCTTCCCCGCCGTGTCGCTCTGGCTGGAGAATCCAGCGCCGCGCCGTCGGATCACCGATTGTAGATCCTCGATGGACGCGACTGCCTTCCTCTCCAGCACCTGCATCTCTGCCCGGAGGGCACGTAGCACCTGCAATAAACGCTGCTCCGCGGGCTGAAGGTACACCTCCAGCTCCGACAGAGCAGCCGGCAAAGACAGGAAGTTAACCGACGCGGAGCCTACCTGTCTGTCAGCATCCGACGCCGGCAACCTCCTGTGGGCCTCCTCCTCTGGTCCAATCGGGTCTCTCTTTGTCACGGGATTGACATTCCTTGGTCCCGCCTCTATACATTCATTGGCGGGCACACAAGACACACCGGCCAATCCCGTGCCTGCCAGCGGGTGGGACTTCCGGTCTGCGGCCATCTTTGCTCTTCTCTTCCCGGTGCGGTGGCCTGTTTGGGCTTTAACGAGCGGCAGCGGCTCCCTTTCCGCAGCTCTCCTAGCTGCTGCCGTGCCGCTGGAGCCCCGCAAACCGACATGCCCCCGCCACTGACGCGGACCCGGGCAGCCCCTGCTCTGTAAGTGAAAAACACACTCGGCCCCACAGGGCCGGTTGCCGACAAGCAGGGAACTTACCTCCCGGATCCCGTCTGCCTGAGGAAACGTCCCTGGCATGGCTTCGCTGGGCGACACACCGTCGCGGGCGCCTCCAGCGCCGGCACGCTCATCGGAGCCCGCTGCACTCCTGCCCTGGCCGTGGTCTCTCTCCCGCACCAGGTGAGCACGATTCCTCCGCGAACCGGCAGCGGTCTGCTGGGCGACCCCTTGTATCCGCACCCAGATGAGCTCCAGGTGCTCCCCGGCAATCTCCCGCTGACACGCCCCAGTGTGGCGGAAGTGCCGGCTGTTCTCCCGGAAGCTCTCCGGGTGTCCCTGCTTCTCTTCCCCACAGCACTTCCTGGTGTGGCGGAAGTGCTGAGGTCCAGGGTCCCCAAGGCATTGGGGCGCCTCCTGGTGGTGACCGCGGGCCCCTACAGGGTGGGGCTTCCACGCCCTGAACCCGTGGTTCCCAAAGCAACCAGGAAGGCGGCCCCCACGTGATCCCAGATGGGCACACGCCCACTTCTGGTCCTCCAAGGCGTCCCGGCCGGGTCGCGGCCCCTGGCATCCTCGACAATATATATATATATATATATATATAATATGCAGTAATACATGCGTCTGGATAGTATACAGTATACAGTTCAGGCACTGATTTTTCTCAGTCCCTAGGCATGTCTTCCATGAAAGGTCATTCAGTAGGTAACAGGATCTAATCCAAATATGGTTGAGAGATCAAACAACAGAAAATAAATAGAGAAAATTAGTTTTCTTATGTGATAGCATACTACTTCATGACCCCTGCTTTTCTGATGCTGTACCATTTTAAAAATGTCTGGATTAAATCCTTATCTATAATAATACCAATGACTTTGTACAGGTAGTAAAGGTTCAGTAGGGGTCATATTCTTAAACAGAGGATAGAGATTCACTGATGAAAAAAACCCAATATCAGTCCCAGCAATCCAATCTACTAAAGACCAGAACCAATCAAAGGTGGAGTTAAAGATGTGGCTAAGGTCCCGGGATCACCTTTACAAATGTTCTATGTTGCTAAAATAAATGTCAAATAAGGAATATATTTTTCCACAAAAAATCAAAAATGGCAGCTTATCTAAACCCATAGATAATAATAAACAGATGCAATAATTAAATCCATAACATATGATGAGACATACGTAGAGAATTTGTTCAGGCCTTGGATTAAAGACTCAGATAAACAACAGCAAACAAGTTACATAGGAAAAAAATTAAGAGACAGGATTTAGGATTTTTGGTTTCAAATTGTTTTTGACTTTGAATTTTGACTCCACATTAGCTTTGCAGATTGACATAATTAAATTTAGTTAGAAGGTTTGTGCCTGGTAAACAAGTGTTCTTTTCGATTATACCTAGAAAAGCCTGTTATTTCTTAGTTATATATCACCATCTTTGTCATGTAATATGTAGGAATATTTTGGACAAAATAAAATAAATAAATAAATAAAAGTACTGTGAAAAAATAATAATTGATTTTATTGAAAGACAGCTTTCAAGGCACTCAAGCATACCTTACAAAAAAGTCAAAGAAATGTACCAAAACAAAGAATGAATTAAATTAATAAATACTAAAAGAAATAAACAATAAATAAAAAGAAAACAATACAATGAAAAATAAACAATACAATTAAAATAACATATGTATATATGATCAAAAAAGTACTAAATTGTACAATAAAGGGACAAAATCAAGGGGAGTAGGTAAGTTTACCAAGATATGTTTAACATCTGGATTTAAAGATGAGGAGGGAATCAATGCTGCAGATATCTTGAGGAAGGGAGCTCCAAAGATGAAGAGCAACAAAACTAAAAGATCTAGGCCCCACAGTAGATAAACAAGCAGAGAGCATAGCCAAGAGCTTTAAATAAGAAGATCTAAGAGTATGAGCAGGGGTGTAATTATATAGCAGATCTGAAGGATATGACGGTGCCAGGATATGAAGAACATTTAATGTTAATAGCAGAATCTTCAAATTATTATGGCATTTAAACAGGAGCCAGTGAAGTTCACAAAGAACCAAGGTAAAGTGTTCTATGGAAGTGGTTCCATTAATAACTTGAGAAAGAGAATTCTGGACCAGCTGCAGCCTATGCAGAAGCTTGTGAGGGAGGCCAGCCAATATAGAATATGTTACTAGAGCATGTATAAGAATGGAAGTATCCACCCACACTCTTAACCTGAGGGGAATGTTAAACTACAGAACCATCAATTGTCAAGGAAAAACTGTCAAGTTTGGTGATAGTGATATAGTGCAAATGAGAAGAACCTTTCTTTTTTCATTATTAAGTTTGAGAAAATTAGAAGAGAATTAGGTTTTTATTTCAGAAAGGCAGTCAGAAAGAAGAAGGGGAAGAAGGGCAGAATTGGGCTTGGTAGATAAATATAGCTGGTTGTCATCAGTGTAGCATTGAAACTGAATACCAAATCTCCTAAATATATTGGTAGAAGACACATAATAAATAAAAGAGGGCCCAATACAGAGCCTTGGGGAACACCACTAGTGACTATGGTAGGCTAAGAGCTAAAATTGCACTCGGGTCAAGCAACACCAAAATGGTCAGCAACCTAGAGTCAGTGGTCATTAGCAAATCATTAGTAATTTTAACTAAACCTGTTTCTGTACTATGGAAAGGACAAAAACCAGACCGAAACTACTCAAATAGATCATTATCAGTAAGATATGCCTGTACCTGTGCTGGAACTGTTTTTTTCAAGTATTTTATATACAAATGGCAGATTTAAAATTGGTTGAAAATTGTTCAGATTATCAGGGTCTGCACCTGGCTTCTTTTAAAAAGGAGTCATAGAAGCCATCGTAAGAGCTGAAGGATCAAAACCAGAAGAAAGTGATGTACAATATCAGTTATTAACGAGACAATAGAAAGCAGACAAGCTTTTACCAAATGAGTGGGAATTGGATCTAACTGAGAAGTGGAAGATTTCGATTTTTTAATGAGATCAGAGATTTCACAGACAAAAGAGAGTGTAAAGGATGAAAGGGAATATTCAGTAGGGTCTACCAGAGGCAAGGTTAAGAATATTGTGTAGTGTACTTACCAATGATATCCATTGCTGGTGAATATTGCTAATTTTTGAATTAAAGAATTTCATAAAAACATATTGTGCAGTAGAGTAAAGGTGAGGTGCAGAGGCATTAGTTGGCTATAGAACCCTATTAACAGTAGGAAACAAAGTTCTACAATTTATGTGAGCATAAATAAATAAATGTGTTGTGAAATGTGAACATAAATAAATGTGTCTTGAAATATGTTTTATGTTGCTTTATTTATTTATTTGATTTTATTTGTAACTAGCAAAATACCTGCGTTTCGCAGCGGGGAAGTAGTGTCTTAAAGAAGTTATGAAAAAGAAAAGGAAACATTTTAAAAATAACATAACCTGATTGTCAATGTAATTGTTTTGTCACTGTTATGAGTGTTGCTGTCATCAAGGATTTCATTATCATTATTTCTTTCAATCAGGTTCGTATTTGGAGGACGTGTTGTTATGAAGTTACATTCCGTGTTTGTCAACCGTTGTAAAGATAACAGGTTTCATTCATCGAAGTGTTCACCACGCAAATCGCTACTCATGAATGTAAGATGTTTAACAGGCATTCCCGGTATTAACTTGTGCTAAAAGTACCATGGTGTGACGTAAGGGGAGCTGATTGAAAAAAGGCAAGGAGGCGCGTATTTTGAACGAAAAGTGAGAAGACATTGAAGGAGCTGAAAAGTGAGAAGAAAAAGTGTTTAAATAAAGAGCTAGGAAGGTGAATGGAAAGAAGCAGCCAGCGGTAAAGGAAGGAAGACTTCGTAATAAGGACAGTTCGGTGCACGTAGAAGGTGTAACATTAAGATTGTTAAGCCTTATAATAATGTTCCTGCATGGAGGATTTAGAGAGACGCACTGGGAGAAGTATAATGTGAACCTCTCTACAGTTTTGTTTATTTTCAGGTTGTAATGTTCATCAAATTTACGTATCATCTGGCCTATTGGCGGACCGTGCATCTCACACCTAGGCCTTCAGTAGTGGTCCGTTTGAATCAACCTGCCCCTTAAAAACTAAGTTATGAATATAAAAATATGCAGAAATACAGTATAAAGAGCAGCTGCATCGCAGATAGATAACTCCTGTAGCCACAATAAATGCCTTTATTGAATAGACAACCAGGGGTGAACAAGTTCCTTTCTACTGCAGCCACAGCCGCGACACACATAGAAAACATCAATAATAACTCATAAACTTGCAATATTATTTAGGAAAATCGCAACATTTTACTCACCAAAAATTCGGATTATTTGTAAACAAAATCCATCCTCCTCTCTTTCCTCAAAAACAGTTCAATTACTCTGTCGTACAGATTATCCGTGCGCTTCAGTTCCATCAAAAAGTCCCTTTCTATCACCATCGAAGCTAATGCTGAAAGTCGAATCTGCCCTGTTGTATTTCTGGCATAAGTTTTAATTCACTTTAGGGCTGAAAATGTCCGCTCGACAGAAGCAGTGTACACGGGAATGGTCACCGCCAAATATACCAATGTGAACAGCTGCCCCATGCTCTCATTCAGATTTTTCTGATGAAGGAAGTCAAGGAGATCAGTGGGAGATTCTTCTGCAAAATCATCCATGGCATACATTACAGTCAGTTCTGTTTTTAGCCGAGACAGATCAAAAACCGCTCCGTGGCTCTTGTGTTAAACTGGAGAAGGCTGCATGCGGGAAATTTTTCTTGTATTCCCGAAACTTCTGGGGCTCAGGCGTGTGACAAATATCAGGTTTTTGTGGTCTTGAAATGTGGTCTGTGTCTGGCAAATAACATTGTCCAGAATCCTGCCATGGAGTTGGCCGTAGTGCACGCGAGGATCTTGCGCTCGGAGCGCTTGCGGTGCGTTCAGTGGCCTCATAGAGTTCCTCATATTGGCTTCTATCCAAGCAATGGGTCTGAATACGTTGACGTTGCCGTACGCCTGCTAGAGGGCCCTACTGACACCAACTCAAAATGTGATTGGTTGAAGCAACAGGTTAATCGACATTTATTCTGTGTTAGAATGCCTGCAAAACGGATTGTGAAGGCCTCTCTGCCTGGCAACAAATGATGGCTGAAATGTGATTGGTTAAATGCTTTAATACAAAAATACATGCCTGGAAGCAGCACAACCATCGGAAAAGCTATGAAAGGAAGCGGACAGACTATTTGGAATTATTTAATAAGTATTCATGGACAAAATATAATTAACATCAATTTGTGATTCAGATATTTTTACTTATGAATATGCTAAGCACAGTCCTTCACCCGCAAATAATTACCTTATATGGACAGGCACTCAATTACATGGGAGGCGTGATGATGCAAGACGCAACTCCGCCTCCTACGGCCATCGAGCTGCAGTCTATTACAGTATATGGACGAAAATAGGTTCCAGTTATGACCATTACGTGTAGAATTTCGAAATGAAACCTGCCCAACTTTTGTAAATAAGCTGTAAGGAATGAGCCTGCCAAATTTCAGCCTTCTACCTACACGGGAAGTTGGAGAATTAGTGATGAGTGAGTGAGTGAGTGAGTGAGTGAGTGAGTGAGTCAGTCAGTCAGTCAGTCAGTCAGTCAGTGAGGGCTTTGCCTTTTATTAGTATAGATATTTCTCTAAACGAATCATGAAAAATAACTTCAAATAAAACCGTCACTTTTACTTGTCAGTGTTGAGAGGGTGGGCTCTAGCACATACAGTGTTTTGATTGGTGAATCATTTTCTGTAGATTGCTCAAGTCTAATTCAATATGTCTGTGCGGGATAGGGAGCTAAATGAGATAGCACAAGAATTAATTAGAAAAATGCTTACTACTGGTGATAAAATGTATTCTGCTGAAATTATGATGCATTTCACAGGGAAAACTGAAGATTTATCAGATTAAATTACAATGTTGGTGGTCCTTTTTGTCTATGATATTGATTAAACTAATTTTGAAAACATCGAAGAACTGGTGCAGCAGACTAGGTTATGTGCCAGTTCTGGTGACAAAATTACCTGCCCTGAACCCCTCGTTTGACATTCCACCTAAGTCAATAGAATACTTTCTTTTATGCAGTTTAAAAGTACAACAGATTGCAGATCTCAATGGTATATCAGAGATGACGATTACAAGGCAAATAAGCCAGTGTGAGATACAGTAAGCTGCACCTGTCTGTTTAGACACTTTGACGTGGAAAGCCCAAAGCAGCGCTAAATAACACTTTGAACTCAATATCTGACCCTTATTTTACGAGCCTAAAATTAGGTGCATATTCACAGCTACTTGTTGAAACAACTTTACAGCTCTGATCAGTGGCAAACATGATTCTTATCTACCATGTACCTGGGAGTCATACTTGTACTCCTCGTGATTTCATATGGCCGTGTATCATTTTGTATCCCATGGCTGGGTGGTGTCTTTGAATGTTAAGAGATAATGGCATCCTTAGAAAAGCCTGATGTTTCTTGGTTCTATATATCACTATCTTTGTCCTCCAGTATGGAGGAATATTTCAGACAAAATAATAAATAATAAATAAATGAAGAATAGGAGGACAAAGGCTGAGTAATGATGCCTAATTTATTTATTTATTTATTTTTTTTTATTAATTTTATTACAATCCATACAAAGCAATCAAGTTTTTACAAAGAGAAAAATTAAGAACAGATCGATCCCCACCCCTGAGAGAGAGAGCAAGCCAAACGGCGTTAAATTTAAGGCTTGGAGACATACCTAAATTAATAAATTCTCTGTGCCTTTTGAACTTATTTTAAAATATTACTGATTAGATCCTGCCATGTTTTGAAAAAAGTCTGTACGGATCCTCTAACTGAGTATTTGATTTTTTCCAACTTCAAATAATATAACACATCGGTTTCCCACTGACTTAAAAGAGGAGAGTTTGGGTTCTTCCAGTTTATGAGAATAAGTCTACGTGCCAAAAGTGTAGTGAATGCAATCACAATTTGTTTGTCTTCCTCCGCTTTAAACCCATCTGGAAGAACACCAAACACAGCTGTTAATGGGTTTGGAGGGATTGTAAGTCCAAGGCTATCTGAAAGGTAATTAAAAATGTTTGTCCAGAATAATGTTAATTTGGTGCAGGACCAGAACATGTGACCTAGTGAGGCTGGGACTTGGTTACAACGTTCGCAGGTTGGATCATGCCCTGGGAACATTTTGGAGAGTTTTAGTCGAGACAGATGTGCTCGATATATAATTTTGAGTTGTATAATTGTATGCTTTGCGCATATGGAGCTCGAGTGAATTCTCTGCATTGCTACTTTCCACTCCTTTTCTGATATATTAATTGAAAGATCTTTTTCCCAGTGTCCTCTTGGATCTTTAAAAGGGAGGGATTGTAAAATGATTTTATATATTGTAGAGATGGAGTCTAAATCCTTGAGATTGAGCAATATTTTTTCCAGCATGGATGAGGGTGCAAGATTAGGAAAATCTGGAAGGTTTTGTTTAACAAAGTTTCTGATTTGAAGATAGTGAAAGAAATGTGTAGCTGGAATGTTAAATTTGGAATGTAATTGCTCATAGGATGCAAAGACGTTGTCTATATAAAGATCTCTAAGCAAGTTAATTCCAAATTTAACATTCCAGCATGGATGAGGGTGCAAGATGAGGAAAATCTGGAAGGTTTTGTTTAACAAAGTTTCTGATTTGAAGATAGTGAAAGAAATGTGTAGCTGGAATGTTAAATTTGGAATGTAATTGCTCATAGGATGCAAAGACGTTGTCTATATAAAGATCTCTAAGCAAGTTAATTCCAAATTTTTTCCAAATATTAAAAACTGCATATGTTTGTGAGGGTTGAAAGAGGTGGTTCTCTTGCAGGGGTGCCACAGATAGAAGCTTCTCCATCTTAAAATGCTTTCTACATTGGTTCCAGATTCTAAGTGAGTGGAGCACAATTGGGTTATTAGTGTATTGCCGATAACGTGTGTTTATTGGAGCACAGAGCAAGGAATACAAAGAAGTACTGCAGGAATTTAATTCTATTGCGGACCAAGCCTGTGTATGTTCTTCTATTTGTGTCCAGGTTCTTAACGCCTGTATATTTGCTGCCCAGTAATAAAACTGGAAGTTAGGTAGAGCCATGCCGCCTTCTGCCTTTTGTCTTTGTAGGGTCGCTCTTTTGATGCGTGGATGTTTTGAATTCCAAATAAATGAGGTTATTGTCGAATCTAATTGCCTAAAAAATGATTTATTAATGTATATTGGGATGTTTTGAAATAAAATAAAAGGAGCTTAGGAAGAATATTCATCTTAACAGTGTTAATTCTTCCAGCTAGTGTGAGATGAAGGGTTGACCATCTATGCAAGTCTTGTTTAATTTTTTCCATGCAAACGGCGAAATTTTGTTGATATAGAGCTTTATGTTTACTTGTGATGTTTACCCCTAGGTATTTAAACTGTTCTGCAATGATAAAAGGTAGGGTATCTAATCTAATATTATATGCTTGAGAGTTCACTGGAAAGAGTACACTTTTATTCAGATTAATTCTGAGACCAGAGATCGTTTGAAATTCTGTGAGTGCTGCTAAGACTGCAGGTACAGAATTTTCTGGGTCTGATATATACAGTACCATGTCATCTGCATATAATGAGATTTTCTGTTCCAGTCCTTCTCTGCTAATCCCCTTTATCTGATCAGTATTTCGACAATGTATTGCCAGTGGTTCAATGGCAATCGCAAACAGCAACGGTGACAAGGGGCATCCTTGTCTAGTGCCACGTTCTAGTTTAAAGTAGTCTGAGCAAATGTTGTTGATGCAAACTGAAGCTTCTGGGTTAGTATACAGTAATTTAATCCATGCACAGATGTTTGGGCCAAACCCAAACTTCTCCAATATAGTAAAAAGGTATTTCCATTCAATCATGTCGAATGCTTTTTCTGCATCTAATGATAATAATATTTCTGGGGTGTTTGATTTAGTTGGTGAGTATATTACATTAAACAGGCGTCGAAGATTGGAAGATAAGTGCCGGCCCCTAATAAATCCAGTTTGGTCTTGTGATATTACCGAGGGGAGCACTTTCTCCACCCTTCTGGCTAAGATTTTAGAGAGTATTTTAACGTCGTTATTCAGAAGTGAAATTGGTCTGTATGATGCACATTGTAATAAGTCCTTATTTTGTTTTGGAAAGACAGTGATTAGTGCTTGGCGAAAGGTGTGTGGAAGAGATTGGTTATCTCTGGCTTCTGTAAATGTTGCTAATAAGAGGGGGGCTAGCTGAGCGGAGAATTTCTTGTAAAATTCTGCAGGGTAACCATCTGGGCCTGCTGCTTTCCCGCCTTGGAGTGATTTTATAGCATCTAGTAATTCTGATAACATCAGAGGTTTATCAAGTTCCTCCGCACTAAAAGCGTCTATTTGTGGTATCTGTAATGTATCCAGAAATGCATTAAATTGTGTATTGTCTTCCTTAAACTCAGTAGTATATAGGGATTTATAGTAGTCTCTGAAAGTGTGCATTATATTTTGGTGTTCGACGATTGTATCTCCGTTCGTACTAGTGATTACCGAGATTGCGTTGCGCACTTCTTGCTTGTGAATTTGTTGAGCTAAAAGCTTATTAGCTTTCTCCCCATGTTCATAGTAATGATGTCTGGATTTGTAAATTAGTTGTTCAGTTTCTTTAGTTGTCAAGAGGTTTAGTTCTGAATGTAGAACCTGCCTTTTCCTATGTAGAGTCTTGCTTGGTAGTCTGGCGTGTTCTTCATCTATTCTAGTAATTTCGCTTTTTATCTCTGCTACTTTCTTGGCTTCGGATTTATTTCTGTGGGAAAGATATGAGATAATCTTTCCTCTTAAGAAGGCCTTAAGAGTTTCCCAGAGTATTCCTGCAGAGATCTCGGGGGATGTATTTGTCTCTAGAAAGAATTTGATTTCTTTGGATATAAATTCAGTACAATTCTCGTCAGCTAATAGAAGCGGGTTGAGGCGCCATCTGCGGGGTGAGTGTATGGGGCTTAGTAATTTTAGCTCCAAGATCATAGGTGCATGGTCAGAAATAACAATAGCATCGTATTTGCAAGATTTAATCATAGGCAAGAAGTTATTGTCTATAAAGAAGTAATCAATCCTTGAGTAGCAATGATGTACTGGTGAGTAGAAAGAATATTTTCTTGAATTTGGGTTTAAAAACCTCCAGGGGTCTGATAAGTTGTGATCAGTTATAAACTTTGTAATTATCTTTGCGGTGTTAGATGCCATTTCCCCTCTGGAAGAAGTCTTATCTAAAAGTGGATTTAGAACACAATTAAAGTCCCCAGCCATTATAACTTTGTGAGTGTTCAGATTGGGAATGGATGCAAATAAATTTTGTATAAATTCCTTATCATCAACATTAGGTGCATAAACATTTATCAAGATCATTTTACAGTTAGATAAGTCTCCCATAACCATTACATATCTCCCTTCAGGATCCAATACTACATCTGATGCTACAAATGGAACAGTTCTATGTATGAGAATTCCCACACCTCTAGTTTTCTTCTTAAAGCTAGAATGGAACATTTGGCCAGTCCGGTCTTTTTGCAGCCGGAACTAATCCTTGCTTATTAAGTGAGTTTCCTGTAAAAATACTATTTTAGCATTTAGACCTGTTAGGTGAGAGAGTACTTTCTTTCTCTTTAATTCGTGATTCAGGCCTTTAACATTCCAGCTTACGAAGTTAACTGTCCCATCATGGAGACACTGATTCTGAGTTTTTGATGTCATTTTATAGTCTTATTATAATTATAAAGACTGAGAGGATAGATTAGGTATAGATCAGGCCTGCTCTCTTTCTCTCCCCCCCTTAACCCCCCCCCCTCCCTTTTTGCCTCCCCAAGTGAGGCTAAAACCCACTTCACACAGTCCCAGTCCTCTGACATACCCAGAGACAGAGTACGTCCAAAGCAAAACAAGCTCCAATGCAGCAGCGCTTAAGGGTTAAAAGATAGAGATATCTCTAAGAATAAAAAAAAAAAAAAAAAAGAAAAGGAAAAAAAAGGAGTTTTACACTTAAAATATATATATAGTCTTCAGCAATTTTAGTGCATTAAGATGATACACCCAGATAATAAACCCAGGGTATGTTAAAAATGTGTCCAGAAGAAGCATAACCAGTCTTAATGCAGTAATAGCAATAACAGTAAACCTAGGGTATGATATTGAACAGTCTCGTTTAGGGTAGAGATGAGATAATTTGAAAAGAAAAAGATAAAAATAAATAAATAGATAAATAAATAATTAAGCACAATAAAACATAAACATATAGTGCCCTAGTAATACTAAGTAATAATGAGAATATATGCTGATAAAAACCCGTATTTTAAAACGAATAGATCAGACAAAAGATTATAAATCTTTGCTTCATCGTTTTAACCGCCATGACTCACTATTATGTATCAGAATAGTCCCGGGATCAGCTTTCTTAATTCTTTTTCTGCCTCTTCCTTGCTAGCGAAGACATAGAATTGACCCTGCCATTCCACTTTCAGTTTTGCCGGATACAGGAGGCTGTATTTCACACTGGCTTGCCGTAGCCGCTGTTTAATATTATAGAAGGATGCGCGTTTAGTAGCTGTTGCTGGAGAGAAGTCAGGGAAGATAAGAATGTGGTTATTTTCAAATATAATATCTTCCTTGTTTCTGAGGAGTGCCATCACCTCTAGCTTAAATGATAATCGTTCAAAACGAACTATAAAAGATCTTAGTCGGAGTCTGACGGTGTTTGGTCCGCGTACGCGGTAAGCCGCTGCTATCTCAGATTCTGCTTTAAAGTCGTCCCCGATTATTTTAGAAAAAAGTTCAGCTGCGAATTTCACAGGGTTTGAACTTTCTCGATTCTCCGGCAGACCTTCAATTCTGACATTATACCTTCTACTGCCATCTTCTAAAGCAGCCAGTCTGTCTCCAAGTTTTTCTCCGAGTATTTTGCATTCGGAACTGACATTTATTGCTCTTTCTTTGGCACTGGCAGCTGAATGTTCGACCATTTCAATCCGATTCGTGAATGTCTCCTTGAGATGCTCCAATTGATCAGTAAGCGTGCTCAGTTTAACCGAGTTTTCCTGAATGCGCTCTTCAATTTTTCCCAGCACCTGTCGAAGCTCAAATTGCACCTCTTGACGCAGCCTTTCATTTGCCTGTTGGAATTCCTGTCGCAACCTTTCATTTGCCTGTTGGATTTCCTGTTTCAGGCTCTCATGTGCCTTTGCCCTTGCGATCTCATTAGCCTTCTCGCTTTTCTTTATGTCTTGCGTGAGCTCAACGAGCAACACCTTCAGTTCAGATAGTTCAATTGTGCTTTCTTGTACCGTAGATGAAGCAGCAGACTTTGCTGTAGCCGGCGTCCCCGCTGCTACAGGCTCGCGTAATTGCGCAATTGAAGCCGTGGACTTCGAGGCCCTTTCCAGTTTCATGTGATCTTCTCCAATCGGCGAGCTATCCAGATCTGCACTCACGATCGCACCTTCGCTCCCCTTTTCGCTCTCAGCCGGCGACGATGTAGCGGACCGTGGTCCCGAGGAGTCTGTGCTTTCGCCCATCTGATCCAGGTCTGTCTCTGAAAGGCCGTATCTGGAACCGGGGCTTGCTGATCGCAGCTTGGGTGTAGCTTTAGTTTTCGATTCTTTCGAACCCCCCTTCTTGTTGGCCATGTTTATATGTGCTTACATATACTGTAGCAGTCCCTCTCGGGTTGAATAAATACAGGATATCTCAAGATAATAAGAAAATAATATGAAAAATAACACCACTGCTAGCGGAGCTCCACTTCAGACGTCCATCTCTCGCATCGGACGAGACCAATTCCCAATGATGCCTAATTTAGATTAAGAAAAATGGACTCTTTAATTTTTACAGACTTCTCTCTCTCCCTCTCAGTAATAATGAAGCAAAGCTTGCTTTCACAGACGTTGATTTGAATTTGATGTATTTTTTTCTTCTACTTTTGGTTTCTAGAACTTGATGCCTGGTTTCTCTGCAAATAAACATAATTATTAAAGTTTGAAAATTTCCTCACTGAAAGTTGCCTTGTGTATGGGTATTACTTGCTCAATTGTGCTTGTTCAAGTGTTTCATTATTTTTTAAACTCTTTCAAAGTTAGCAACCAGGAAACTAACCTGGCTTTGTTAGAACATGCCTTGTATGTTTATTCAAGTGCAAGCTATGCTTATTTTGTTAGATTTGTATAGCTTTTTTTTATAGAAGTGGGTCTTGCCCTTTGCTAAGGTAGTTTGAAAATGTACTGTAGAACTTTCAGGGGTAGTGATTGGGGTATCCTGACAGGAGTGCAGTATTTTAGTGGAACAACTACTGGCCCTTGCTAAGGTATTGATGCAGAGGTAGCCAGAAACGGCCCTTACTGTGATGTGTTTATGTTGAGGTTGTCAGGCCCAGCCATCACTGAGATACTGACACTGAGGCAGAAAGCTTTGGCCATTGCTGTCTGTGATGAGTGACTATCAATTAGGTGAGTAATCTGGTATGTACATGTAAATCAAAGCTAACAATCTAGGAATTTCCATTACCTTGCCCATCAATATGAAAAGAACCTAAGATGTTAAAGTACCTTACATGAACACTAGGGCCACTAGAAAGAGTTCTAGTCTGAAGTTCCTTGGAGTAAACGTAGTGATTCCAGGGTATGGCAAGACATGGCTACCAGGGTAAGGTTTAAAGCCAGCACTCAGCTAGCACTTTATAAAGTGCAAAGTTAGGATGAGAGACAGGTGTCTGGATAGGGAGAGATAAAAAGAGAGAGGCAGAGAGAAAAAAAGTTAACTTGAAGTATCTTATGTCGTGATCAGGCTTATGATTTATTCTCTTATTTGCCTTTAAGATGATTTATGTATAGTTTCTTGAGTTTTTTTAGAGTTCTAGAGGTCAAGGAATCTATTGGTAATATTTATTTTTTTGTTTTTACTAGGGTTAAATTTAATTTGCATTCTCCTGCAGCGCTATTTTGTTTTTCCTGTGGGCATCATCATTTTCTTGACAGTTGCCTTGCCATTGCTAGGCTTGATGATGATGAGTGTGCTACATGTGATGGCATCACTGTGATGTAGTAAAGGTCAGCATCTTATACTTCCTGTTGTTCAAGATTCTGGATTCATCAACAAATAAGCTTTAGTGTCTTTCTCATTTTTAGTTTCTGAGTTACTTGTTAAAATGACTTTTTTGTCCTTCGACAATGAAACACACCTCACTTTTTTCTTTTTTGCTCTGGTTATGTACTGCTTTTTTAGCTTATGACTTACAGTTGAGTTCTTTGGCCACAAGTCTGATAACAAATCCTGATTCTTGCTTACATAAATTTAGTCTTTTTAGTTTTGATGTCTGCTTGAATGCTGATCTCCTGATTAAATCCCCCCTATCAAAATGTTGGGGAAATCATGTACTGTGCAAGCAGAACAACTTAACATCAACCTAGAGGTATACGTTTAAAAAAAAAATCAACAGAGTCTCGTCCACTAATTGTCCTTTTCAGCATTACTTCAGATGGACCTAATGTCTTTAGCCAGTTATCAAATATATTGGCCGCTGACATAGTACAGTCTCATAGTCTAATTTTGCTCAGTTGAATGAAATCACCACTTTCCACTTTGCAGTGACAAAAAGACATCTTATAAAATCTGAAATGGAAAACACTACTCTCTGGGTATTGTACAGCTGGCTTTTGTGCTCACAGCTGTCCTTTTTATCCCATCAGAGCAATGTAACATCTTACATCTTCTGTTTATTTAGTGCCTAATCTATCTATCTATCTTTTAAGAAAAGTCAGAAAGACCTGAAAAAAATTCATGATAACAATGAAACAAGTATCCTCAAATACAAAAATCCATAAATACAGCATATAGAAGACCAAGATGGAATTAGTGGAGTGTGCTGCAATAATGTTCATGCAATGGTTATTCTTACAGTGAAATGAGTGCCTGAGAAAAAAAAGTAGGCATGATACTTAGATTTGGAAGGAGAGAAGGGGTTTGAGGAATTCGTGGCCCAAATTTATTAAAAAAGACAAATCCTTACATTGAACTGGGCCAAAGAATTTTTTTTTCAGTTGGTGTAACCATTGCTTCCAAATCCTTGTAGCTGGCATGACACAGTTTTTTACATGCAGTTTGTTCATGACCCACCTTCCCTACTCTTTTATTTTAGCACAATCATCTAAGTGTGGGAGTGGGGTGGTCCCTATCAGTGAATCAAGTGCAATTGTATGGGTGGGACTGGGTCCCATTCAATTACCAGAGAAGCAGAGCATTAGATGTATCAAGAGTGATTGTGAATGATTTTCCTTCCTGGTTAGTCAAGCACTATTTTGATGGGGGTTAGGCAGGTGTGGTGGGCGTGGTTTTGAAGTTGTAGTGGATCTACAGTTTGGGAAACACTGGGATAAACTACATAGACTCACATAGACAACAAGTTGGACAAATTGTCCTGTTTTAATTCAGACTAAACCAGAATGAATCCTGGAATCACGTACAAATAACCTGGAGAATGAAATATTTAACTGATAACAGGAGACAAAATGGCTAAGTACTGAAAACTCTTGACAGTTAAGAGTGGAAGATAACTAAAGGAATAACACAACAATCTGTGGTCTTACTACTTCTCTGTGGCCTCTGATACATTTAAATTATCTTGAGGTACCTTTAGTAACATTCTTCTTAGCTTCATAAAGCACATTGTCAATGCTTAAATCAACACTAAATTACTCATGTATAGTATTTTTAAGTATTGGCTTTGTTATGGTAAATTGCATTTTACAAAAATAATTACAGTGCACATTGCGATGTCCAATAGCAATACTATGTTCTCATTTATTTCATTTAATAGTTTGCAATTATTTGTTCCAAATCTAGTTTGTGGCTAGTGGAGCCAATTAAATTGCATCTACTGCAAAACTGGAAGCATCACTGAATGAGGCATGAGTCCAGCCACAGTGTACACACATTCATACACACACTACCACACTTACCCTAACCTACCCTATTTTTGGACGAATACTTGTACAGAAATTCAGAATGACATGAAAAGGACATGCTTTTTTTTTTTTTTTTTAATAAATAACATCTTAGAGCAATCACTGGTAACTTCTGCACCATGACAACTGTGAAAAATGCATTATTTTAATTGTTTTTAGCAGTCTTTGATAGCTTGCCTAATCCCTAAGATGAATACTTTAAGATGGCGGAAAGACTGCACCTCCACTAGAGCTGTTTCTGACATATAATTTGCAATAGGTACAGGTTGAAGATGTTATACAAGTTATAGGAAAGATGTGAAATTATATTGCTAGTCTAGAAAGAATTGAAATCAAATTTCAGATTGATAAATAAAGTGACATACTGTATACATTTAAAAATGAGTTTTGTGCAGAAAATAATCTCTGTTATTTACAGACACAGATTCTAGTTTTGTCCTTTAAAACATCCAAATTCTGACAGCAATGTTCTTTTTTTGTCCCAGCGCTGATTTCTAGAATTTTGACACAGCCTTATAAAATTTCATTCTGTAACAGGATTTCTTTACACTTTTACACTAACCTTTACAACACATTATCATTTTAACTTGTCATTTTTTTATCTGTTACTGGGAACATACAATTAATTGTCTTTTCTTGTACCTGACTTTTATTTGCTTTTTAAAGCACACTGCAATAGTATTCTCCATAAAGAAAAAAGGACATAAAATTGATTTTTATTATACTTTCTTGAAATGCCAACACATAATTATATTAGAATGAAATTCAGAAGTACAACTTTACACATAATTTTAGAATGTAGAGTACAAGTCATTTCACATTTTACTGCTTAAATGTCTTGCCACATTTATTTTTGGAAAGCAATCTCTTCTTCTGTCTCCTCACTTACAAACATTATGTCATTTACAAAGATATCAAAAATCTGCAACAGAAAAAACACAACATCTAGGTATGTAGGTGGTGTGTTGATCATAGGTAGTGTGGATAATGAAGGAGGCTGTATATATGAGGGTGTTTGTTTAGCCCCCACTTCTGACTCACAGTGTGACCCTTAAGCAAGTTATTTTGTTCTATTCCAACAGTAAAAAATATGTTTAAATTTTTGTGGATTGAATCTTGTAATGTGCACTGTGGTGCTGATTTCTATTGAAGATGCTATGTAAAATTAAATTGGATGGATAGTCAAAAGCCACTGTGACCTTCAACTAAAATATTATGTATTTTCTTGCAAGTGCTTAAGTGTCATAATTAATTATTGCCAACACAGTATAGCTTATTCCAGGATCTGCACTGGAGTGGGAAGAGATAATAACTGAATGGATGGAATACCCTTTCACACAACTAAAAACTGTAACTATTCTCACTTTAATGAAAAAAGACATACATCCATTTTCGAAACCCCTTTATTCTAACTGGGGTCATAGGGAGGTACATCCTATCCTGGAATCAACATAATGCCTTGGATGGAATATCAGTCCATCACAGGGTACACTCCCTCAAAGGGATAATTTTAGGCACTCTATCTATCTTTTGAATGAAGTTTGGAAAACCAAAGAACATAGAGAAAGCCTAGGATAGGACTTGAACATACAGTCTAATAGAAATGTGAGCAAATGCAATAATTACTATGCTGTCCAAATGGAAACTACAACTGGCTACTCATGCTAAAAAAAACAAAGAAAACAAAACAATCTGGTTTTGGAATACACTGGCTTTTTGATGCAGAATTCAAGTTGTATGTGGCATGGTGGCGCAGTGGGTAGTGCTGCTGCCTAGTAGTTAGGAGACCTGGGTTCGCTCCTCGGGTCCTCCCTGTGTGGAGTTTGCATGTTCACCACGTGTCTGTGTGGGTTTCCTCCGGTTTCCTCCCACAGTCCAAAGACATGCAGGTTAGGTGCATTGGCGATCCTAGTTGTCGCTTGGTGTGTGTGTGTGTGCCCTGTGGTGGGCTGGTACCCTGCCTGGCCTTGCGCCCTGTGTTGGTTGGGATTAGCTCCAGCAGACCCTGTAGTTAGGATATAGTGGGTTGGATAATGGATGGAATTCAACTTGTTTTTATTTATTTTAATAATCTTATTCAAACAAAGATATAAACTATAATTACACATTTATTAGTAAGCATGATGGAACAGCGGTTATTCTTGATCTTTAATGGATTTAGTAACCTGGGTTTCAATCCTAGTCTGCTCACTGTCTGTTTGGTTTTCACATGTTTTTAACATCTCTGTATCTCTGCTCTTAAAAGTCCTTTCATGCTAGGCAACTGTTTATTGAACCTGTAGTAAGAAGATTTGTTGATGTCAATGTGGTTTGATGAACTGTCATAGTTGAGCCCTGCATTGTGCTTAGTACCTACCTGCAATGTGAAATATGGGTATGGAAAATGGAAATGCAAGATTAACGAAGGGCTGTTTTTACATCTCTACAACTGCTACACTATCAACTTCATACATAGTCAGTCGGTGAATGGACTGAATGTAAAATTGCTTGGTTAGATAGTCCAGCTTGTTACACACTAAGTGAATGTTCTAATTACTGCTTGTTCAAGCTAACAAAGTCTGGAATTTCTTATTAATGCATTCAGCGCTGTAATGTAGACAGACCTTACTCTTGTTTGCTCAGTGTCATTTATACATAGATAAATAGATCACTTTTATTTTAAAATAATATTTATTAGATCCAATGAGTACAAAATCCAACATTAATATATAGAGGCAACATTCATTCAAAATATTTTTAAGGAGAAAAGATTTTTGTATGTTTTCTTCCAATTTAACTCCATAAAACACTAAATATCAACTCTTATTCCACACATATAATAAAACAAATAGTTTTCATGAATTTAAACTGTACCTCTAATCTTCTTGCCACATACTGCACAATTCTTCTTACTCCACGCAAACATTCTAGCAGAAATAACTTCATCACCACTACTCCTCAACTGAACTTCTCCTGTCAGATAGATAGATAGATAGATAGATAGATAGATAGATAGATAGATAGATAGATAGATAGATA